>MU106082.1:1534279-1590058 GCA_012274485.2 Sinapis alba | reverse complement strand
TAAACCTGATGAACTCCTTGATCAACAACGTTTTCAAAATGTCAAAGGCATCAAATCTGGAATTATTTTGAGCTTTGATCAGTTCTTGGAACATAACAAAGATTTTCATTGTCTTGAAAAGTCTCTTGAACTTGAATTGCAACAAACTGATTTTTGTCCTACAAAATCGTTTGATTCTTTTGTTTTCAAAAGAGATGGTTTTGATCTGAGTTCTTATAAACATTCATTGATCACTGGTGGTGTGTTTGCACCCCCTCTTGTATTAGGCGAAATTTTGACTAAACAGTTGCTGGAAAATAAATTACTTGAAACTGAAAATGATTTTTGTGATCTTGATCTTTGTGATTTTATTTTGCAGCCTGATCTCTTGAGTCCTGAAACTGATAGAACTTGGCATTTTCTGAGATCATTTCGTGATCATTGTGTTGTATTGAGCCTTGATGATATCGTGGTCTACAACACTTTCTTTGAAAAACATCTTGAGTCTTTGATATTTGATTCTCAATCTGAACTTAAGCTTGTGTGTTCAGATGTTGAGAAGGATAGGCATGTTCTGAAAAAAACTAATGTTGCTGCATGCCCTGACACTATTCTGGTCTATAATGTCTACTTTGATGTGCATCTTGATCAGCTGAAACTTGTGCTACTTGTTCATGAAAACAAAATCTTGATTTTTGAGTTGAACAAGTGCTTGTCTTGCACATATAATCCTGGTCTTTTAGTTTCTGTTTTGAGTATCCAGGAAAGACGGGTTCAGCCTCTGAGGAATGAAAGAATTGACCTTAACCAACAGCCTGAGATTTGGAGCTGCACTGTTGTCCAATCTGGCTACCTTGGAGATGCCAGCGACAGAGGTTCAGTCCAAGGAGAGTATCTCGGCTTTCAGAAGGTATTTTATCATGAATCCAATTTTCCTGGAAGGCCAACTCACCAGGGATTCACTGAGGTCTGGAATCACATGAAACGCTTTGCGGATGAAGGAGTTATGAATTTTCCAAACAGGAGGTTCTCCAGTCCATCAATCCGCGAGTACCAGATTTCCCAAGGAGATTTAGGCCCAGAAAAGAATTGGCCTGAGACGAAACCGATCATAGGATTCCAGATGGCTCTCTCAGCTTTCCAGAAAGACCAATATCAGGAGAAATGGCCACGAAATTATGAAGTTATGATCTATTTTTCAAAACCGGTCAAACCAGTTCTACACTTGCCTCATTTGGAAGCTAACCGATTCAGTCAGCTTCAAATCCGACATTGGCGATCTGGAGATAAATCTATACATTCAGGAAGTTTCTCTCCAAATTTCTTCTTTATTGAATTTTACATGTTTTTAAAATTCTTTTTGTCTGACTCATTTTTTTTGAATCAGGTAAAATGGATTTGAGGACAAATCCTTTTGAAGAGGGAGAGTATGATGTGCCCCAAATTGAACTGATCGAGCTGAATACTCTAGTGAGCTGGACTGACACTATCCTGGACGATATAAGCAGGACTGACACTCACTTGGACAAGCTGAGCAAGTTGGTTCAATCTTCTGAGCTAGTTCGACCACCCGACCACCCGAGAAGCAACAAAGACATACATTCACTGTTCGAAGCATATCTTCTAAACCATGATGTTTCTTCGCGTGAAACTGCTTGCATAATGTTCTCAACTTAATTATGAAACTCCTCGAAGAAGAATAAGATCAAACGGAGTTCAGATGTGGGAGTTATGCCATTTACAAATCAGGTGATCTTCAGTTCTCGCGAATTCGGGCTGTGTGGATCGTCCCGTGTGTGTCCTTGTCCTTCCCAGCATGGAACTGCACGAACAGAATGAACCTGGACACATCATGAACCTGGACAGTCAATGAATCTTGCCAAGTCTCCCTCAGTTTCCGAACTTTGACTAGTCTTGGTCAAATTTCTATTTTCTATGTCTTGTTTTCATTCATTTCTATTTTCAATGTTGTCTTTTCCCACAACATTCTTTATGTTTCTTTGACTCACAAACCTTATAAATAAGTGAGTATCCCATGAATAAAAATACACATCGATTTTCTTACTTCTCTTTTGAGTTTTCTCTCATTGTTCTTTGCTTAGAACATTCATACTTCTCTTGGTGAGGTTATCTCCAAGTGAATCACTTCGTTGAGTTGGACCGGTGCGTCACATCCGGCAGCCTTCGAATCTCTGGTAGTATCTTTGGGCTATTCCGCAACCCATTGTGTCACCCCTCGATCCATCAGTTCTCAATCCTTCCAGATCTGAGTCCATATCATCCATACCGAAAGAGTGATCCTTATTTTGGTTCTATCATAAAGGCACAGTGGGAAAAAGGGTTGGTCACTGCGAAACAAAACATGAAAACACAAGGTCAGATTTTGGCAAAATAAAAGGTAAGCAAGCATCCAATCCTAATACCCTTTCGGTCCATCTCGTCCTAAAGATAGGAATGAAGCTCTCCTCAACAGACGAGCTGTCTAAACGCACATAAAAGAAGCTCTTTTGAAACCCATGCGTGTTCGAAACAAACCCCTTGATTATCGACATATCCTGCCTTGGTTTCAAATGATATATTCCAGACTTCTTACTCGCCACCGGCATCAACAGAGCCTCGAGATAATCAGCATCAAGAGTTATGCCTCGTTCATAACTCAAAATAAGGATCCCAACCAGATGCTGAAGGCCGGCGGGAGTGATATGGCTTATCGACAATCCGAATCGATCCAGGACTTGAAAAATTATCTACGGGATGGGGAACCACAATCAAAAGCACAACAGGTGAGTGTCATAGCATGTGAAGTAACCATTTGGAGGAGAATCATCACGCTCTCTCGCTTCTGGATGACGAAATTCCACTGAGTCCGGAACATGGCAGCAGCGACAGATGACGTCGACAAAGGAAGGATTGCTCTGGCTCCGACACTCTTCGATTCCTCGACCACTGGTCTTAATCGGAACCCATGATTCAGGTGGGGGAGCCTGCAGGTCGCATGTGGCCGCCCAATACGCCGCGACTTCTTCAGGATCAACGAAACGAGCTACAACTTCGGACTTTACGACTACTTCGCCATCTTGGGAGATAAGGCTATCATGATCGAAACAGGAAAATAGGACATTGTCCGAAGTTCTTTGATGTTGAGACATTGCTTTTTTTAAAAAAAAAAAGAAGGGGCAAAACTAGAGTGAGAAAATGAAAGAAATTTTCTACCTTAGAAAAATTCTTGTAGAAGTAAGAAAGTAAAGAACTTGAAAACTTACTCCACATACTTATAGGCAAGAAAAATTTACTATTCATCTTCGGACTTTCGGTCATTAATTCCGCCTAACTTGCCAAACTCGCCTAACCACTCGCTAGGACCTCACACTATAAGCTAACAGTCCTAGTGAGCTGAGGGGCTAACTGTTGGGGTCAAAAATGGTCACGACGGAATCAATGCCTGAAAGCCTCCAGAAAACACCTAGCCTCCGAATAAGGAAATAAAAATGCGGGAAACTAAAACTAAGGCTTCATACAAATTCAAAAAGAATTACATAACAAGTCAACGGAAGAAGTTCCCGCATGAACCAACACATGAATAAGCAGCGTCCAACTCACCACTAGGCGAGAAGGACCGGTCAAGTCCAACTCGCCTAGTAGCGAGTTGGATTGAGCAACCCAACTCGCCATTTAGGCAAGATTGGCGAGGCGCGACCAACTCGCCTAATGTCGAGTTAGACTGAGCAATCCAACTCGCCTAATGGCTTATAAGCCAAGCCTATTTATTTAGGATTTGAGGACAAAACTTCGTGTATTTCATCTGGACAAGAAATGAAGGAGTGTATATCCAAACATAAAAAGATCGGAAAAACGTTCTTGCGGATTTTTTTTTACGATAAAAAACTAATTTTACAAACATGATAAATAACAATTTTTTACGATAAATAACAAATTTTTACGATACACGGATCCTCTCTCTCTTCACCTCGCCACACAAGCTTCCTCTCTCACCTTCACCTCTACACACATGGCTCCTCTCTCTCTTTACCTCGCCAGACACGGTTTCACCTCGCCCGTCAGCTTCCACCTCGCCACACATGGTCCATTTAATACATTTTGTAAAGAACATGGAATAATCCATCAAACTACAGCTTCTTATTCACCAGAATCTAATGGAGTTGCTGAACGCGAAAATCGAACTCTAAAAGAGATGATGAATGCAATATTGCAGGAATCTGGGTTACCCCATAACATGTGGGGGGAAACGTTGCTTACCACTAATTATATCCTCAACAAAATTCCACACAAAGTAACTGGCAAAACTCCATACGAATTATGGAAAGGTAATTTACCTTCGTATAAATACCTCAAAGTGTGGGGGTGCTTGGGAAAAGTTGCGGTACCGCCACCAAAAAAGGTCACAATTGGACCCAAAACAGTGGATTGCATTTTCATCGGATATGCACATAATAGTAGTGCTTATTGATTTCTGGTATATAAATCTGAAATATCAGATATCCACGTAAATACAGTCATGGAATCAAGAAATGTATTTTTCTTTGAAAATATTTTTCCATGGAAGGAAAAACAAGGTTCAAAACGAACTAGAGAAGAAAGAGACGATGACAATGACTCAGAAATTGAGACAAACATCGAAATATCTATAAATGATATTTCAGAAAATGAAAAAGAAGATGAACCTAGAAGAAGCAAAAGAGCTCGAAAGGAAAAATCTTTCGGCGAAGATTTCTTAATGGCATTTTAGTAGAAAATAATCCAAAAACCTTGGAAGAAGCCATGTCTTCACCAGACGCTCCCTTTTGGAATGTAGCTGTCAAAAGTGAATTCGATTCTATCATGCAAAATTATACATGGTATATAACATATTTACCACCAGGTTGCAAAGCATTAGGAAGTAAGTGGATTTTAAAACAAAAACTAAACCCTGATGGAACACCTGGTAAACACAAAGCTAGGCTTGTAGTTCAAGGATTCCGACAAAAGGAAGGTTTTGACTATTTTGATACATATTCTCCAGTAACGAGAATAACATCAATAAGACGGATGATAGCAATCACAGCTTTAAGAGACCTAGAAATCCATCAAATGGATATTAAAACCGCTTTTCTAAATGGTGATTTAGAAGAGGAAATTTACATGAAACAACCTGAAGGTTTTGTCATTTCTGGAAAAGAAGACAAAGTTTGTCGACTTGTAAAGTCACTTTATGGACTTAAACAAGCTCCTAAACAATGACACGAATAATTTGACAATACAATGTTGTCAAATGGGTTCAAAATTAATGAATGTGATAAATACATATACTACAAAACTACCAAAAATGCGTATGTTTTGTTATGCTTATATGTAGACGATATGCTCATTATTGGAAGCAATAAAGATATTATCAATCACACAAAGAACATGCTCAAAGGAAAATTTGAGATGAAAGATTTGAGATTAGTAGATATTATTTTTGGGGTTAAAGTCACAAGAAATTCAAATGGAATTATTTTAACCCAATCTCATTATGCTCAAACAATATTAGAGAGATTTAAAAATTACTCTAATGGTACTGCAAAAAATCCGTTAGATCCCTTACTTCACTTAACAAATAATTCAGGTGAAGCGGTTTCACAAAACGAGTATGCACGAGTGATCGAAAGTCTTATGTACTTAACCAATTGTACTAGACCAGATCTAGCGCATGCAATAAACGTACTTAGTCGATATACAAGCAATCCATGTCATAAACATTGGAAAGCTATAACGAGAGTACTCAATTACTTGCGTCATACCAAAGATTTTGGACTTCACTATGGTAAAGAACCAGCGGTTTTAGAAGGATACAGTGATGCTAACTGGATATCAGATTTTAAAAACTCAAAATCCACAAGTGGATATGTTTTTACCCTAGGAGGAGCAGCAATATCTTGGAAATTTACCAAACAAACAGTGTTAGCCATATCAACCATGGAATCTGAGTTCATAGCCTTAGACAAAGCAGCAGAAGAAGCTGAATGGCTTAGAAATTTTTTGGAAGATATTCCTATGTGGGAGAAACCTGTACCAGCTATACGCACACATTGTGATAGTCAGTCAGCTATAGCTCGGGCCAGAATAATCTCTACAATGGTAAATCTAGTCATATTAGAAGACGGCATAAAACCATTAGACAACTTATCTCAAATGGTGTAATCACAACTGACTACATCAAATCAGCTGACAACCTAGCGGATCCATTCACTAAAGGTTTGCCATGAGATGTTGGTGCTAAATCATCAAAAGGAATGGGTTTAAAGCCTATAACGAATGAGGATGCTTGATTGCGACCCTACCTATCATGACTAGAGATCCCAAGACGTAGGTTCAAAGGGAAAACAAAACCAAACAAAATCTAACCAAAGCACTTTGAGATAAATTAGTCTCATCCCAGCTCCTAAAGATGATAAAAGTGCTAACAAATGTGAGAAGGATAAGCATAAGCTTTTAATGATTCCATAGCTTCTAAAGCGAAGTATTACTCAATACTTTTCATGGTCAATCACCTAATGAGTGTGAAATGGGGCCGTTTCTAGGAGAATGAATGCACGGCTATATTCTCTAAGTTCACTTATGACAACCAAGAGTCGTTCAGGGCCACAATGAACACAATAGAGAACTAACTTCTACGAGGAAATGAATCTGCGTTATGCATGTTGTCTCGGTCTACATAAAACACTGGTTGGTTCAAGACATCATGTTCACCTTCTGGTAAAGTAAACCCGGCATATATTAACTATGAGTGGTTCAAGGCTTAAAAATGCCACCAACTCAAACACAATGAATTTTTCGCAAACACTCTCGATAAGTCAGTCTGTCTAGTCATTAGTTTAAGTCTAGTCAGATTTTTTTTTAGTTTCTAAAGGTCTATCGAGTCTGCATTTAGTCTGCATATGTTTAGAGTCATTTCTATTCATGTGGGAGATTGTTGGATCAATAAATTAAAAGCCGATGGGCTTTATTGATATATGAACAAAAATGACATGGGTATAAGCCCAACTTGGAATGTCATTTAAATGAATGGGGAAGGTAGTTAAGTCCCACATCGGGGACAATAGAGTGTTTGGAGCAATATATATATATATATATATATATATATCGTGTCTCATTATAATTGTTCAAACGGCTCAGGAAAGAAAGGAAGCTCTCGCGCGCGCGCCGCCGCCGTCCGGCCGGCTCGGCTCAGCGTGGGCGTGGGCTTGGTCTTGGTCTTGGTCTTGGTCTTGGTCTTGGTAGAGGGCCTCCGGCCCAATAAGATTATTTTTGGACCAAGTTAAGCCCAACGTTTTGCCATTTTATTTCCAAAAAACAGCATGACATTTGTCTAAAAACGACATGAAGTTTGTATATCCGAAAAGGATCATAACCGAGTCAACAGAAGAGTGATCTTGCGGAGTAAGTTTCTCAACGCATTACTCCCAAGATTTTCGGGATATTTTCGTAACAGTTGCGAAAACCAAATCTCATTCCTCTCTTTAAATAGCTCGTCTCCTCCTCCTTCATTTCTCACGTTTTTCACACTTCTCAACAATACAAAAAAAAAACCTTAGCGTAAGTCTTTAGTCGAGAGTGTTTTGTAGTAGTTATAGTTCGATAGGGCATTCACGAGTAAAGTGTGAATCGCCACCCATGGTGGTATCCTGGGACTCGGTATTCGCACAGTTTCGTCTCACTACGAAGTGAATATTTAGAGTTAAGGAAAGAGATCATATCTCGACTCCATCTTTATTACGAATGCATTTTGCTTATCGGTTTCAATTCGCATTTTGATTCGTCTATTTCCTTAACATCACTTTATTATTATCGTTTATATCAGTTCGGTTTTCCGGCTTCTACAATCTTAACTCTAATTTTGCTTTCTGCTCAAAATTTTTAATCGGATTGAAAATGATTTATTAAACGGTGTATTCAAGGATTTGTAAACGTTTTTGAAATGGTGTTTGCGATTTGCTTTCTAGCACTTCTGCGAGACGTTTCTTAAAGTATCTCATAACGGTTTGCGTTTTTGCTCTATAGCACTACCGCTAACTGTTATTGTTATACGAGTCTTTTAACGTTATAAAAAATGATTCGTTTCCACTGACGCTTTTAAAAAGCGAGTCTGTAAAACGATCAAAACGCCTTCTTTGACGGTTTCTGTGAACGCTTTAAGCGAGTTTGCAAAACGGGTCTTGGCTTATTATCATTTCTGGTTGTGATCGATTGTAAACGATCTCCATTAAAACCAAATGATTAACGGTTTGCGTTTTGCTTTGTAGCACTTCGCGAAACGTTTTTTTTTTTTATATATAAACGGGTTTGCGGTTTGCTTATAGCATTTTCTGCGAAATGTTTTAGATATACCACAAACGGTTTCTGCGAACGCTTTTAAGCGAGTTTGCAAAACGTTTTCTAAGACTTATATCGATATGATTTGGTTCAAACACCAAAAATGACAATCAATTTAAAACTATTATTTTTATTCAAATAATATGTTAATATGTTATTGTTGAATGGAGTACTAATCCGTTTTCATGTTTTCTCAACAGAAAAATGACGGATTCAAACAACACCCCCATTGACACCACCATCAACCAAACTCCACTCAACGTTGCAGTAACTGATGCAACAGTGACAATCTGCTGGAATCACAGCATCAACCGCTGCAGCAACAACAACAACTACCCTACCTGTGGGTAATGGTGCTGATGAGACAACACGGCGTAGCCATTTCGGTGCTGGTCTTTATCAAACCGGTTCAACTCAAGGAACCCCAGGTGATCCGGTTGCAGTTGTAACTCCTCCAGCCGTACCTTGCATGATCTCTCAAGGATTGATGCCAGACAAATTTGATGGCAAAGGCTTCAAAACGTGGCAGAAGAAGATGTTGTTCTTCCTCACAACAATGAAGCTTGATAAGTTCATCCAGGAGGAAAAGCCCATAGTCCCTTACGGGATTGAAGATGTGCACACTCTCGCAAGTGTTGACATATGGGTGCATTCCGACTTCATCTGCAAAGGATACATTTTGGGTCGTCTCATTGACCCATTGTACCGAGTCTACTGTGAGACTCCCACTGCAAAACAACATGACATTTGTGGATATCATTGGACAAGAAGTATAGAGGTGAAGACGCTGGCTGCCAGAAGTATGTGGTTGCAAAGTTCCATGACTTCATAATGGTGGATTCAAAACCCATCATGGATCAGGTGGAAGCGTTTCAGCTCATTTGCCATGAAAACGCTGCTGAAAGGATGTCCATTTGCGAGACATTCACAACTCTCAACTTCATTCAAAAGCTTCCCCCAAGATATGCGGATTTCAAGAACTACTTGAAGCACAAGAAGAAGAAGATGGTCTCGAGGAGCTCATCATGAGGCTTCAGATGGAATCCACAAACCGGATTGCTGACAAGGTCAATGCTGTCAATGCTAAGGAGCATAGTGTCAACATGGCCGAGCACAAAGGCAAAAGAAAGGCACACGTCCACTCTCCTGCTAAGCCTTTCAAAACAGTGATACCATTGAAAGCTTCTGGACCTAACTTCAAGAAGAAAGGTGGTGAAGCAAATGTGGAAAAATTTAAAGGGAAATGTCACTACTGCCATAAAGTGGGGCACATGACTGCTGAGTATCGCAGCAAGATCAGAAATGAGAAGGCTCAAGCAAATATCACTGAACATGATCTCGTTGCAGTGGTGACTGAGGCCAACATGGTTGAAGGTAACAATCCTAAGTAATGGTGATATGATACATGTGCTACCACCCAAATTTGCACGGATAGGGCGATGTTCAACACCTATCAGAAAAGCAAGACTAAGGAGAAACTGTTCATGGAAAACACTGCAGTCTCCAAGACTGAAGGCCGCAACAAAGTGATTCTGAAGATGACATCTGGACATGAACTCACTCTGACGAATGTGAAGCATGTGCCTGACATGAGGAAGAACCTGGTCTCGGGAACCTTGCTCAGCAAGAATGGATTCGCCACAACTTTTGAGGCGGATAAGTTCGTGATTAGGAAGAATGAGATGTATTTGGGGAAGGGGTATGTTAAGGATGGACTGGTCAAAATGAATGTAATGACAGTCCCTCCAAAATTTGTAATTCTAAAAGTTGTAACTCCAGAAGCTTCAACTTCAATGAATAAGAAAAAGCCAGTTGCTTATTTGGTTGAGTCTTTTAATATATGGCATGAAAGATTAGCCATGTAAACAACAAATCGATACAAAGATTAATGAATTTAAATTTAATTCCCAAATTTAAAATAAGTAAACAAAAATGTGAAGTATGTGTACATGCTAAACTCACAAAACACCATCACCTCATGTTGAAAGAACTAATAAACTTCTAAATTTAATTCACACTGATTTATGTGATTTAAAATATATACAAACTAGAGGTGGGAAAAAGTACTTTGTGACCTTCATAGATGACTGCACAAAATATTGTTATGTATATTTATTAAACAGCAAAGATGAAACCTTAGAAAAATTCAAAGAATTTAAACTCGAGGTCGAAAATCAGCTTAAAAAAACTATTAAAATAGTTAGAAACGATAGAGGAGGCGAGTATGATGGTCCGTTTAGTACATTTTGTAGAGAACATGGAATAATCCATCAAACTACAGCTCCTTATTCACCAGAATCTAATGGAGTTGCTGAACGCAAAAATCATACTCTAAAAGAGATGATGAATGCAATGTTGCAGGAATCTGGGTTACCCCAGAACATGTGGGGGAAAGCGTTGCTTACCACTAATTATATCCTCAACAAAATTTCACACAAAGTAACTGATAAAACTCCATACAAATTATGGAAATGTAATTTACCTTCGTATAAATACCTCAAAGTGTGGGGGTGCTTGGCAAAAGTTGCGGCACCACCACCAAAAAGGTCACAATTGGACCCAAAACAGTGGATTGCATTTTCATTGGATATGCACATAATAGTAGTGCTTATCGATTTCTGGTACATAAATCTGAAATATCAGATATCCATGTAAATACAGTCATGGAATCAAGAAATGCATCTTTCTTTGAAAATATTTTTCCATGCAAGGAAAAACAAGGTTCAAAACGAACTAGAAAAGAAATAGACGATGACAATGACTCATAAATTGAGACAAACATCGAAATTTCTATAAATGATATTTCAGAAAATAAAAAAGAAGATGAAACTAGAAGAAGCAAAAGAGCTCGAAAGGAAAAATCTTTTGGCGAAGATTTCCTAATGGCATTTTTAGTAAAAAATGATCCAAAAGCCTTGGCAGAAGCCATGTCTTTACCAGACGCTCCTTTTTGGAATGAAGCCGTCAAAAGTGAATTCGATTCTATCATGCAAAATTATACATAGTATATAACAGATTTACCACTAGGTTGCAAAGCATTAGGAAGTAAGTGGATTTTAAACAAAAACTAAACCCTGATGGAACACCTGGTAAACACAAAGCTGGGCTTGTAGTTCAAGGATTCCGACAAAAGGAAGGTTTTGACTATTTTTATACATATTCTCCAGTAACGAGAATAACACCAATAAGACTGATGATAGCAATCGCAGCCTTAAGAGACGTAGAAATCCATCAAATGGATGTAAAAACCGCTTTTCTAAATGGTGATTTAGAAGAGGAAATTTACATGAAACAACCTGAGGGTTTTGTCATTTCTGGACAAGAAGACAAAGTTTGTCGACTTGTAAAGTCACTTTATGGGCTTAAACAAGCTCCTAAACAATGACACAAAAAATTTGACAATACAATGTTGTCAAATGGGTTCAAAATTAATGAATGTGATAAATGCATATACTACAAAATTACCAAAAATGCGTATGTTTTGTTATTCTTATATGCAGATGATATGCTCATTATTGGAAGCAATAAAGATATTATCAATCATACAAAGAACATGCTCAAAGGAAAATTTGAGATGAAAGATTTGAGATTAGTAAATGTTATTCTTGGGGTTAAAGTCACAAGAAATTCAAATGGAATTATCTTAACCCAATCTCATTATGCTCAAACAATATTAGAGAGATTTAAAAATTACTCTAATGGTACTGCAAAAACTCCGTTAGATCCCTTACTTCACTTAACAAATAATTCAGGTGAAGCGGTTTCACAAAACGAGTATGCACGAGTGATCGGAAGTCTTATGTACTTAACCAATTATACTAGACTAGATCTAGCGCACGCAGTAAACGTACTTAGTCGATATACAAGCAATCCAGGTCATAAACATTGGCAAGCTATAACGAGAGTACTTAATTACTTGCGTCATACAAAAGATTTTGGACTTCACTATGGTAAAGAACCAGCGGTTTTAGAAGGATACAATGATGCTAACTGGATATCAGATTTTAAAAACTCAAAATCCACAAGTGGATATGTTTTTACCCTAGGAGGAGCAGCAATATCTTGGAAATCTACCAAACAAACAGTGTTAGCCAGATCCACCATAAAATCTAAGTTCATAGCCTTAGACAAAGCAGCAGAAGAAGCTGAATGGCTTAGAAATTTTTGGGAAGATATTCCTATATGAGAGAAACCTGTACCAGCTATACGCATACATTGTGATAGTCAATCAGCTATAGCTCGGGCTCAAAATAATCTCTACAATGGTGAATCTCGTCACATTAGAAGAAGACATAAAACCATTAGACAACTTATCTCAATGGTGTAATCACAACTAACTACATCAAATCAGCTGACAACCTAGCGGATCCATTCACTAAAGGTTTGCCACGAGATGTTGTTTCTAAATCATCAAAAGGAATGGGTTTAAAGCCTATAACGAATGAGGATGCTTGATTGCAACCCTACCTATCATGACTGGAGATCCCAAGACGTAGGTTCAAAGGGAAAACAAAATCAAACATAATCTAACCAAAGCACTTTGAGATAAATTAGTCTCATCCCAGCTCCTAAAGATGATAAAAGTGCTAACAAATGTGAGAAGGATAAGCATAAGCTTTTAATGATTCCATAGCTTCTAAAGCGAAGTAATACTCAATACTTTTCATGGTCAATCACCTAATGAGTGTGAAATGGAGCCGTTTCTAGGAGAATGAATGCAATAGTATATTCTCTAAGTTCACTCATGAAAACCAGGAATCGTTCATGGCCACAATGAACACAATAGAGAACTAAGTTCTACGAGAAAATGAAGCTGTGTTATGCATGTTGTCTCGGTCTACATAAAACACTGGTTGGTTCAAGATATCATGTTCACCTTCTGGTAAAGTAAACCCGACAGATATTAACTATGAGTGGTTCAAGGCTTAAAAATGCCACCAACTCAAACACAATGAATTTTTCGCAAACACTCTCGATAAGTCAGTCTGTCTAGTCATTAGTTTAAGTCTAGTCAGATTTTTTTTAGTTTCTAAAAGTCTATCGAGTCTGCATTTAGTCTGCATATGTTTAGAGTCATTTCTATTCATGTGGGGGATTGTTGGATCAATAAATTAAAAGCCGATGGGCTTTATTGATATATGAACAAAAATGACATGGGTATAAGCCCAACTTGGAATGTCATTTAAATAAATGGGGAAGGTAGTTAAGTCCCACATCGGGGACAATAGAGTGTTTGGAGCAATATATATATAGTGCCTCATTATGACTGTTCAAACGGCTCAGGAAAGAAAGGAAGATCTCACGCGCGCGCCGCCGCCGTCGTCCGGCCGGCTCGGTGTGGGCATGGGCGTGGGCTTGGTCTTGGTCTTGGTCCTGGTAGAGGGCCTCTGGCCCAATAAGATTCTTTTTGGACCAAGTTAAGCCCAACGTTTTGCCATTTTATTTCAAAAAAACAGCATGACATTTGTCTAAAAATGACATGACGTTTGTCTATTCGAAATGGATCATAACCGAGTCAACAGAAGAGAGATCTTGCGGAGGAAGTTTCTCAACGCATTACTCCAAAAATTTTCGGGGATATTTTCGTAACAGTTGCGAAAACCAAATCTCATTCCTCTCTTTAGATAGCTCGTCTCCTCCTCTTTTATTTCTCACTTTTTCACACTTCTCAACAATACCAACAAAAAAACCCTTAGCGTAAGTCTTTAGTCGAGAGTGTTTCGTAGTAGTTATAGTTCGATAGGGCATTCACGAGTGAAGTGTGAATCGCCACCCATGGTGGTATCCTGGGACTCGGTATTCGCACAGTTTCGTCTCACTACGAAGCGAATATTTAGAGTTAAGGAAAGAGATCATATCTCACCTCCATCTTTATTACGAATGCATTTGCTTATCGGTTTTCAATTCGCATTTTGATTCGTCTATTTCCTTAACATCACTTTATTATTATCGTTTATATCAGTTCGGTTTTCCGGCTTCTACAACAATTGTCACAGAGCATCTTCTAAGTCCTAAGCACTGCCTTCGAAGGAATAAAACAAAATCAGAGAGGAGGCAAAGGCAATACTTGAAGGTCTGAGCTTGAGAGGGTCTAAACTTGAGAGGGTCGTTGAGAGAGTGTGAGATTGAGAGGGTCGTCGAGATCTATCTAGAGAGAGCTTTGAGAAGAGAGAGCTCCGAGATCTGTCTATGGAGAAGAGAGAGCTTCAAGATGCGACTATGGAGAAGAGAGAGCTTCCAGATGCCATGGAAAAGAGAGAGCTTCAAGATGAGCCATGGAGAAGATAGAGTTCGAGAGATGAGATGCTTGCGTCTACTTTCGTTGGCTGCGTCAAAATAGAAAAATTAGGGTTATTTTTTTTTGTAAATAATGAAATATATTAAGGGCAAGAACGTAAATAAAGTAAGTAAACGAAGATTTCTGGCGTCAAACGCTGATTTTATCCGGTGTTCAGATTTGTAGACGCCAAACGCAGCATTCGGACGCAGCGTCTAGACGCAGGAACCGCGTCAATCAAACGAACAAGATTTTTAAAAAATTATTACCGCAGACGCAGACGCAACACCTGCGGCGATGAAACGAACAACCCTATTTCTTGTATTGCGAAGACGCGATCATCCAAATGTCGTCAAGTTGGAGGGTTTGGTTACGTCCAAGATGTATTTAAAGTTGGCTGGTCTTGCTTCAAACCCTCTTGTTAAGTTCTCCAAACCAGGGGTTAGGCTCGCATACTAAATTTATAGTGCCATTTTTTCAATATCTTGTTACGATAGGATCAGTTTACTTTTACAAATTTCAGGTTAAATGTTTGATGAGTCAATTGTTTTCTGGTGTGGAACATTGTCATAGTCGTGGCGTGCTTCATCGTGACATCAAAGGATCAAACCTTCTTATCGATGATGGTGGTCTCCTCAAAATTGCTGATTTTGGACTGGCAACGATTTTTGATCTTAATCACATGCGGCGAATGACAAGTTGAGTGGTCACACTATGGTATAGAGCTCCGGAGCTTCTTCTTGGGGCTACTGATTATGGTGTAGGCATTTATCTTTGGAGTGATGGCTGTATTTTAGCTGAGCTATGCTAAGGTACCTCTTCAAAGCTAAACATAATGTTAAAACACAAGTACTCAAGATAATTTATTGATAGATAAGTCTATCTTTTTATGTTTTCCTCATTAGCTTAAATAGCAAAACAAAGAAAGCAAATGAAGCCATGACTCCTTACAATACGTGAATGAGAGAAAGTGGAAGTACAGTAGAACCTCTATAAATTAATACTCGATAAATTAATAATTTCTATAAATTAATAAATTTATCTGATCTCAATTTGGACCGGTTCAAAATTTTGACACAAATCGATAAAATATTAAAATAATTATTTTTATATAAATCTATGTAAATATATAATCCCATTAAAATCATTAATTAATAATTTTTATATATATACATATTTTATATAAGTAAGAACCTATTATTATATTGTTTATTTTATATTCACAATGAAATTATCTTTATATTTTCTTAACATTTAATATATTTTGTTATTCTTGATGAGATTTAATAATATTATATCTAAAAAAATATTTAAGTTCTATGCAATATATATTATATACACTAAATAATATAATAAAATTAATATAACTGTCAAATTTTATAAAAGTAACAATTAATGTCTATACACTAAAATCATATATTTTCTTATCTTAGCATAAATACATCTTAAAATAAGAAATCTAAACAAAGAAACTTTTGTAAATTAATATCTCTATAAATTAAAAAAAATTGAAAGTTCCAACATTATTAATTTATAGAGATTCTATTGTACTCAACTTCCTACGAAACTGGAACACAACAAAGTGGAGAACTATCTCCTTAAAATTTGATCTTTTATTGAATAAGAAATAACTAGATGAAATACTTCTTCCTTAGTCCACATATCTCCGTGTGCTATACTATCAACACTCCAACGGTCCAAAAGAACCTTGTCCTCAAGGTTCGAGACAAAGAAAGGGAAGCTAGCCACAAGTTGATCATATTCCTCCCAAGTTGCTTCTTCAACTGGCATGTTTTCTACTGAATTAGAGCTTCCTTAACCATTTTAGAACTTTATTTAATACGGCGCACAGACAATACATCAGCTGGTTCGAAGTGAAAAAGAATCCATGAGCTCAAAGTGGAGGTAATTCCACCGATGACGGCTCATCATCGCCCATGCGTTTCTTCAACAATGAGACATGAAACACATGGTGTATTTTGGCCCCCTCTGGCAACTTAAGGCGATAGACAACTTGTTAAATTAGTTTCTCGGTCTGAAAAGGACCAACATACCTATTAGATAACTTCTGTGAAGATCGCTTGAAAACTGTTTTCGTTTGGTGCGGTTGCAGATGCAAGAACACCCAATCTCCTTTTGTGACTTCAACATCTCTTCTCTTTTGGCCAGCTATATGTTTCATGCGGTTATTGGCAGACTCAAGGTGAAATATCAGGTCGGTTAGGAGCTCGTCTCGAGCTTGCAGCTGTTCATCAATTCCCTCCACTAAAGAATATTCAAGCTCATACCTTGGCATTAGCGGGGGTTTGTGACCATACAGAGCTTCAAGAGGGCTCATCCTAGTAGAGACATGAAACCTTGTATTATACCAGTAGTCAGCCCAAGGTAGGAGTCAACTCCACTTTTTTGGCCGGCTGTTTGATACAGAGATTGACCACCTCCGTTTGGCCATCAGATTGTGGGTGATACGTTGTTGATCTTCGCAGTTTGGTTCCAGAAAATTTCCACAGCTCCGACCAGAAATTACTGAGAAATATGGCATACCGACCACTGAGTATGGATCTTGGAATTCCATGAAGTCGAACCACCATATCTACTAAGTGTTTAGCAACCTGAGATGTTGTATAGGGATGAGTAAGAAGCAAAAGCTGTGCAGACTTACTAAGTCAATCCACCACCACCAAGATCGATGAGTGTCCATTGGAGCGACAGAAGCCATCTATGAAATCAAGAGATATATCTTCCCACACTTGATCTGGCACCGGAAGTGGCTGCAAAAGCCCAACAGGAGACATGGTATGTGTTTTAGCTCGCTGACAATTATCGTAGCTCGATACGTACTCGAGGACAACGCGATGCATTAAAGGCCAATATAATTGGCGAGATAAGTGCTTGAAGGTTCTCAGAATCCCGCAATGACCTCCCATTTCTATGTTGTGATGCTCATAGAGAAGCTTCTTGATGAGATGAGATGTGGGAGGAATGACTATGCGATTGTTGTAGGACAACAATCAATCCTTCCAAGCATAAGACATCCTTGGTTTCTTTGTTGCTGTCTTTCGAATATGAATCATGTAAGGATCTGTTAGTGCTAGTTGGCGTAGATCATCCCATATAGTGACTGTAGTAGCTGAAATGGCATTGAGGACTGGATTATCTGGTAGTTTAGATAACGCATCTTCCGCTGCGTTAGTTTTTCCAGGCTTGTAGACAATCTCATAATCGTAGCCCACTAGCTTTCCATCCATTTTTGTTGTTCTGGGTTAGAATATGTTGCTCAAAGAGATAATGCAGGATGCGTTGATCGGTCTGTATGGTGAATTTGCGGCCAAGGATGTAAGGCCTCCAAGTATGAATGGCTACAATGATGGGTAGCATTTCTCGAGCATAGGTTGACCAACTCTTCTCGCCACACTCAATGATCTGCTCATGAAAGCAATAGGTTGATCATTTTGATTTTGTAAAATATGGTTTGGCCAATATTGGTGTTGTTGTCATAGTGGCCTTATGTGCACATAAAGCTTGCTCCACCTCAGAATCCCAAGAATATTGGCCACGTGGTAGTCTGTTGGTCAAGGGACGAGAAATAATCCCATAGTATTTGGCGAACTTGCAGTAGTAGCTGGTTAAATCTAAGAATCCACAAAGCCCCGTAATGTTAGTCGGAGGAGACAAGTCGAGCATGGCTTGCCCCTTTGATTAATCCACCTTCACTCCTTGGTGAGTTATGATATGCCGAAGTATTCAAATTCTTCTCTACCAAAGTCGCATAATTTCACAGCAAGATTGTGTGTACACAAGAGCTGAAATACCTCATGCACGTGCTGTAAGTGTGGGTCCCAATCTGAGATGTAGATTAGGATGGCGTCAAAGAATACGATAACCGACTTGTGCATTCAATGAACTTCATAGCTATCACCTTGACACCAACGAGGAGTTTGACCCAATGCTTTATTTCTGTCCTAGTTGATCATGAGCGCCTAGTATCCAACGAAACTATATCTTGTAGAATCATATTAGAGAATCGGTGATTTGATGGCAAAAGCAATAAGAAACCCAATATAAAATAGTATTTCTAGTGCGAAACAATCCTAATCTGTCACACTAGAAGTACTATTTTATATTGGGATTCTTATTGCTTTTGCCGTCAAATCACCGATTATACCTTTACATACTTTGTTACCTGACACCCACGGCGAGGCACATTACAGTACATGTATGCTTCTCTATGGAATTTAAAGATAGAGTTCATGAGTTCTTGAAGAGTAGACGGGGCATTGCACAAGCCAAACGGCATGACCAGATACGCATACTATCTGTTGTGTGTTGAAGGCTGTCTTGGCTATGTCGTTGGGGTACATGCAAACCTTATGATACCCAGAAGTGAGATTAAGTTAGGTGAAGTAAGCAACTCCGTGAAGCTCATCCAACATATCCTCTACTGTCGGGATTGGGAAATGATATTTGATGGTTGCAGCATTAAGAGCACGGTAGTGCGGACAATTCCTGATTTTAGCATATCTTCCACTTGTCTCTTGATATCTTCTTTTAGGAAGTGTGCATATCGGTACGGCCGTACATTTACAGGGTTTGTTCCTTCCTTGAGGGTGATCGTATGGTCAATATCACGGTGGGGTGGCAGACCAGTTGGGACATGAAACATGTCATCGAAGTCCTGAATCAATGATTTCAAGTCGTATTCTATCTGAGATATTGGCTTTTCGGCTTTGAAGAGACATAGAGCATACATAAGATGGCCTTGATGGGCTTCCTGGAGGATTTCTTGAGGGCCAATTACGTGAATGGCTGCAGCTTGGACACCTTAGAGAAGAGAACCTGGCCTTCCCACGTGATCTGCATTGAATGGGCCTTCCAATCGCAAATAGTTGGGCATAGGGCTTCCAACCACTTAACTCCTAAAACAATATCGACGGCTGATAGGGGATGGACATGTAGGGTTATCTTGAAAGTTACTATCCCAGTGTTCATTGTCACCGCTTCGTAAGGCCGGTTACACTTCAGTGGAGTTTTGTCGGCCACCCGAACCGTGAATGGTGTCGTCTGTGTTGCTGGTAATTGTAATCGCTGTGCTGCCTTATCATTGATGAAATTATGTGTGGAGCCGCTGTCTACCAGATCATGCAAAAGTTGTTGGTCGATCTTGGTGTGGAGACGAAGGGTCGATAGTGTATCCCATCATTTCAAAGCGTGCAAGGATATCTTTAGTTGCTGCTCTTCCTCGTTTTGATTCTCATCATTGCTGTCACAATCTTGTTCATTTCTATGATGAACAATTAAGCTTTCTTACGTGACCAGGAACAAATTTTCCATCGCAGTTAAAACACAATCCCAAACTTCGTTTCCTCTTCATCTCTTCCCACGTTAGTTTCCAAGGCTCTTTTGGCGATCTCTCACTCCTTCGCACCTGAGTATTTGGAGCCAAGGATCTGGATGGATACTTGATACACTAAAACTTTTGAGTGTTTAACTACTGCAAGCAAACAATATAAATGAAGTATTTGAGATTGAATTCCAGAGGACCATTCTTACACTTTGTTTCCACTAGTTTAATATTAAGTTAAAATAAATCAATAAGACTTAAAATAAGAAGATAAAATAAGCAAATAAATGGAGATGGTTTGGTTTCAGATTATAAAAGAGGAAGGTTCAAAGTAATTCATCGGGATACTTAGGATCATGAGCCACACAACTATTCATGGAAAATATACGAGCCAAGCTCAAACTTGAATAAAAAAATTAGATAAACCCACTGTCGTGTGGTGTCTACCCATTTATCAAGCTATCCTAATACTGAAACTGTCGTTTGGATTAGAGAATGATAACAAGCATTAAGATTTGATTCAATTGGTTCATGATTTGCCTTGTCATCAGCTTTTGTTGGCTAAGGACAAATCACATATCTATGCTTTTTCTAGCAAGCTAAACAACTTTTGATGAATACGTTTAATCTAGATTCAGATGCTAAATAGATAATTTAAGACAAGCAGTAAGTTTAGCAATAGATAGAGATATGAAAGAATAATATTCATATTTGTGTCTAGCTCACTGATCCATGATCCCTAACACCTTAACACCCTAAACCTAACAATCAAATAGTCAGCCATTAACAGATAAGACACATTTGACGTGGTGTGTATTTTGTTCTAGAAGGGTAATGAATATCCTAAACAATCTACTTTCAAATTACCCTAATCTTAACACATTCTATAATACTCTTGTCAAAAGAGATAAGGTGCAGTACTTAGGGATCGAATTCACAGAGAGCAAATGCACACAATAAATTTCTTATTTCTAAAGACTAAGCTAGGTGAATATATATATATTAGTAATGAATAACCACATTTAGAAAATATTCTTTGTCAAGAATTAGGATGCAATAGGGAAATATGCTACTAATGCAAATATGAAAATATTCTAGATGTAAATATAAATGTAAATATGCTAGATCTAGGGTTTCAAGCTTTATGAATTATAATGGATAGGAGGCACGGAAATGAAAATATTCTAGAACTCAAATGTTAACTATTCTGATCCTTTTAACTCCAACTCTCGTATGCGAGCAAAAGGAATGACCATCGATCGACGGCTAATGCATGATGTCGATCGACAGTGAAATCAGAAGGAAGTATGGATGAGATTTGATATGTCCACCAGACTTATTAGACCAGCTCTCGCATGTATCTAACAGCCTAGTTCAACATAATCTATTCTGGCACAGAACCTACTCTCGTAGTTGTCCATGTCCTATCATCGAGATCCTAGTTAGCTACTCTAGAATGCAAGTCTTAAGCACAACTCAATTGATGGATATTAACTTAACCTAACAATCCTATTTTTGGGCTAATCAATAGATGCTATCATTCAACCCTAAATCTAATTAGTAACTACTTAACCATGATCTTTGTCACAGAAATCATAGATGAATAGAATAGATATGATATAAAATATAAAAACCAAAGGAGTTCCAGTAGGACTCTGAAGGAGTATCTCCTTTCTCTCGTAATACAAAATTAATCTAACATATGCTGTGTCTATGATGTCTTCTCTCTCTTTTCTTTGTCTCTCTCAAGACATAAATATAAAACCCTAATTCTATGTCAAAACTCGTCCAGGGTATTTTCGTGTTTTTGTCTTGGGCTTTGATCATCGATCGATGGCAAGTGTGCTGCATCGATCGCTCTTGAGCTTAGATCATCGTTCGACTCCAAGTATTATCCATCGATTGATGGCTTCATCGACTCCCTAGATGATCAGCTACAAATTCTTCTCTTCTAAATGCTCCAAAAGCTCCAAGTATCTCATATATTTCCAAAACGTTCCTGGACCTGTAAATATACTAAAACATAGCCTAGACACACATAATAGACTCTAAATAGAGCCTAGAACATGACCTAAAATTGGTAATAAATAGGCTATATCAACTCCCCCAGACTTAACCTTTTGCTTGTTCTTAAGCAAACAAGTCTAACCTTTTGCTTGTTTTCAAGCAAACAAGTCTGTGAAAGAGGTTTCTAAAAGTGGAGTCTCACATAATATCTAAGTATAACTATCACCCTACTTTGTTGCAACGACATCCTATCAAGTCAATCACAGAGAAACTTTATATACCTTATCCTAGTATAGCAACCAAATCCATTCTACCAACAACTTAGAAAATACTAGCTTGACTCGTCCCTCTACTGATCTCATTTCTTTGCATAAAATAAAAGTGAGTACTTTAGCTTGGGAGTAGCGATCAAAGAACACATGGGTTCTTATCTCTGCAAGTATATGTACAACTAGGTACAAAGTCTTCTTTGATCCCTTTCTTCCCTATTTTTCTCTCTTCTCTGAATCTTTTTAGATATCTTCTTCTTGTTATTTTTCTCTTTTTTCTTTTTCTTTCTTTTTCAGTTGGGTAAAATTTGTAGGCAAATTATGGGGTCATAAGTAATTTACCTACCCCTCGCTTCCAGCAATGTGTGATCATTCCTTTGAATTAGAATAATGGGGACATAGGTAATGTACCTACCCCTCTGCATCTTGGGAAATCATCTCAATCTTTTAGACTTTTAAGTAGATGTTGAAGATAGAGAGAGAGAAGGGAACCAAAGGTACAATGACTTGTACCTACAGACTTGCAGAAGGAACCTGATCCAGTGTATACCAAGCCCCAAAGCAAGCTGATAATGTCAGGATTAGTGTTGGAAATCAGCTTCGGTTCCTTCAAACTTTCTAAGCGAGTGTGATATAGTGGCAGGATGATCCACTTTAGTATTTCTAGTAATCTCTGCAAATAACCTTCTAAAAATGATGCTAAAGTGTGGCTAGTCATTAATAAGTTTTTTGGTCATAATCCTTTTTTGACTCAATAAAACGTTTTGAAAAACTTATATATATATATATATATATATATATATATATATATATATATATATATATATATCAAATAAAACTCAAGACAAATCAATAGCATTAGTTAACCTCCCCCAGACTTAAATTACACTGTCCTCAGTGTAATCCGCCCCAGTTTGGTTAAGAAGAATTTAAATCATAAGTAATAGTTTAAGTAAGAAACTCGATACCAGACTCTGTAATGAGAGTCGATCGATGTGAGGTATGATATGTCGGTCGATGGTTGCGATCCATTATCGACTGATGGTGACTTTGTGGTGTCGATCGATGTCTCAAAAATAGAAACCAATATTAGTAAAACCTCCCCCAGACTTAAACAACACTATCACGAGTGTTATTCAGTCCGAGATTGGTGAGGAAAATAAATCATAAGAACACAATTTGATAAAGGAAAATGGTATACCTGCCTGCTAATGGAGACCGTCGATCAACACAGTTAAGTGGTGATCGATCGATGCATGGGATACTTCGTCGATCGACAATGATCAAGTATCGATCGATGCTCTGTGCAGATTCATCTTCCTTTTTCTTAAAAACCTGTAATAATATAATAAAATCCGAAATTAGATTAATGTAATCAAGAAAATAATTAAAACTTACTAGACAGTAGGTTGCCTCCCACTCAACGCTTGGTTATAGTCTTAAGCTCGACGTTTGAACTTTCTGACTAGTATGGAGGTGGATAAACACTTGGAAAACAAGTGTCTACATCTTCTATGCTCATCTGAAACCATGTACCAATGAAGCTCCTCATTGCTTCATCACTTTTGGTTTTCTCATTCTTTGTAACCTCTCTAGCAACCTCCATTGAATGCATTCTTCTTTGTAGGTTCTCAATACTCGGCTGTAGCATTCTAAGTCTTGCAGATGTAGTCTCTGATATATCTTCCAGTTGTTGAGAAATATCTTCCTTCATTAGGCTCTGAGAATAAGCAATCTCATCAAACCTATCTTCCAGTTGTGTTTCTGCTGCTGTCTTCTGCCGGTTGGCTTCAGTGTCGATCGATGGTTGTAGGTGCCGTCGATCGATGCTTGTTCGTCTGGCCGAATCGCATGTTGTCTTTGTATATTATCCAGATCTTGCTTCATCTCATTCATGCGTGTAGTCAGACTGGGAAGGCATATGTCTATGGGATAGTAGACATCATCAAGCCTTGTGTAGAATTCCTCTAGTGACATCTCTTGAGATTTGTAGACCTCATGCACAATATCATCAATTTATGTTCTGTTGTACGTCCTTTGATATTCCATAGGCATACTGATCCTTACTGCATGTTTCGATATACATATGTAACTCCGCTCAAACATAGTAGCTCTCTCTAGAACTACTATGATGTCTTCAGCTTGCACATTCACTACTCGTCCGTATGTAGCTCGTGCATTACCATTCTCATCTTTGTAGATGCCATACTCATCTTTCTTTTCCCAATGGAAAATTCTCCTGCCTTTAGCATCATAAGCTCTTGTTCCATACTCGATACAACCGTCGATTGATGTTGGGTGTGTCCTGTCGATCGATGCTGAACTCTCCGGATAGTAAGCAGTTTATGTACAAAGTTTGTGGAACTTTGGAATGGTACCGTCGATCGATGCGTGCTGTCTGTTGTCGATCGATCTGAGATGTGGAGGCGTGTAGGGAATATTACGAATCTGATTGCCCTTCTACTTCTCTATGTCGATCGACGCTGAATGGGGTGAGTCGATGGATGCGCGTCTATCCACTTTTGCCCAGCTGGCGTCGTCTGATACGAGATCATGTTGTTCAATCAGCTCTTCAGCGATCGATGCTTGAGTACCAAGTTGTTGCCCGAACGGATCTTCATCTCCGTTGGCAAGTTCAAACTCATCTTCTTGGTCAGTATCGATTGATGGCGTAGGGTTGCCGTCAATCGATGTTGATTTCCCGAATTGATGGGAAATTTGGAAAACACCAGCCTCTTCCAGTGCGGTACCATGGTACTCGATTTGCTCCTCCTCTCTGTAATTTTCGTCGTACTCGAGGTAGGTTGGGGTGTAATTTCCATCTGCATGGCATGTGTTGCTCGTTTATGGGATGAGATCGTCGATCAATAACAAAGGGTGGGTGTTGACTGATAGCTGAGCAGCAAACGTGTCGATCGGTGATGTGGGTTGGGTGTTGATCGATGTTCCATTCTCAGACTCCTCGTTGAACTCATAATTGCAGAAGCATGTTGCCACAAGTTCTGCATTATTAGAAAACTCAATGAGGGCAGGTTTATTCTTATAAATTTCATAGTTAATATTAGGATCAATCAAGGAGAGGCACAACATGTTAGTTTTCATGTTACAGATAGCTTCCAGGGTAGCCTTGAATGCTCTTCCAAGTAGTAGTGAAGAGTTCCAATTGATCTGAATATCCATTACATGGAAGTCTATAAGGACTAAGACATTCAGAATCTGCAGGTGGACATCTCTACAAATACCTCCTGAATCCACCCTGGAGCAATCCACAAAAACGAATGAATCATTGGAAGGCTCCACTCTCAGGTTTAGCTTTTCTGCCATAGCTTTGGGTATGATGCTCACTGGTGATCCAGTGTCACATATGGCATTGGGAAACTTGTGCCCTTTAATCAAACATGGAATCACGAACTTCCCAGGATCACTTTTCTTTTTCAGAATGATCCTTTGCTCCGGAGTTGTCAAATTCATAACCTTCGGTAGATGAACACGTTTTGTTGCGGGAAACCATGGATCGATTCCACAGTCCCTCCGTCGATCGATGGTTGAGGGTTTCCCTGATGCTGTTAACTCCATGGGTGTCGTCGATTGATGCGTCTTGACCTGTGTCGATCGATGCTTGTGCAATCTGTCGGACGAACACAAATTTTCCACACGGGAATCCCTCTCTAGCAGCCTTTCTCTCTTAACTTCTACCCAAAAATCATCATCAGTCAATGCATTGACGTGGTGACTCTGTCCAGCCTCTATTTTCTCCTTGATCATGCTCTCATGTCTCCTAATAGTTTCACTTGTCTGCATCACCTGATTATCTATCTTCTTCACATGGGTGTTGAGATTTTCGAACTTGTTGTTGAGGTTGAGGTACATGCCATCTATCTTTCCATTGAAGTCCACTGTCATCTTCTGTTGTCCCTCCAAAACTCTATCAACCATTGCTTCAATCTTGCTTCCTTGAGCTTCAAGAGGAGGGTTCTGGTAGTAGGAGGACTTATAGGTTTTGTTGTTGTTGAAGGGCTTTCGCTGTGAACTCTGATAAAAGTTACTCATTTGACCATTCCCATAGGAATTCCTGTTGAAACCTTGATTCCCTTGTCCTGGAAACAATTCCCATCAAGGTAGTTCACATCCTCTTCAATCTCATCATCTCCATACTCCATTACTTCCACCTCTGCAAAGGTGACTTGTTTCCTGAGAAACTTTTGAACAATATCCAGCATTGCCTTGACTTCTTCAATCTGCTCCTTGCTCATTGCTGGAGTTGATTTCTTCCTCTTAAAATCTGTGTTTTTGGTGCTGCTGCTGGATGCCAGATTCTCAATGAACCTTGTAGCCTCTTCAGGACTCCTGGTGCGGAAATTCTCCTCACTGGTTGTGTCCAAAGCCATCTGGTACTGTAGTCCAATACCTCTAAAGAAAGTGCTGAGAAGTTGCACTTCGTTGAACCCATGATGTGGACAATCTCTCTGGTATGATTTGAATATGATCCAGAAATTTCTGAAGGATTCTGAAGGGTCTTGTGAAAAGGTGGCAATCTTACTTCCCAAATCTTCTGCTCTCGCGTCATCAAAGAAGTTGCGCAAGAAAGCATTCTTGATGTCAGTCCAGGATATCAGGGATCTTGGTGGTAACTGCTTGAGCCAATATGAAGCTTCTCTAGCAAGTGAGTACTTGTAGAGCTGATAGAAAAGATAGTCCTCAGAGACTCCATTGGCTTTAATGGCAGTCATTAGATCCTCAAATCGCTTCAGATGATCCATAGGGTGCTCATGTCGCAGCCCATGGTAGGGTGTCTGTGCTACAAGTCCGAAGAAGGCGGGGATGATGTCAAAATCGTGTCTCTGAAAAGCTGGAGGACGAATGGCGGATCTGTTGGCGTAGTACTTGTCTGAACGGTTGTAGTCATCCAGTGTTCTCTGAGCAGCTTGGGAATTAGCTTCAGGTTGAATTTCTGCAGCGTCCGTTTCTGCTTCTGCATCAGGGATTATAGTCCTCTAATCGTCTATCTTCTGACCTGCTGCATTACACAGGTGACCATCAGGGTCACACAGGTCTCCGTTCTCATCCCTAATCAGTATCAAGGTAAGGTAGCAACCATCTGAACTCGTCTGTGTCTGTCGATCGATGCCGGTTGGATGTCGTTGATCGGTGCTAAGCGGATAGCGTTGGTCGATGAAGGTATATTGATGTCGATCGAAGAGTGTGGATCTGTGTCGATCGAGGCGGAGTGATCGGTGCCGGTCGACAGTAGAGTTTGGATGATGGTCGAAACGGTCCGTGAAGAAGTGTCGGTCGACGCGGTACTAGTGTCGTCGATCGATGCTTGTCGTCTTTCTTTACGGATTGAGCGTTCAATTCTGTCAGGGTCAGAGAGTGCTATCAATTCTTGTCCTTTGTTGCTTCTGGTGCTTCTTTGCATGTACCTGAAAACAAAGAAAAGAAAAATTATTAGTAACTTGAAAAATAAGTAACAAACCTAGACTAAATCCTAGAAATTAAATCTAATGGCGATCTATGCTCCCCGACAACGGCGCCAAATTTGACGTGGTGTGTATTTTGTTCTAGCAGGGTAATGAATATCCTAAACAATCTACTATCAAATTACCCTAATCTTAACACACTCTATAATAATCTTGTCAAAAGAGATCAGGTGTAGTACTTAGGGATCGAATCCACAGAGAGCAAAGACACACAATAGATTTCTTATTTATAAAGACTAAGCTAGGTGAATATATATATATATATTAGTAATGAATAACCAGATTTAGAAAATATTCTTTGTCAAGAAGTAGGATGCAATAGGGAAATATAAATGTAAATATGCTAGATCTAGGGTTTCAAGATTTATGAATTATAATGGATAGGAGGCACGGAAATGTAAATATTCTAGAACTCAAATGTTAACTATTCTGATCATTTTAACTCCAACTCTCGTATGCGAGCAAAAGGAATGACCATCGATCGACGGTTAAGGCCAGATGTCGATCGATAGTGAAATCAAAAGGAACTATAGACGAGATTTGATAAGTCCACCTGACTTATTAGACCAGCTCTTGCATGTATCTAACAGCCTAGTTCAACATAATCTATTATGGCACAGAACCTACTCTCGTAGTTGTCCATGTCCTTTCATCGAGATCCTAGTTAGCTACTCTAGAATGCAAGCCTTAAGCACAACTCAATTGATGGATATTAACTTAACCTAACAATCATATTTTTGGGCTAATCCATAGATGCTATCATTCAACCCTAAATCTAATTAGTAACTACTCAAGCATGATCTTTGTCACAGAAATCATAGATGAATAGAATAGATATGATATAAATATAAAAACCGAAGGAGTTCCAGGAGGACTCTGAAGGAGTCTCTCCTTTCTCTCCTAATACAAAATGAATCTAAAATATGCTTTGTCTATGATGTCCTCTCTCTCTTTTCTTTGTCTCTCTCAAGACATAAATATAAAACCCTGATTCTAGGTCAAAACTCGTCCATGGTATTTTCGTCTTTCTGACTTGGGCTTTGATCATCGATCGATGGCAAGTGTGCTGCATCGACCGCTCTCGAGCTTAGATCATCGGTCAACTCCAAGTGTTATCCATCGATCGATGGCTTCGTCGACTCCCTAGATGATCAGCTACAGATTCTTCTCTTCTAAATGCTCCAAAAGCTCCAAGTGTCTCATATATCTCCAAAACGTTCCTGGACCTGTAAATATATTAAAACATAGTCTAAACACACATAATTGACTCAAAATAGAGCCTAGAACATTGCCTAAAACTGGTAATAAATAGGCTATATCATAAGCCACATCAATTAGTATCAACCTTAGAAGTTACTCCATGTATTTGACCTCTCCTTAGCAACCTAACCAATTTCAGACCACAACTCACAAGAGATATCCAAATTCACCACTACTGACCTCATTTAAAAAATCCAGGTGTACTCTCATTGAGGGAGTACCAATCACAAGACACATGGATTCTTGTTCATTCAAGTTTCTGATCACCCATGTAGTCTGATCACCCATATATCCTCTTCATATGGCTACTGACAACATCATACTTAGTGTTCAACTCAGTTAACATGTTTTCCATTCTAGTATTGATCTCACTAGTTGCTAGATTTATTGCTTTCACCTTACCTTTCTGATTTGGAGAAGCTAGTGCATAAGAGTACTAAGATTCTTCAGCTCATCTTGAGAATTGTTCTCAGTAGCTGGAGCGTCTTGGAAGTTGTTGATCTGCGGCTTCTACTGGTTTGCAGGCTGGAAATGATTCTGCCGCTCAGATACCTCTTCTACAGCCTCATGAGGAGGTTGTTCAGTTCCATTTTTGTCTACAAAATAGACAGCTCCTTGACTATGCTTCAGCAGTAAATTAAGTTTTGCAGTCAAATCATCTCTCCACTTAGCCTCAACATTGTTGGCCTCCATTGTTTGATCATGCTCCTGACCCTTATTAGCTGAACTCGCAGCCATGTTCTCAATCAGCTCAAATGCTCCATCGGGTGTCTGAGTCATGAAGTCTCCCTTGCTCGCAGAGTTCATAGCATTGCGGTACTCCTGATATACCTTGTTATTTACCAGTTTCAATCCAACGGTTAGATCTAAAGTTATGCCTGTTTTATTGAAGAGTGGTACGTCTACCTCGCGAAAAAAAACTGTCGAGAAAATGAAGGAATGTCGATCGACGGTACACCCTTTGGTGTCGATCGACGGTACACCCTTGGTGTCGATCAACGGTGATGCCAAAATGCGGGCCAAGCCTATTTTATGACCGATTGAAACCCAGAAGCCCCCACAAATTAATAGAATGACTTTGGACGAATTAAACCCTATTTTATATGTTTTATAAGCCATGGTTGACGGATACGCTTTTTTCTATTTCATTGTTTTAGGGTTGGAGAGAAGATCAATTCTCCTTCAGAGATTGATTGCAACTCCTATGATTTTATCTTTGATTTCTTATTCTATTATCTATTCAGACTATGATTTTTGTCATTGCTTTCATGTCTGAGTAATCATCTTGTTAGGTTTAGGGATTTCATGAGCTTAATGTCAAATAAATGATTAACTAGGATTGCTAGGTTATCTATAGATCTCTACACCATGGTAGTTTGCAATACTATGATCTAGAGTAGTTGGAACAGATCGAGAGTGTGACTAATTATTTGAACCTAGAATCATAGGACAATTGAAAGGCACGAGAGTGCAATCAATTAACGGGACCTGAATCCTGCTGGATTAGTTACCTAGGCGCATACAAGAGTTGGTCTAGGAATCTGTTGAACATAATCGGTTAGGTCATTAATGCTTGTCTGAGGAAGTATCGATCGATGCTCATGTCATAGCATCGATCGACGCTCAATCCTTGTTTGCATGCGAGAGCTGGAACAAAGACTTAGACATTTGATTAGTAATTGCATGTGAGACTAGATTACTTACTTTTTGAAATCGAATTCAAGAATTGAATCTATAAAACTCTTAGCATCCTTGAATTGTAGTTATTAATCTCTTGATTGATAGCTCCCTAAGTCTTACTTATATCTCTTAGAGCATCCACAATGGTGAGACCCATTGTGGAGTCCTTCAAAAAAATTTTGATTTTTTTTTGATTTTTTTTTTCAGATTAAAAAAAAAATCAACCAATCGCGTGTCGCCACATGTCGCAAATAGTGTAAGGACCGATCCTTATTTAGGGATTTTAAGGATCGAATCCTTAGGTTTTAGTGGGGTCTACTGATTATTTAATTATTTTTTCGCTAAGGACTCCCCTTAAGGATTTCCCATTGCGGATGCTCTTATATCTCACAAACAATCAACATGTTTACTGCTTCATTTACTGCTTTACTATCGTTTACCTAGCTTAACTTTGATTTCTAAAGTCTATTGTGGGTCCACGCTCCATGTGGATTCAATCCCTAAGTACTACAACTGATCCTCTTATTTGAGAGAGTAAAGTCACTTCTTAGGGTAATTTAAGTGATATAAAATTTGGAGCCATTGCTGGAGAGCATTGAATTCACCATTAAACTTGATCGATAGGTTTTGTCTAGGTTTATTTTATATTTTAAGTTTCTCACCTAAAATTTTTCTTTTCTTGTGTTTCAGGTACCCATATATGAGTACCATAAGCAATAAGGGAGTATGGCTCTTACTAGTAGAGCCATAAGATTTAGAACGCGTGATCCATAAGTCTAAGAGGGCAGTCGACACCCTCCAAATAGCGATCAACAGCATTGAAATCCAGGTGTCGAACGATGATGTTCATCCCACGTCGATCAATACTATTCATTCATCAATGATCGACAATGTTCATCCGGTGTCGATCGATATTATTCATCTCCCATAGATCAATATTTGTTCATCCCGCGTCGGTCGACATTATTCATCACAACACTGTTCATTGTGACACTATTCATCATGTATCGACCAACGTTTTTCATCCATTGAAGAACGACACCATCCCCACTTTGGTGTTCGACCCTTGTGACCGAGCGTCGATCGACAGCTCAATTCGAACATCGATCGATACCATCCCGCGAGCAGACATTTTCGCAGAACTTGTGCTATGAAAGGATGAGAATGGAGACATGCATGACCTTGAAAGTCATTTGTGTAATGCAGCAGGACAGGGGGCGGCAATCCTTGAGTCATCTGCTACTACTGAGGATGCTCAAGTTCTTTGACATAGAACACTGGCAGAATGGATCATGCCTAGTCAGTTCTATACCAATAGGTATGCAATTCAACCTTCAGTAATACATGATGTTGATATAAAACCCACATACTTCTCTCATGTGCCTCAGCACCCCTTTCATGGTCATCCTCACGAAAATTCCATAGACCATATTGAGACACTGGAAGAATTTGTGTCTACCATTGAGGAGCATGAAGCAACCAAAGATTACATCATCTGCAAGCTGTTCAAATATTCTCTTTCCAGGAATGCTATTAGTTGGCTGAAGCATCTACCAGCAGGACCTTTACTACTTGGAACGATGTCAAGACTGCGTTTTTGACTGAATTTTTTGATGATGAAAGGGCTGAAGAGATTAGAAATAAAATATGGACATTCTCGCAGGGACCTACTGAAGCATTCAAAAGCTCTTGGGAGAGGTTTAGGAGATACCAAAGGGACTGTCCACATCATGGTTTTACGGAGATTCAGCTGCTCAAAACATTTAGCAAAGGTATTGATGGGTGATATCGTGTAATGATGGATACTACAAGCGAAGGAAACTTTGAAACAAGGACTAAGAGAAAGCTAAGAAACTGATTGAGAACTTGGTGTCTGGCAACAGTACCAAAAATCTTGATATGCACATGATAAAATCGGCTGTAATGGATGGTGACAAGATCATTGAAGCTTCTGTACATGAAGTCTCATTTGTTGAACAGGCTGTAGAGAAGAATGAGAATCAGAGCCATATTCACAAGATAGAATCGATGATGGAAAAGATCCTAAAAATTCAGCAGAAGATGAGCGAATACTTAAATCTGAGGCTGGATTTTGTCTACAAGGAGCTGACTGGAAAATTTGAAGCTTTGGACGCCCTTGTCATGATGCTGGATACCCAGGTTTCTCAGACTGCAGAAGATATGAAAATGCAAGAGGTTCTGGTTTAAAAAATAGTTGTAGAAAGCAAGAGACACCAGGTTGACACCGTCTTAGATGATAATTTTAGAAAAGTGATCGAGCAAGAGAATTTGAATGAAACTGCTTTTCTAGTTGAAAGTTCCATGTCCTTTGGCACCTCACACTAGTGTTGATCGACACCAACATCTGAACCTCGATCGACACCAACATCTGAACATCGATCGACACCAACATCAGAACATCGATCAACACCAATATCAAAATATCGATAGACACCAACATATGGACATCGGTCGACATCTTCAGTTGAGCACCGATGAACACTATCTCCTGAACACCGATCGACATCTCCTGGAGAGTACGTAGGAACGGTGAGAATCCATCAACATTCAGAATTTTTCTGTCCGACACCCACATTCTCCCATCCTGTATCGTATTAAAACAGGTGACATCGATCGATACCAACATCTGAACATCGAGCGATACCAACATTTCAGCATCGATCAACAACAACATGACAGAATCTATTGACAATAGCAACCGAGCAACGATCGACAGCCGCCCCTGACATATCGAGTGCATTCACCAAACCTTGATGCACGCCGTTTGAATGCTCACTTGAAACCCATCTCAGAAATCAGTTTGTTTAAAGACAACAGAGGAGACCAATCACCAACTTGCAGATGCAACAACAGGAGAGGAATCAACCCTAGCTGAAACTTCTTTCATTGACGATCGACATCCTACAGACGAATTTGAAATTCTCATGGACCAGGAAGCAGAAAAAGAAAAATACCAATTAGGAAGAAACCTAGGAAACTCTATGTTCCCAAACACCCCAGGAGAGAAGCTAACAAAGCTGAAATTGGTGGTTTTCACAAGAGAGTGAAGAGAGTTCCTAAGGACATGTCTTTCGAGGATGCATATTATAAGTACAGACTTGGAAATTTCTTTAGAGAGAGCCGAGAGATATATGAAGACATTGAGTTGCTCTTCAACAAGGTCAGTCATAAACCTAAGAGGACACTGAATAAGGAACAAGATCTTGGGAAGTTCCTGATTCCATGATGTATACATAGCCACAATTTTCCAAACACCCTCTGCAATACTAGATCTTCAGTTAGCATCATGGCCGTAGACACTGCTGAACTATTAGGATTAAAGATGGAACCTTCTCAAGATAGTTTCACTTTCGTGGATAACTCCAAGGCAAACTCAGCAGTCATGATCAGGAATGTTAAGGTGGAGATAGGGGAATGCATTGTTCCTGTGGACTTTCATGTCGTGGAGATTAAATCATGCAAGACATCTTCCTTTCTCTTTGGAAAAGCCTTCATGGCTACAGTGGGGGCAGTTTGTGATCTAAAGAAGAAAAGATGTGCCTGACTAATGTTGATGAAACTGTTTTCTACAATCCTGTGGAGAAGAAGAAAAGTGAGGAGTTTATTTCATGCATAGAGATGTTTGAAGATCCATCCCCTTCAGCTGATTCAGTTCGCACACCTGCAAAACCAGGAGAAGCATCGGTCGACATTCAACCTTCAGCATCGGTCGACACTCAGCCTTCAAAATCAATCGACACAAAGCCTTCAGTATCGACCGACACGCTCTGAATTTCAGAACAGACAAAGACTGAAAAGTCTAAGTCTGGGGGAAGGACCATGAAGAGGAAGAAGAAAAAGAAAAAGAATGTAGATGCCGATTTATTGTCACTAGTCCCTTCGCAATATCAAGAGGGAGGTCTTGAGTATAGAGTTCACTGTAGAAGAAGTCCAACACGTTTTACCAACGTTAGAGTGCTATGTGATCCAGAGCTGAGAGACAAAGGGGAAGTTTATGCAAGAGCTTTTATCAACTACATTAACAAAATGAGGAAGAGAGACATTGAGACTTGTTTTGGAGCAAGTTCACATTCTCATCCAGACTAAATCAGATCTCCAGAAGTCAAGCTAATGACTAAAAATAAATAGTGGGAGGCAACCCACTATGTTGTGAGTTTTAATTTGATTTTTCATTATTTAGTTATTAATTACGTTTTTACTTGATTACTTTACCGTTATTAAGGAAGGAGTAGCAACGTTCGAAATCATCATCGATCGACATCAGTTCTTTACCATTGGTCGACGACTTAGATGGTTTACCATCGGTTGAAATCACTACCTCACCATCAATCGACACCCCTCGCGGAGTTTGTTAACTACCACTTTCTCTCTACCTTTTTCCTTATGATTACGTTTTTCCCTTACCGAAGCGGGCAACATAACACTGGGGACAATGTTATTTAAGTCTGGGGAGTTTGCTGATGATTTTATTTTGAGATTTTTATTATTATATTTACTTAGTTTTTTCTAAATTTTTTATTGAGTCAAAGAAAGGAATTATGATCAGAACTTAGTAATTAACTAACCACACTATAGCACCGCTCTTACAACTGTTGACTGCAGAGATTACTAGAGGTGCCAATGTGGACCTTCCTGCCATTAGATCTCTCTTACTTAGAAAGTTTGACGGAACCGAAGCTGATCTCCAACCTAATACTGACGATTTTGCTTGCTTTGGGGCTTGACATACATCGGATCGGATTCCTTCTGCAAATTTGTAAGGCACAAGTCTATGCATTTATGATTCCATTCTCTTTCTCTCTCTTCCGCATCTAATAAAAAAAGAAAATAATGAAAATATTGAAATGATTTCCTGAAAGATGCAGAGAGGTAAGTAAATTAGTTGTGACCCAATTATTCTAATTCAGAAGGGAGTGATCACACATTGTTGGAAGAGAGGGATATGTAAATTACTTGTGACCCTACTATTCGCCTACATTTTTTCCCAAATAAAAAAAATTGAAAATAAAGATGGCAAGATGGACTGTATCGACATCATTGTCCATTGAGTTTTAGATTAATAAAGATTAAGAGAAGAGAGAAAAGAGGGAAGAAAGGGATCATAAAGTTTTGTGCCTAAGTATGCAGGTTTGCAGGAGTTGAATCCATGTGTCTCTTGACTGAGATTTCCAAGGTAAAGACTGCATTTTGTTGAAGCTTCGGACACCCTTGTCATGATGCTGGATACCAGGTTTCTCAGACTGCAGAAGATATGAAAATGCAAGAGGTTCTAGTTAAAAAAATAGCTGTAGAAAGCAAGAGACACCAGGTTGACACAGTCTTAGATGATAGTTTTAGGAAAGTGATCGAGCATGAGAATTTGAAGGAAGATGATTTTCTAGTCGAAACTTCCATGCCCTTTGGCACCTCCCACTAGTGTCGATTGACACCAACATCTGAACATCGATCGACACCAACATCTAAACATCGATCGACACCAACATCAAAACATTGATCGACACCAACATCTGGACATCGGTCGACATCTTCAGCTGAGCACCGATCAACACTATGTTCTGAACACCGATCGACATCTCCTGAAGAATAGGTAGGAACGGTGAGAATCCATCAACATTTAGAATTTTCTGTCCGACACCCGCATTCTTCCATCCCGTATCGTATTAAAACAGATGACATCGATCAACACCAACATATGAGAGAATCTATCGACAATAAAAACAGAGCAACAATCAACAGCCGCCCCTGACATATTGAGTGCATTCACCAAACCTTGATGCAGGCCGTTTGAATGCCCACTTGAAACCCATCTCATCAATCAGTTTGTTTGAAGACAACAGAGGAGACCAATCATCAACTTGCAGATGCAACAATAGGACAGGAATCAGCCCTAGCTGAAACTTTTTTCATTGACGATCGACATCCTACAGATGAATTTGAAATTCTCATGGCCCATGAAGCAGGAAAAGAAAAATTCCAATTAGGAAGAAACCTAGGAAACTCTATGTTCCCAAACACCTCAGAGAGAAGCTAACAAAGCTGAAATTGATGGTTTTCACAAGAGAGTGAAGAGAGTTCCTAAGGACATGTCTTTCGAGGTTGCATATTCTAAGTACAGATTTGCCAATTTCTTCATAGAGAGCAGATAGATATATGAGGAAATTGAGTTTCTCTTCAACAAGCTCAGTCATAAACCTAAGAGGACACTGGAGAAGGAACAAGATCCTGGGAAGTTCCTGATTCCATGATGTATACATAGCCACAATTTTCCAAACACCCTCTGCAATACTGGATCTTCAATTAGCATCATGGCCATAAACACTGCTTAACTATTAGGATTAAAGATGGAAGCTTCTCAAGATAGTTTCACTTTCGTGGATAAATCCAAGGCAAACTCAGCAGTCATGATCAGGAATGTTAAGGTGGAGATAGGGGAATGCATTGTTCCTGTGGACTTTCATGTCGTGGAGATCAAATCAGGCAAGACATCTTCCTTTCTCTTTGGAAGAGACTTCATGGCTACAGTGGGTACAGTTTGTGATCTAAAAAAGAATAAGATGTGCCTGACTAATGTTGATGAAACTGTCTTCTACAATCCTGTAGAGAAGAAGAAAAGTGAGGAGTTTATTTCATGCATAGAGATGTTTGAAGATCCATCTCCTTCAGCTGATTCAGTTCGCACACCTGCAAAACCAGGAGAAGCATCGGTCGACATTCAACCTTCATCATCAGTCGACACTCAGCCTTCAGAATAGATCGACACAAAGCGTTCAGTATCGGTCGACACGCTCCAAATTTCAGAACAGACAGAGACTGAAAAGTCTAAGTCTGGGGGAAGGACCAAGAAGAGGAAGAAGAAAAAGAAAAAGAATGTAGATGCTGATTTATTGTCACTAGTCCCTTCACAATGTTAAGAGGGAAGTCTTGAGTATAGAGTTCGCTATAGAAGAAGTCCAACACCTTTTACCAATGTTAGATTTCTATGTGATTCTGAGCTGAGAGACAAAGGGGAAGTTTATGCAAGAGCTTTTATAAACTACATCAACAAAATGTGGAAAGAGACACTGAGACTTGTTTTGGAGCAAGTTCACATTCTCATCGAGACTAAATCAGATCTCTAGAAGTCAAGCTAATGACTAAAAATAAACAGTGGGAGGCAATCCACTATGTTGTAAGTTTTAATTTGATTTTTCATTATTTATTTATTAATTACGTTTTTACTTGATTACTTTAGTTTTTTTGAGGAAGGAGTAGCAAAGTTTGAAATCACCATCAATCGACATTAGTTCTCTACCATTGGTCGACGACTTAGATAGTTTACCATCGGTTGACATCACTACCTCATAATCGATTGACACCCCTCATGGAGTTTATTAACTACAAATTAATCCATACCTTTTTCCTTATGATTACGTTTTTCCCTTACCGAACCGGACGCCATAACACTGGGGACAATGTTATTTAAGTCTTGTGGAGTTTGCTGATGATTTTATTTTGAGTTTTTTATTTGTTATATTTACTTAGTCTTTTCTAAATATTTTTATTGAGTCAAGAAAGGGATTATGATAAGAACTTAGTAATTGACTAACCACACTATAGCACCGCTCTAAGAACTGTTGACTGCAGAGATTACTAGAGGTGCCAAAGTGGACCTTCCTGCCATTAGATCTCACTTACTTAGAAAGTTTGAAGGAACCGAAGCTGATCTCCAACCTAATACTGACGAATTCGCTTGCTTTAGGGCTTGACATACATCGGATCAGATTCCTTCTGTAAATTTGTAAAGCACAAGTCTATACATTTCTGATTCCATTATGTCTCTCTCTTCAGCATCTAATAAAAAAAGAAAAAAAATTAAAAGATTGAAATGATTTCCTGAAAGATGCAGAGAGGTAGGTAAATTACATGTGACCCAATTATTCTAATTCAGAAGGGAGTGATCACACATTGTTGGAAGCGAGGCATATGTAAATTACTTGTGACCCTACTATTCGCCTACAATTTTGACCAAATAAAAAAAAAAATGAAAATAAAGATGGCAAGATGGACTGTATCAACATCATTGTCCGTTGAGTTTGAGATTAATAAATATTTAGAGACAAGAGAAAAGAGAAAAGAGGGAAGAAAGGGATCAGAAATTTTTGTGCCTAAGTATGCAGGTTTGTAGGAGTTGAATCCATGTGTCTCTTGATTTAAATTTCCAAGGTAACGCCTGCATTTTATTTTTGTTAAGAAATGAGATCAGTAGAGGGGTGCGTCAAATTAGTATTTGTTGGCAGATGGAGATGGTTGCTACAATAGGATAAGGCATATGAATTTTCTCTTAGGTTAGCATTATTTAATGTGGTTGCAATATAGTAGAGGTGATAATTATGTTTAGACATTATGTGAATCCTTGCTTTTCAAACCTATTTCACAGGCTACCTTTGTTTGGCTTGAGGACAAGCAAAAGCTTAAGCATGGGGAGTTGATATACCTTGTTATTTACCAGTTTTAAACCACCATTTGAGCTCTATTTGGAGTCTACTATGTGTGTCTAGACTGTGTTTTAAAGTGTTTTTAGGTTCAGGTACGTTCAGGAGAACTTTGGTGATTTTGGAGTCTTTTGTGGTAAAAACTGCACAGACGCGTCAGATTTTGAGTTAGCTTTCAGATGTCGCTGGTTTGGGATCAATCCAACAGTTAGATCTAAAGTTATGCCCATTTTACTGAAGAATGGTATGTCTGCCTCGAAGGAGAAATATGTCGATGAGATGAGGGAATATCGATCGACGGTACACCCTTGGTGTTGATTGAAGGTGATGCCAGAATGCGGGCCAAGCCTATTTTATGACCGATTGAAGCCCATAAGCCACCACAAATTACCAGAATAACTCTGGACGTCTTAAACCCTATTTATATGTTTTCTAAGCCATTGTTGACAGTAGGTAGGCCCTGGTCCTAATAGGATTAGAGAGAAGTCAATTCTCCTTCAGAGATTGATTGGAACTCCCATGATTTTATCTTTGATTTCTTATTCTACTATCTATTCATACTATGAATTGTGTTATTGCTTTCATGTATGTGTAATTATTTTGTTAGGTTTAGGGATTTCATAAGCTTAATGTCAAACTGATGATTAATTAGGATTGTTAGGTTATCTATAGATCTCTACACCAGGGTAGCTTGGAACAGCACGTGAGTGTGACTAATTATTTGAACCTAGAATCATAGGACAATTTAGAGGCACGACACAAGAGTGCAATCAATTAACGGAACCCGAATCCTGGTGGATTAGTTACCTAAGCGCATACGAGAGTTGGTCTAGGAATCTAGTTGAACATAATCAATTAGGTCGTTAAAGCTTGTCTGAGGAAGAATCGATCAAATCTTAGGACATATCATCGATCAATGACCATTCCTTGTTCGCATGCGAGAGCTGGAACAAAGACTTAGGCAACCCGGACTGTGTGGGTCTAGGTCGCCATATGGCGACCTGGACTGTACGGGTTCAGGTCGCCATATGACAACCCGTAAAGTTGGCACGCAGGTCGCCATATGGAGACCTTTTCTTTGCGAGTGCGGGTTGCCATATGGCGACCCGTGCGTTGCGAGTGCAAGTCGCCATATGACGACCTAGGTTTGAGATATTGTTGTTCTCTCCAAACTAATTTTTCGATAAGTTACTCCTAAAAACTTCTAGTATAGCTTAGGCAACTATTGAGTTAAGCCAACTGTTGCCGTTTTACACGATCGGTTTGAACGTCATACAAAAAACGCGTTTTTTATCTTAAAGTTCCAACGGTAACTCTGATCAACACGAATGAAAAGCATTTTATCAAGATTCGAGAGAGGAGATAGAGGGAGTGATCCAGGTCACCATATGGTGACCTGGAAGCTACATTTGTCGAGTTAGAAGTTTTTTGTCGAGTCTTACTTGTTTCTATCGTAAAATCTCAATGGGAACTCCAATTGAGAAAAAAAAACGAAAAGCATTTCGATCGCGACTCGAAGACGAACACAAAGAAGAGTTAGGTCGCCATATGGCGACCCAGACTTGGAGAGTCTAGGTCGCATATGGTGACCCAGACCATGTGGGTCTAGGTTGCCATATGGCAACCCGGACTCGGAAAGTCTAGGTCGCCATATGGCGACCTGGACTGTATGGGTCTAGGTCGCCATATGGCACCCCAAACTGTGTGGGTCTAGGTCGCCATATGGCGATCCGGACTGTGTGGGTCTTGGTTGCCATATGGCAACCCGAACTGTGTGGGTCTAGGTCGTCATATATCAACCCGGACTGTGTGGGTCTAGGTCACCATATTGTGACCCGGACTCGGAGAGTGTAGGTCGCGATATGGCGACCTAGAATCTCTGAGTCCGGGTCGCCATATGGCGACCTAGACTGTAAGGGTTCAGGTTGCCATATGGCGACCCGTAACCTTGGCATGCAGGTCACCATATGGCGACCCGTGGTTTGCGAGTGCGGGTCCCCGTGAGTGTAGGTCGCCATATGACGACCTAGGTTCGAGATGCTGTTGTTCTTTCCAAACTACTTTTTCGATAAGTTACTACTAGAAACTTCTCGTATAGCTTAGGCAACTTTGCAGTTAAGCCAACCGTTTCCGTTTTACACAATCGGTTTGAAGTTCATACGAAAAATGGGTCTTTGCGGTTTTTATCGTAAAGTTCCAATGGTAACTCCGATTGAGACGAAACAAAAAAGCATTTTATAAAGATTAGAGAGAGGACCTAGAGGGAGTGATCCAGGTCTCCATATGGCAACCTGGGCGCTTCATTTGTCGAGGTAGAAGTTGTTTGTCAAGTCTTAGTTGTTTCTATCGTAAAATCTCAACGGGAACTCTGATTAAGACAAAACGAAAAGTAATTCGATCGCGACTCGAAGAGGAACACAAAGTACAGACACAGGTCGCCATATGGCGACCCATGTGGCGACCCATGCTTGGAGATCTGAGGTCGCCATATGGCGACACGGTCTTTGTAGAATTAGGTCGCCATATGGCGACCCGGACCGTGTGGGTCTAGGTAGCCATATGGAGACCCAGAGTGTGTGTCTAGGTCGCCATATGGCAACCCGGAACGTGTGGATCTAGGTCACCATATGGAAAAACGGACTCGGAGAGTCTAGGTCGCCATATGGCGACCCGGATTGTGTGGGTCTAGGTCACCATATGGCAATCCGGATTGTGTGGGTCTAGGTCGCCATATGGCGACCCAGACTGTGTGGGTATAGGTATCCATATGGCGATCCAAACTGTGTGGGTCTAGGTCGCCATATGGTGACCCGGACTCGGAGAGTGTAGGTCGCCATATGGCGACTCGGCTTGTGTGGGTCTAGGTCGCCATATGGCGACCCGGCTTGTATGGGTCTAGGTCGCCATATGGCAACCCGGACTGTGTGGGTATAGGTCGCCATATGGTAACCTGGACTGTACGGGTTCAGGTCACCATATGGCGACCCGTAACTTTGGCACGCAGGTCGCCATATGGTGACCCTCGCTTTGCGACCCGTTTATTGTGAGTGTAGGTCGCCATATGACGACCTTGGTTCGAGATGCTGTTGTTCTTTCCAAACTACTTTTTCGATAAGTTACTACTAAAAACTTCTCGTATAGCTTAGGCAACTTTGGAGTTAAGCCAACCGTTGCCGTTTTACACGATCGGTTTGAAATTTATACGAAAAACGAGTCTTTGCGGTTTTTATCGCAAAGTTCCAACGGTAACTCCGATCGACACGAAACGAAAAGCATTTTATCAAGATTCGAGAGAGGAGCTAGAGGGAGTGATCCAGTTTCCATATGTCGACCTGGGAGCTGCATTTGTCGAGTTAGAAGTTGTTTGCCGAGTGTTACTTGTTTCTATCATAAAATCTCAATGGGAACTCCGATTGAGACGAAACAAAAAGCATTTTGATCGCAACACAAAGAAGAGACATAGGTTGCCATATGGCGACCCAGGCTTAGAGAGCTGAGGTCTCCATATGGCGACACAGTCTTTGAATGGTTATGTCGCCATATGGCGACCCGAACTTTGAGAGTCTAGGTCGCCATATGGCAACCCTGATTGTGTGGGTCTAGGTTGCCATATGGCAACCCATACTTGGAGAGTCTAGGCCGCCATATGGCAACCCAAACTGTGTGGGTCTAGGTCGCCATATGGCAACCTGGACTGTACGGTCCTAGACATATGGTCGATCCACCGGCCAACAATCAAACAAGAACCTGACCGATAGACCAACCAACACCCATGGTTAGAGATGAAAGAGCCAACCGGCCAGCCAACAATCAAACAAGAACATGACTGACCGTCCAACCCAACACCATGGTCCGGAAGCGCTACGTGACGGGCTAGGGACAATCCGATCAGAGTCGCAGAACTTACTCCGCAACATAGACCATTTCATCCACTAATTCGTCCCGCTAAATCAAGGCCTAAGGCTTTGCAACCCATACCAAGAGTTAATGGTTCCGTTAGATCGAAGCCTAAGACTTTTCAACCCGTACCAGACAAGGCGAATATCAGAGTACTCATGATGCGCATGAAAAACAAATCCTTTATTAATTCAAAAAATATCAATACATTTATTTATTCAAGACCGGTCCTGGCCTAATGCCAAATCGAGTCAACCAAACACAAATCACAATACCGTTTACAAAAGGCATGAAAATCTATTTCGGTGGTCCTAACGCCCAGCACCAAGCTATCTGATCATCCTTACCTAAATCTACCTGCAAAAAGGACAACGGAGTTGGATGAGTAACCTAATGTCACTCAGTGAGCTGGCGGCCTCTACCCGGAACCTAGTAACTAACCCAGACAACCCAAAATAACAATCAACATAACCTTAGTAAGCAATTAAATCTAAGGCTAAACAATCAATCAAAACCAACATTAATAAACAAACCGTTACTAAGTTACATTCGGCCTCCTGCCTATATCTAACTTCAAGTAACGGAACCCTGCATGAAAACAAGTCAACAACCAATCGACAATAATCAATTACACACACAATAACAATCACAATAACCATGAAATGATAAATAATAACTATGACTCAAGACTAACACGTAACACCGTATATCAGTGTTACTACTTACTTTAGGGTTCATAACCCTTTACGACACTCTAACACAACACACACTCTAACCTGGGCCCTGATGACTTTGTGTGCCTCCTCACTATCGGCAATATCCTATCTCCCTACCACAGAGGTCAGAAGAAGAAACTTTCAACCGACCGCGGCCCACAGTCCATCGGGTCATCGTGCGACAGCCCACAGTCCTTCGGGTCACTGTCACATTACACCGTCGTGTAATACTCAGCCATAAGCCATGACTTCGTCCCTCTGAGTCTTCCTGATCCAGCGAATAAGGGATTTCCTTGAACCCGCTGGGTACAAGGCTGAGGAAACACTAATCACCCTAAACAAGCCTAGTATGGGTGGGTTACGCATATACTGTCGGCAATACACACGACACACTATCCTAACAACATTTAAAAATCTACAACACTAACCACTAGTATGAGTAGTCAGGCCTATATGGCCCACGCCTACTAATACTACTATATTTGATAAAACAATATCAACACTAAATAACTAAACCAGTTAGTCACTCCCTTACCAAGAACTGACTAACCTCAATCAACTAGATTAATTAAACAAGCAAGCATTTAATTAATCTAACAAGCAATCTACTCAATCAAACCGTTACCCATATAGTTCAGCCTCCTGCTATGAAACTATCTTTAAAGATAACGGTAACCTGCACTCAACCATATCAACAAGCAATAATAGAAACACATGATGCATTCTAGTCCTAGTCAGGTTATTAACTAATCCTTAATTCCTTTCATCTCAACTAGCCCGTGCTAAGCTGAGTCTGGTTCAATAAAATAACCCTAAGGACTCTACCATGCAATAGTGTGAGAATATTGCTCTATATGCAACTCGATCTATCCTAAGTTCCAAGTGGAACTCAAGCATAACCAGAAAACTATCCTAAATTCCAAGTGGAATTGAAAGAAAACCAACTCACAATGTTCTATGTCGATAAGCAGTTGGTTGATCAGAGAGGACTTGGCCAAAACCCAATGGACGACTTGAGTGAACTGGACTAGACTGATCTTGACTTGGACAGAACACAACTCGAGCAAAACCTTCTTCACCTTCTGGACAGTTCTTCATACTTCCCGGTGGAGTATCAAGCTTCATAACTTCAACTGATCTGAACTAATCTAAATCTAAGCAGCACCTCTGCTTGATCATAAAAGAAACTGACTGGCTTGGACGAATTGATTTGCGCGGAGCTTCCGCATAACAATCGCAGAAAATCTTCGATTGGACAGAACTCGACTTCTCACTGAAATATCGGTCTTCAGAAATGACTACACTCTTAAAACGACTTTGTTATTTCTCTCTCTCTCTCTCTCTAGGCACGTTTTTGGACTTGCTTTGGTGTGGAATGGATGTCTCAAAAATGAAGGGAGGCGTTGGTATTTATAGAAAATGTTGGCCAGTAAGGAGAGGCCACGCGATCAATTGTGTGTCAGTCTGCATGCTTCCGGTCACATGCGCGACGACACCTCGTGCTCCACATGTCTTGCTGCATGTCTCAGTCTCATGTACAGAGACACACCCATGTCCACATGGCTTGCTGCATGACTGAAGTGCATGCAAGGTGACACACTAACTCCCACATGCCGATCAGCATGCTTCGGTTGTATGCACGGCGACGCCTCGTGCTACGACATGTCAGGCTGCATGTACCACTTCCATGCATGGCGACACCTTGAGCTTCTATAGACACTCATCTTGTAAGAAAGTGGACAACACATCGTCCACATGTCTGGTCGCATTGCCGTGTTGCATGCAAAGTGACACCACGCTTCCCACATATCGATCAACATGCTCTGGTTGCACGTACGGCGATATCTCGTGTTTCTGCATGTCAAGCTGCATGTGATGCTTCCATGTGCGGTGACACCTCGTTCTTGTGTAGACAAAGAGCTTGCTAGATGGTTGACACCACGTTATGTGCATTATCAACATCAGGACGTCCATCACACCATGCTTTTCTCCCCCACGAGATGTGCATTATCTACATCAGGACGTCTATCACACCATGTGTTTCTCCCCCACGAGATATGCACTCTTTTTACCAGAACACCAGAATGTCACCACTTCTCCCCTTGTTTGATTGCATACTAAGCTAAAACACAGATGCTTAGATGTCAAGATTTACATCATAAACATACCCATCTGCTTCTTTCTGCGTAATCATGATACAGCCCCTGCTGCAGTCTAATCATGATACAGCCCCTGCTGCAGCGAAATCTATTACAGTATTGCATCATGCTTTGACGCACTTGTCGATATACCCCTCGACTAACTTCTCATGAGGACTTGGCTTACATCATGGTCATCATCTCGATTACAAGCCCCTCCTCACCGAGTGCATGCCGCACTCCTCAATATAGTCTTTGAGTGATTCCTAAATCACTCTCCAGATGATCACCTTGCGTCACTTCCTGATGCACTTTGATCTCCTTACCATTTGCACCATAAAAAGCTCCTTGTTATGATGTTTCCAGGCCTGGTGCTCCTTGATCAACACTGACAAAGCCGCAACCTCTTTTTGGTGTCTCTTCCTTGTTCTCATCAAGTAAGCCACGTTTGGCTATACACACCTTCTCAAGCCTCTTGGGTTTAATGAACACCTTGTTCATTCTCTGGTCTTTGCTTCTGCTCTTCTCACGAGCAAAACAGTCCACTTTCTTGTGTCCAAGCTTCCCACAGAACCAACAGCACACTTGATGTTGTTTCTTGTTCTGTCTGACACATTTGCTGATACAACGATCACTCTTCTTCCTTGTATCATATGCACAACCACCTTTCAGAGCCTCCTATCTGACATTGATGTTATCACATTGTTGTACCATCTTTGGCTTGTTAGTAACCGCTCCACGTTGTAGTACTTCCTGTCGAACTTCTTGTCGTACGTTCTGATGTACTCTTTGACGGACTTCCTTGCCTTTACTTTTTGATGTGCTTCCCCCCCCCCCACTAAGTGTGACAGCCCCTTTTGATGTACTTCGATAGTACCTTCAGTTCCTCGATATCTCAGACCCCAATTCACCTTGGTTGGTTGTCCCATCGAGAGTATCTGATCCAAGTTCTTGGATCAACTATTGAGCATCCTAATCTTCTTGTGATTCTCAACCAAACCATGTCCAAGCATCCTTGCTTTCTCTTGTTCACTTTTAGCAACTTCTCTAATCTTGTTAACCTCTTGAACCAGAGATTTATTCACCTATTTTACAACAGCAAGTTCGTCAACCAACTTGCTCTGCTCCTGACAAGCCTCTTGAGCCACACCATGATTCCGACTCTGCGCCAGACCTTGAAGCAACCTCAGATTTTCATCCTTGAGCTTCAACCACTTTTTATACAAAACGTAATATTTTTTCTCAGAGTCCATCTCAACTTGTGTATCATAATCTGCGTAGGCTGATGTACGTGATTCATCTTTGAGTGCACTAAGTGCAACGAGGTTGAGCACTTCTTCTTTTTCTAATCCATTATCACTCATATGCAATAAGGATCTCTCCTTTTTCTTCTTCTCATCGTGTTCACATTCACATTGAGTGTGTCCAATTCCTTTGCACCTAAAGCATTTGATTCCCCTTCTTTTGACCGTTGGACACTCGTTTTTGAAGTGTCCATATCCTCTGCATTCGTGACACTAGCTTTCAATATTTATACATGGCTCACCAGCTTCCTTACCTTGACTGCTCACACAGATTTTTCTTTGTCCATGTATCACATCATGTAGTGCTGACGCACACGAATTATCTGAATCACCTTGTCTTCACTCTCTGGCTTTTGATTTGTTGTTTCAGCAGCTGCCACTTTTACTTCAGTATGATTATTCACGCCATCAAGCTCCATCTCATGGGCTTTTACCATACCCACAACTTCGTGAAAGCTTATCTCATCGGTTTTGAGAGACACAGACATTGCTGCCTTATATGTTGTATATCTTTCTGGTAGACACCTTAAGAACTTCTTCACCAGCTTCTTATCCTTGTAGTCTTTCCCAAGTGTACAAGCCTCCTGAGCTAATGCACTAAGCTGAGAACTGAAATCTGATATAGATTCATGTTCTTCCATCTTCAAGTTCTCAAATCTTGTTGTAAGAAAATTCATCTGTGAACTCTTAACCTTCTCAGTTCCTTCAAAGTGTGTTTGAAGAATATCCCACGCTTCCTTTGCATTCGTACATCCTTGAATTCATATTGAGTTGCTTCTTTTTAATTGATGTAAAAATACTGGATAAAGCTTTTGCATTATGCCTTGACATCTTCTTCTCACGCTTTGTCCATTTAGAGATCGGTTTGATGACCACAACACCATCTTTCTCTACTGTTTTGGGAACTTCATAGCCATCTTCCACTGCTGCCCAAACATCCACATCATTGCTTAATAAGATTGCCTTCATCTTTACTTTCCAATGCCCATAGTATTTGGGATACAGCATAAACTCCTCTCGCACCATATCAGCCATCTTGCCTTCAGAATCTCACTTGTTATATAATCGAACGGGTGCCCACTCTGATACCACTTGTAAGTGCAAGATGGGTATGATATAGAGAGTACTACGTGTACTGTGTCAACAACTACGTCACAAAGTACTAAGCAGATGAACACAGAGAATTTCTCTACAAAGAATATGTGTATTTACTAGATTTCTTTTAAAGTGAACTTACAAGACTCACTCAAACAGAAAAACACTAGCCTCACACGTTCTAAGGTCGAATACAAAACCTTAGAACCTCTCCCCTTTAGCCTTTTGTGTTTCACTTACCTTACAAGTTATGAAATCTCTTTTTGCTAAATAGTTTTCTCCGTGATGAGCTCGTACAAAGCTCACAACAACCTACTTATACTCAGTAGTTTCATGGCTGATACTAGCCAACTCCTCAAGGAAGATATATTCTCAAATATTCCTTTATCGAATATTTCCAAAACTTGTACAATGTCTTTTGGAAATATCCCTCAATGAATCTCCTTTCTCCAAGGTAAATCTCCGGTTGATTAGCCTTCAAGTAACTTTTAGTTTAGTTCCAGCTCGACTCCAGTTCCAATCTCCAAGTCATCCACTTAGCTCCAGCATGATCTTGTCATTCTTAAATCTTGCTATAGATCCTGGTGTAGATCCTGCTGCACTTCCAACTGATACAAGATGTACATCAGAACTTTGCATCTTCACTCACGTGAACTCTGCATCTTCACTCACGTGAACTCTGCATCTTCACTCACGTGAACTCTGCATCTTTACTAACATCATCCAACTAACACTCTCTTCCAATGACTTCACATAGTACTTTTACCTAGTATGTATCATACGCCAGGATATTCTCAAACTTCTCAGCAGTTTGAATGTGCAAGTTTATCATCTCATGTTGACTTCTAAAACTCATTCAAAATCTGCACTAACAATTATGAATTAGATGGAGCTAAACCAGAAGATTTACAAGCTATGTGGATCACCATCAGAAAACTACTGGAAAAAGGGAAATTCACACACAGAACAATATACAAACTCCATGAAGCATACAAAAGATGCATAAGAAAGACAAACTTGCCACTGTAATCTCTTCCTCTCATGGACTCCCTTCTTTCTATTGAACCAAAAGACCGCCAAACTGCAACTACTGCTTTGAAAAGCCAAGTAAGTTCTTGGGTCTGATTTTGCTGCTGCTTTACTTGAACTGGTTTGGTGGTGATTGAATTAGTTAGTTTAAACTGTTATTTTCCTGTCAGTTCCTTACAAGCCAACCATATGCATGTGAACCTTCTAATTGCCCAAAGTATCCACCTAGCAAAGAGATGGATGCAAAGTGACAAGATGAAGAAACTCAGTGGTTAGTAGCATTTTTAGTGTTTTAATCATTACTAACTAACAATCGATAGTCTTGGTTTTGCATGACACTAGAAATACTTTTACAATTCATCCCACTTGTTCATTATTTATGCAGAGTTTGGTCTAATTGAAAAGAGTGGATAAAACTCGTCGGTGGGTCAAACAAAGACGCTTTACTGATCGAGAAAAAAAGGTCTACAATGGTGATTGAAAGGAAAAAAAACGACAAAACGGTGCTCGGAAAGCTGTCCAGGAAAAAGTACAAAACGGCAAGAAAGAATATAAGGAAAACCCTAGATCTAGCCGCTCAGTCTCTGTGTGAAAGTGTTGATCCTTTCGCTTTTTGCTCCCCCCTTTTCTTTTATAGACGGTCTCCCCTTGATTCGCTTTAGTGAAGAAGCTTTGTGGGCTTTAATTGTCGAACCGAGTAAATGGGCCGCCGGATTGGCTTTGAGCTTTTGGCTTTTAGTCGCTCTTTTCAATCGGCTAAGAGCAGTCGAACGCTGAGTCGGCGAATCTAGTCGCTAAGCCGAGCTGAGCACAAGATCCGATGGGCCAGATCTTGTTATTTGGTGGGAGTTGTGGAGGGATGCAATCCATCTCCTACATTCATGAAAGCTGATATGCTTGGTTCTCTCATGATGAACCTAAACCTTGGGTAAACAGATATCACTCAAGCTATAACAGAACACAATAACCTGATCATGATGAAGACCAAGATCATTGACCAATCCTCTCAACCATATCCCTACTTAGCAACTTCTGTCAATGCCATATACTCCCTCAGTAGTAGACAAAGTCACTGTCGACTGCAAAGTTGCCTTCCAGCTCACAACAGAATCACCCAAAGTAAATACATAACAAGTCATAGATCTCTTACTGTCTACATTTCCTGCATAACCAAAATCAGAATACTATGTAACCAGTCTCAGATCCTTGTCTCCATCGACAATAACAACATCAGATGTACCCTTAAGGTAGCAAAAAAATCCTCTTCACAGCCATCCAGTGCTCCTTTTGTGGCTGAACCATGAACCTACTTACAATATTGAATGTATATGCAAGATCATGTCTTGTACAGACCATTGCATACATCGGAGTTACAATATTGATTATATATGCAAGATCTTGTCTTGTACAGACCATAGCATACATCAGACTTCTTGACATATAATCGATTTCCCTTTTAGACATTTCATCTCTCATGGTAGGATGAAAATTTATAGCACATGGAGTATATATAGGCTTAGCAGTAAGCATCTAAAGTCTTGTCAGAACCTTCTCAACGTAGGCTTTTTGTGACAAGAACAAACTCTTTTTCGCCCTTATCCTTGAAAATCTATATTCCTAGAATCTTCCTTGCAGCACCCAAATCTTTCATCTCAAATTCAGAACTCAATAACTCTTTCAGCTTCTGAACATCACACTTCTTCTTGGCAGCTACCAACATGTCATCTACATACAACACCAGGTAGATGTACGACTCATCCTCCACCTTGTTCATGTAAACACAACAGTCAAAACGACCCCTGTCGTAGGACAACTTGACCATATTACTGTCAAATCTCTTGTACCACTATCTAGGAGACTTCTTAAGTCCACACATCAACTTCTTCAACTTGCAAACGCGATCTTCCTTACCAGGAACGAAAATACATCAGGCTGAGTCATATAGATCTCCTTCTGAAGCATTTCATGAAAACACTTCTTAAGCATTTCATGTAAAACACTTTTTGCAAAACACTAAGGCCCAACAGATTTAGCATTTATTCAACATATATTATACTGCATGTTAGCAATTGTAGACAAACACTTCTCTCATGTGAAGAGAAAGAGCTGCTAATAAAGCCCAAGGAGATGGTGCAAGGAAAAATCAGCACAAAGCCTGTTCAAATAGAGCTCTTCCAGCTCCTGAAGCTAATGCAGAACTTCAGTCAAATGTCAATGTATGTACCGGGTTTGGTGGCGGGTTGGTTTGAGGAACAGAGGAGTTTGAGTTAAGAGAGATAGAACCTGGGTTTGTGTTTGGCTGAGGAGTGTTCTGTGACGTTTCTAGCGCTGTTGTGGTTGCCTCTACCTCAGGTATTGGCACGTGAAGGTCCGAGCTCAGGGGCGCCGTGGGTGCAGTGTGAGACGGAGACGCAGCTTTACGAGGAAGAGGTGTAACAGGGGAGGTCCAAGGAGTTTCTTTTTCTGGTTGGGAAGTATTTTGAGGTTGCATTTGGCGGAAGGGGAACTGATTCTCATCGAATTGGACATGTCTCGAAACATACATCCTTTGTGTGGGGATGTGGAGACACAGGTAGGCACTTTGTGTTAAAGAGTAGCCTAGGAAGACACATGGCTTGGACTTGTCTTCAAGCTTGTGAGAGTTGTAAGGACGTAACCATGGGAAGCAGAGGCAGCCGAAAATCCTGAGGTTGCTGTAGCTCGGAGACCGGTTGAATAGCTTTTGGTAAGGAGTCTCCATTTTGAGTACAGGAGTAGGTAGTCTGTTGATGACGTATACAGCTGCTGCAAAAGCGAAAGGCCAATAGTTCTTAGGTACAGCCGATTGGGAGAAAAGAGTCATGCCGGTTTCAACTATGTGGCGATGTTTCCGCTTCGATAATCCGTTATGTTCTAGGGTGTGTGGCGATGTAGTGAGATGAGAGATGCCTTGTTCTGTGAGGTAAGGTCGTAACGCAATGTATTCGCCCCCATTATCAGAATAGAGTGTCGTTATCTGCGCTTGGAATTGTGTCTCTGCAAGTGCCTTATAGGCAATGAAGGTTTCCCGTACTTGCGATTTTCTTCGAAGGGGTAAAAGCCATGTATATCTGCTGAAGTGATCAATAAGGACAAGGTAGTATTTGTGGTTATCAAGGGAGGGTATATGCGAGCTCCATACATCGCTAAAGATGATTTGTAGTGGTCGATTGGAAGTGAGAGTAGAGTTTGAGAAAGGTAGTTTGTGGCTTTTATTGATTAAGCAATGAGTGCAAGAAAGATATTTGGATGAGGAAACAGAAACTGGTAATTGAAAACGGGAAACAACATTATTCAAGACTGAAACATTTGGGTGCCCTAAACGGGCATGCCAAGAAATAAAACTGGTTTTAGGTGAAGGAGAAGCAAAAAGGGCGGGGATAGTGTTTGGGGAAACAGGCCATTCGTAATGCTCGTCTTTAGTCTGTCCTTGGAGTAACGGGACCCCCGTGCTGAGATCTTTCACCTGAAATACGCAGGAAAGAATTCAACAGAGACACAGTTAGAGTTACATAGGCGATAAACTGAAATCAGGTTTGTATGGATATTTGGAACATATAAAACTTTGTGTAAAGATAAGGGACGAGGGTAAGTGTTTAGTGAAGCTGAACCCGTATGTGAGATGGCTAATCCGGAGCCATCACCTATGAGGACCTCACTGTTGCCATTGTAGGGCTGATGGAGAGACAAGTTCTCAAGGTCGCTGGTGATGTGATGAGTGGCGCCACTGTCAAGGAGCCAGTTGGTGCTGTTGTACGGAGACCCGAGTGCTACGTTTGCGCGTGGTTGCCATGGCGTGGATGGGCTATGCTGCTGCTGCATCTCATTAGCGTTGTTGTTTCGGTTTGAAGTCTGATACTGAGGGCATCTCCGCGCACTATGACCACTCGTACCACAAATGTGACACCGTCCAAGGTAAGGATTCATGATTCAAGAGGCGTTCATGGATCTCTGTCAACGATGGCATAGTGTCTTTGTTCTCGATCTGATCAGAAATAGGCTTGTAGTCTTCAGGCAAGCCTTCGAGTATGTATTCGACTTGATCTTCGTGTTCAAGCAGTTTTCCCAGAATAGCTAACTGATCAAAACGAGTTGTAAGGCCTTGGAAGAACTCGTCAACCGATTTTGTGTCTTTCTTCCAATCCTTTAAGTTGTTGTCGTACTTGCTTGATGTGTGCTCTACTCGGCTTTGCGTATGTGGAAGCAAGCGTCTCCCAGATCTCACGAGCAGTGGTTGCACGTGATAGCAATGGTTGAATGTTGGTAGAGATAGCACCTAGTAAGGCACTATACACCAGTTTGTCTTGTCGTTTCCAGTGTGTGTAGTCATGATTTGCAGCAGTGGAATCTTCAATGGTGATCGTTGGTGCAGGGATAACAAGAGAGCCATCAAGGTATCCGGCTAGTTCATAGGCATCAAAGAGAGCATGAACTTGCTTGCTCCACATGAGATGATTTCCATTTGTTAGTTTGGCAACATTGGTCATGTTGACACTGAAAAGAGTTTGATTATTGAGAACAACTTGTTCAGTGATTGAAACAGGGGATGTGTTTGATGAAGCCATTTCGAAAGGAAGAAGATGGCGGCGTTGAGAAGAGAAAAAATTTTAGGGTGGCTCTGATACCATATAGATTAGGGAACTTGATTCTAATAGATTAACATAGTAGCCAATATATACACGTACATAACTAGGGTATTATACTTTATAATATGTATATCTCTATACCTCTCAGCTGTTTCCTTTCCTATAACTTCTTTTGTTGTTCGTGTCTCGAATTAGGTTGCTTCTAGGTGCGTTATGAATGTAATTGTTATAGTTGGCTATGTTATAGTTGGCTATGCTATATAATTGTATATGTTAGGAAGTGAGCTGAATAATTGTTTTATTTAACTGATCCATGTTTTCTAAAACGGTAAAATATTTCCTGGTGTTCAGAATCTGGCATGTATATGTAACATCCCGTATCCAGCTACAGAATCGTTTAGCCGGCTATCGTCATCCCCCCATTTTTACACCCAAGGTTTTCCCTAAATAAACTCTCATCCTCCTATCATTTTGCATGCAAGAAATCAGAAGTTAGAGAGATAAGTTAGTGAGAGAGAGTGAGCTAAGTGGTGTGTGTGATCATTTTGTAGAGAGAGGATCGCCGGAGCTCGTCGCCGGAGCCACCGTGCCGCTTGATCACGCTGAGCTCGACCAAGCCGTTAACCGCCCTAGGTAACCGCCGGAACCGTTGTGTTTTTAAGTTTAGTTTTCGTCCGTTTAGTAAATCGGCCATAACTTCCTAACCGTTGAGAATCTCGTGCATGCAAGGCCACCATCGTGTTCCTCTCGTCGAGACGAAGCCGTAGCCGCCGACCGCGTCGCGGTTGGAGCCCGGACGAAGCCGCACGCGCCCAGAGAAGTTACGCCCGTGCCAGCGCGTGTGATTCACGCGCCGCCGCCGTCTTCAGGAGGAGCCGCGCGTGAAGCTGACGCGCCGCCGTTCGCCGGAGCCGCTGTTCCCGACCACCGTCCGTCCGCCACCGGGAAGCCGCCGCCGCCGCCGGAGCGCCGCCGTGTCGCCGCCGTCGCTGGTGACCGCCGGTAAGTCTCCGCCACTGTGAGCCGCTGTGGTGGGTCCCACCGGTTCGGTTTAGTTAATTGAAATCCGGTTAGGTTAATTAATTGCGGTTAGGGTTAAACCAATCGGTTATTAGAAATTGATTTTGGTTAGAGATTAAACCGGTTTGAAATTAATTAAGTTCTGGTTTAATTGAAAACGAGTTCGGTTTAGGAAAACCGGTTGGTCCAATTCGATTTCAATTGGTCAAGGGTTGACCGGCTTGGGTCAGAGTTGACCGGGTTGACCTTTGACCAGCGAGTTGACTATTTGACCGGACCACCGGATACCCGTTTTAACCCGTTCGAAAGCCGTTCTGACTCAGAATTTCTCCCTGATTTCAGATTTGGAGTCTATTTGAGTAGCTGGAGCTCATAGTTATCACTTTTCCTTGTTGCTAAGGTGAGGGTCTATTCCCGACTACTCGTACGCGGCTTAAAATTTTGAATAAATATAATTTATTTCTAGTATGTTCCGTCTGCTTGAAATTGAGTCTATATTTGCTTGCTTAGATATTAGGTTATATGCTTAAACCGGACTTAAGGTGTTAGATGGTTCAACATTGATTGCTTCACTTAATATGATTTTTAGTTAGAATTGTTTGGAGACGGATACAGAGACGTGGTGAAGTGCTGCTGTATGCCGGATTGTATGGGGGTTACGGCCAGCTCTAGTCGACCGGTTGAGCCGTAGCCTGAGGTGTCGATAAAACGTCTACGGGCGGTGTCCGAGCACTATCTCGAGTTGTTGTGTTGTTGTTGGCCTGTTAGTGGGCAGCGGGTGTGCACCCCGCTAGGACCATTGTTTGTTTCTTGGGTACTTTAGGTACCGTGTTTGACAT
>MU106082.1:1515489-1530166 GCA_012274485.2 Sinapis alba | reverse complement strand
AAGCGATAGCTGACGCAGACGCCAGTATTGGTACTCCTGAGGCCAGGGTTACCATATGAGGTTTACACTGATGCTTCCGGGATTGGACTGGGTTGTGTATTGATGCAGGAGAGGCAAGTTATTGCTTATGCGTCGCGGCAGTTGAGACCTCACGAGGCGAATTATCCTACGCATGACTTGGAGTTAGCAGTAGTTGTATTTGCGCTGAAAATATGGAGATCGTACTTGTATGGAGAGAAGGTGAAGATCTTCACAGACCATAAGAGTTTGAAGTACATCTTTACTCAAGCGGATTTGAACTTAAGGCAGCGCAGATGGATGGAGTTGTTGGCGGACTATAATTTGGAGATCACTTACCATCCGGGAAAGGCTAATCTTGTGGCAGATGCTTTGAGTAGACGAAGAAGCGATGTTTCAGGAACAAAGGAGGTTCACGAGCTTGCTGGGACACTCGCTAGTCTCAGATTGTGTGCCACCAGTGTGGACGGAGAGGCAGTTGGTCTTGAGGCTGTAGGGCAGGCAGATTTGTTGGGGCGAATTCGTAAAGCTCAGGATGCCGATGAGGTCTTGGTTAAGCAGATTAAGATTGAGAGTATCGGTTATCATACAGCTTCCAGTGGCATGTACATGTACCGGAACCGGGTTTGTGTGACAGACGATAAGCTGTTGAAGAAGGAGATCTTACAATAAGCACACCACTCGCGTTTTTCTATTCATCCGGGGAATACCAAGATGTATAGGGATTTGAAGCGATATTACCATTGGTCTGGTATGAAGAAGGACGTTGCTACATTTGTGTCTCAGTGTCAGACTTGTCAGATGGTTAAGGCCGAGCATCAGGTGCCCAGCGGGTTATTGCAGAACCTGTCATTGCCAGAGTGGAAGTGGGACATGATCACTATGGATTTCGTGACCGGTTTACCGACCACTACAGGTGGAAAGAATGCGGTTTGGGTGATCGTGGATAGACTCACCAAGTCTGCTCATTTTCTAGCGATCAAAAAGACAGATGATGCAGACTAGTTGGCGCAGATTTATATCAGTGAGATAGTGAGATTGCATGGGGTTCCTGTGAGTATTGTATCGGATCGGGATACAAAGCTCTCGTCTGCGTTTTGGAAAGCCTTTCAGAAGGCGCTTGGGACGAAGGTCCATATGAGCACGGCTTATCATCCGTAGACAGACGGTCAGTCTGAAAGGACTATTCAGACTTTAGAGGATATGCTCAGGGCTTGTGTTTTAGATTGGGGAGGAAGCTGGGCAAAGTATCTACCTCTCGCGGAGTTTGCCTACAATAATAGTTATCATTCGAGCATTAAGATGACACCGTATGAGGCTCTTTATGGTAGGCCTTGTCGTACCCCGCTTTGTTGGCAGAAGTAGGGGAGCGAAGTGAGATAGAACCATCAATGGTTCAAGAGACGGTAGAGCAGGTTGAGATGCTCAAGAGTCGGCTTAAAGAAGCCCAAGACCGTCAGAAGAGTTATGCAGATAAGCGGCGTAAGGATTTGGAGTTCCAGGTTGGCGACCTGGTATACCTGAAAATGAGGACGTTTCAGGGAGGCTCTAAGACTCAGAAGCTAAAGAAGCTTAAACCGAGGTATATGGGACCATATCCTATTTTGGAGCGGAGTGGAGAGGTTGCTTACCGATTGGACTTATCAGGAGAGTTATCCAGCTTTCATGTGTCCGTTTTGAGGAAAGTCGTGAGAGAGCCAGAGCTCATTTTGCAGAGGCTGCCAAGTGATCTTGGTAAGGATTTGTGTGCGCCGTGTCAGCCAGTGGAGATTTTGGATCGCCAAGTGAAAGCGGATAAGGGAATGATGACCATGGTGGTCAAGGTTCGATGGGAGAGAGATGGGATTCAGGAGGAGACTTGGGAGCCCGAGCTTCATATGCGGGTTGATTACCCAGAGCTTTTTCGGGATGATTTTGGGCAGTCAGCAAATTCGGGGTCGAATTCTTTGTTAGTGGGGGAGAGTTGTAACATCTCGTATCCAGCTACAGAATCGTTTAGCCGGCTATCGTCATCCCCCCATTTTTATACCCAAGGTTTTCCCTATATAAACACTCATCCTCCTATCATTTTGCATCCAAGAAATCGAAAGTTAGAGAGATAAGTTAGTGAGAGAGAGTGAGCTAAGTGGTGTGTGTGATCATTTTGTAGAGAGCGGATCGCCGGAGCTCGTTGCCGGAGCCACCCTGCCGCTTGATCACGCTGAGCTCGACCAAGCCGTTAACCGCCCTAGGTAACCGTCGGAACCGTTGTGTTTTTAAGTTTAGTTTTCGTCCGTTTAGTAAATCGGCCATAACTTCCTAAACGTTGAGAATCTCATGCATGCAAGGCCACCATCGTGTTCCTCTCGTCGAGACGAAGCCGTAGCCGCCGACCGCGTCGCGGTCGGAGCTCGGACGAAGCCGCACGCGCCCGGAGAAGTTACGCCCGTGCCGGCGCGTGTGATTCACGTGCCGCCGCCGTCTTCGGGAGGAGCCACGCGTGAAGCTGATGCGCCGCCGCCCTCCGCCGTTGTTCGCCGGAGCCGCTGTTCTCGACCGCCGTCCGTCCACTGCCGGGAAGCCGCCGCTGCCGCCGGAGCACCGCCGTGTTGCCGCCGTCGCCGGTGACCGCCGGTAAGTCTCCGCCACCGTGAGCCGCCGTGGTGGATCCCACCGGTTCGGTTTAGTTAATTGAAATCCGGTTAGGTTAATTAATTGCGGTTAGGGTTAAACCGATCGGTTATTAGAAATTGATTTTGGTTAGAGATTAAACCGGTTTGAAATTAATTAAGTTCTGGTTTAATTGAAAACGATTTCGGTTTAAGAAAACCGGTTGGTCCAATTCGATTTCAATTGGTCAAGGGTTGACCGGCTTGGGTCAGAGTTGACCGGGTTGACCTTTGACCAGCGAGTTGACTATTTGACCGGACCACCGGATACCCGTTTTAACCAGTTCGAAAGCCGTTCTGACTCAGAATTTTGCCCTGATTTCAGATTTGGAGTCTATTTGAGTAGCTGGAGCTCATAGTTATCACTTTTCCTTGTTGCTAAGGTGAGGGTCTATTCCCGACTACTCGTACGCGGCTTAGAATTTTGAATAAATATAATTTATTTCTAGTATGTTCCGTCTGCTTGAAATTGAGTCTATATTTGCTTGCTTAGATATTAGGTTATATGCTTAAACCGGACTTAGGGTGTTAGATGGTTCAACATTGATTGCTTCACTTAATATGATTTTTAGTTAGAATTGTTTGGAGACGGATACAGAGACGTGGTGACGTGCTGCTGTATGCCGGATTGTATGGGGGTTACGGCCAGCTCTAGTCGACCGGTTGAGCCGTAGCCTGAGGTGTCAATAAAACGTCTACGGGCGGTGTCCGAGCACTATCTCGAGTTGTTGTGTTGTTGTTGGCCTGTAAGTGGGTAGCGGGTGTGCACCCCGCTAGGACCATTGTTTGTTTCTTGGGTACTTTAGGTACCGTGTTTGACATGTACTAGAATTTAATTATTTTTATTCATTATGCTATGTCCAAGTCTACGGACTTCGGGGTACCATCCCATACCTCACTGAGCGACTCCCCTGTTGCTCACCCCTCTTCTTCCCCTTTCAGGTGAGACCGACGAGCAGGAGTGATTTACCGGACGGGTGCTTTTGGGTGTCATATAGCCTTGGGGCTTTTATCGTTTTATCGTTATTGGGCTTATAGGCCCTTGGTTTTATCGTTATGTTATTTCATATTTCAGACTTTTGGATTTATGATGTTTATCTATATTTCGAATGTTATCGATAATTACGTATTTAGACTTATGATGTTGTATTGACTGGATTCCGACGTGTATGTTGACCGTCGAGTATTTATATATGGAGATGTGAGATATTATTATTATTTTGGTATCAGAGCATGGTTCCGTCCCGGCTCCGACCCGGGATGGCGATTTCTGGAGACTTGGTTTTTATTAGGTTTTGAATCGGTTTTAAAAATATATATTTGTGGGGATTTGGGGATTTTAAAAATAATAAGCACCCTTCCATTCGGTAATACTCCTTTCACTGTTGGTATTTAGTTTTCGACAAGGTAACTGATTTGTCTTCGTTTCAGATGCCGCCGAAGAGGAGACTCACCCGTGCCCTTCCTGCTATAGCCGATAGAGAGGCTGGAGATGAGCATGAGCAGCCCGCGGTTCCGCAGCCTGCAGCTCCACAGGTTGATCAGGATGCCTTGAGGCAGATGGTTCAGGATGCAGCCAGACACGCCGCTCAGGAGGCTGTTCAGCAGATTGCTCAGGAGGCAGCTAGGCAAGCCGCCCAAGAAGCTGCCCAGGAAGTTGCTCGTCAGATGGCTGCAACCCAGCAGGGTCCTTCGGTTCAGATGCAGCAGGGTCCGCAGATTCAGGTCCAGCAGGCTCCACCGGTTCATGCCGAGCAGGCTCATTAGGTTCCCGATCAGCAGGTTCCCATCCCTCAGGTTCCATTGCAGCAGGTTCCAGCTCAGCAGTTTGCTCAGGGTGTTCAGGATCTTCCGCCACCACCACCGCGACCTCAGGTTTACCCGGGGTATGATGAGAGGTTCTACAGGGTGACGTGTCAGATGAGGAAAATGGATATGGAGCATTTCAGTGGAACGGTAGATGCCACAGCTGCACATGATTGGAAGCTAGGTCTGGAGCGGAAGTTGGAAATCATTGAGTGCCCACCAGAGTTGTCCCTCAGATTGACTATGCAGTACCTTCGTGGAGACGCTCTGGTTTGGTGGGAGGGAGTTCGACTGAACCACTCTGGACAGGAGAGGCTTACATTTGCAGACTTTATCCGAGAGTTCGATAGGAAGTATTTTCCGAAGGAGGCCATGGATAGGAAGAAGAGTGCTTTCGAGCATATAAGCCAGGGTGATATGTCTATCAGGCAGTATGAGGTTGAGTTTAGTCGACTTCGCATGTTTGCTGGAGGTGGTATTTCAGAGGAGGATCTGATCAGGAAGTTCTTGGATGGAATGCGAGTTGAGATTCGTAACAGGTGCCGTGTTGTTACTTATCAGAGGTTGGGGGATTTTGTGGAGAAAGCCGCTGAACAGGAGGCAGGTTTGGCAAAGGAGCATAGACTTGCTGGAGCAGCCCATAGTAAGTCTGGGAAAGCTCCAGAGTCCCAGAGGAGAGGAGGAAATCAGTCTGGATTACAGAGATGTCCCCGTTGCCATCACAGCCATGGTGGGCAGTGTACCAGGTGTCACTTGTGCGGTAAGTTGGGGCACATTGCGAGTTACTGTCGGGTTAAGCCAGTGGATGCGACTCCCATCAGGCAGATCGCAGCGCCCGTAGCACGACCCATGGCAAACAGGAATTGTTTTGGGTGTAACCAGCCGGGTCATGTCGTTAGGGATTGCCCGAGGAGAGGCAATGTAGCGCTTCCACCGCCGCCGAAGCCCCCAGCCATCGCCCCACGTGTGTTTGCAGTTGGAGACCCCCAAGGAGCTGAGCCGATAGCTGGTATGTGTTCTTATCATACTCTTCGTGTTTGAGTATTTTTGGTTTTGTGGTTATCATGTGTTGTTAGAGAATTTTCCGTGTAGGGTCGGTTTTGGTGGGAGGTGAGCCAGCTCACACCCTGTTTGACACGGGAGCTTCTCACAGTTTCGTGAGTCCGCGTTTGGTTCAGTCTTGGTCTTTTTGGGGTGTCTTCGAGCCGAAGGCTAAGCAGATTCAGACTGCTGGCACAGAGAAATTGGGAGCAGTTGGCATTCATCGTGATGTACCGGTTATGCTTGGAGGAGTCGATTTTCTCGGAGATTTGACGGAAATGGAGATGAGTTACTACGATGCTATTCTTGGGATGGATTGGTTATCGCGGCATCAAGTAGTATTGGATTGTCCGAGGGCACGAGTTAATATCCCTAGACCAGAAGGGAAGATTGTTTTCCAATGGATTCAGACGCACTTGGGAATTTCTATTGTCTCCATGTTGCGTGCCGAGGATCTATTGGAGAGAGGATCATATGGATTTCTGGCGACCATTTCGATGATTAGTGATGATGGACAGCAGGAGCTGCAGGATATCCCAGTGGTCGCTGAGTACGAAGATGTTTTTGAGGCTTTGAAAGGGCCACCGCCAGCTAGAAGTGACGTTCTTTCGATCGAGGTTGAACCAGGGGTAGCACCAGTTTCGCGAGCTCCTTACCGTTTAGCTCCAGCAGAGATGGCTGAGTTGAAGAAGCAGTTGGAAGAGCTATCTGATAAGGGTTTTATTAGGCCAAGTACTTCACCGTGGGGAGCACCGGTATTGTTTGTGAAGAAGAAAGATGGGAGTTTCAGACTTTATATCGACTACAGAGGTTTGAACAAAGTGACCATCAAGAATAAGTACCCACTCCCGCGTATCGATGAGTTGTTGGATCAGTTGCAAGGAGCTTCTTGGTTCTCTAAGATCGATTTGGCATCAGGATATCACCAGATTGCTATAGCTGAGGGAGATGTGCGCAAGACGGCATTCCGTACCCGCTATGGACACTATGAGTTCGTAGTGATGCCATTTGGATTGACGAATGTACCGGCTGCATTCATGAAGCTTATGAACGATGTGTTTCGTGAGCATTTGGATAAGTATGTGATCGTCTTTATCGATGATATCCTGGTTTATTCTCGGAGTAGAGAAGAGCATGCAGAGGACTTGCGGATTGTGTTGGGTAAGCTCAGAGAGCAACGGTTATTTGCTAAGCTGAGTAAATGCAGCTTCTGGCAGAGGAAGATTGGATTTCTTGGTCATGTGGTTTCAGAAGAAGGAGTTGCAGTAGATCCAGAAAAGATTACCGCGATTTTAGAGTGGCCAACACCAAAGAATGCTACGGAGGTTCGTAGTTTCCTGGGATTAGCAGGATACTACCGGAAATTCGTCAAAGGTTTTGCTAGCATCGCAAAGCCGTTGACGCGGCTAACGGGCAAAGATGTCAAGTTTGATTGGAATGATGATTGTTCGAGGAGTTTCGCTGAGTTAAAGCGATAGCTGACGCAGACGCCAGTATTGGTACTCCCGAGGCCAGGGTTACCATATGAGGTTTACACTGATGCTTCCGGGATTGGACTGGGTTGTGTATTGATGCAGGAGAGGCAAGTTATTGCTTATGCGTCGCGGCAGTTGAGACCTCACGAGGCGAATTATCCTACGCATGACTTGGAGTTAGCAGTAGTTGTATTTGCGCTGAAAATATGGAGATCGTACTTGTATGGAGAGAAGGTGAAGATCTTCACAGACCATAAGAGTTTGAAGTACATTTTTACTCAAGCGGATTTGAACTTAAGGCAGCGCAGATGGATGGAGTTGTTGGCGGACTATAATTTGGAGATCACTTACCATCCGGGAAAGGCTAATCTTGTGGCAGATGCTTTGAGTAGACGAAGAAGCGATGTTTCAGGAACAAAGGAGGTTCACGAGCTTGCTGGGACACTCGCTAGTCTCAGATTGTGTGCCACCAGTGTGGACGGAGAGGCAGTTGGTCTTGAGGCTGTAGGGCAGGCAGATTTGTTGGGGCGAATTCGTAAAGCTCAGAATGCCGATGAGGTCTTGGTTAAGCAGATTAAGATTGAGAGTATCGGTTATCATACAGCTTCCAGTGGAATGTACATGTACCGGAACCGGGTTTGTGTGCCAGACGATAAGCTGTTGAAGAAGGAGATCTTACAACAAGCACACCACTCGCGTTTTTCTATTCATCCGGGGAATACCAAGATGTATAGGGATTTGAAGCGATATTACCATTGCCCTGGTATGAAGAAGGACGTTGCTACATTTGTGTCTCAGTGTCAGATTTGTCAGATGGTTAAGGCCGAGCATCAGGTTCCCAACGGGTTATTGCAGAACCTGTCATTGCCAGAGTGGAAGTGGGACATGATCACTATGGATTTCGTGACCGGTTTACCGACCACTATAGGTGGAAAGAATGCGGTTTGGGTGATCGTGGATAGACTCACCAAGTCTGCTCATTTTCTAGCGATCAAAAAGACAGATGATGCAGACCAATTGGCGCAGATGTATATCAGTGAGATAGTGAGATTGCATGGGGTTCCTGTGAGTATTGTATCGGATCGGGATACAAAGCTCTCGTCTGCGTTTTGGAAAGCCTTTCAGAAGGCGCTTGGGACGAAGGTCCATATGAGCACGGCTTATCATCCGTAGACAGACGGTCAGTCTGAAAGGACTATTCAGACTTTAGAGGATATTCTCAGGGCTTGTGTTTTAGATTGGGGAGGAAGCTGGGCAAAGTATCTACCTCTCGCGGAGTTTGCCTACAATAATAGTTATCATTCGAGCATTAAGATGACACCGTATGAGGCTCTTTATGGTAGGCCTTGTCGTACCCCGCTTTGTTGGCAGAAGTAGGGGAGCGAAGTGAGATAGAACCATCAATGGTTCAAGAGACGGTAGAGCAGGTTGAGATGCTCAAGAGTCGGCTTAAAGAAGCCCAAGACCGTCAGAAGAGTTATGCAGATAAGCGGCATAAGGATTTGGAGTTCCAGGTTGGCGACCTGGTATACCTGAAAATGAGGACGTTTCAGGGAGGCTCTAAGACTCGGAAGCTAAAGAAGCTTAAACCGAGGTATATGGGACCATATCCTATTTTGGAGCGGATTGGAGCGGTTGCTTACCGATTGGACTTATCAGGAGAGTTATCCAGCTTTCATGACGTGTTTCATGTGTCCGTTTTGAGGAAAGTCGTGAGAGAGCCAGAGCTAATTTTGCAGAGGCCGCCAAGTGATCTTGGTAAGGATTTGTGTGCGCCGTGTCAGCCAGTGGAGATTTTGGATCGCCAAGTGAAAGCGGATAAGGGAATGATGACCATGTTGGTCAAGGTTCGATGGGAGAGAGATGGGATTCAGGAGGAGACTTGGGAGCCCGAGCTTCATATGCGGGTTGATTACCCAGAGCTTTTTCGGGATGATTTTGGGCAGTCAGCAAATTCGGGGTCGAATTCTTTGTTAGTGGGGGAGAGTTGTAACATCCCGTATCCAGCTACAGAATCGTTTAGCCGGCTATCGTCATCCCCCCATTTTTATACCCAAGGTTTTCCCTATATAAACACTCATCCTCCTATCATGTTGCTTCCAAGAAATCGAAAGTTAGAGAGATAAGTTAGTGAGAGAGAGTGAGCTAAGTGGTGTGTGTGATCATTTTGTAGAGAGCGGATCGCCGGAGCTCGTCGCCGGAGCTACCGTGCCGCTTGATCACGCTGAACTCGACCAAGCCGTTAACCGCCCTAGGTAACCGCCGGAACCGTTGTGTTTTTAAGTTTAGTTTTCGTCCGTTTAGTAAATCGGCCATAACTTCATAAACGTTGAGAGTCTCATGCATGCAAGGCCACCATCGTGTTCCTCTCGTCGAGACAAAGCCGTAGCCGCCGACCGCGTCGCGGTCGGAGCCCGGACGAAGCCGCACGCGCCCAGAGAAGTTACGCCCGTGCCGGCGCGTGTGATTCACGTGCCGCCGCCGTCTTCAGGAGGAGCTGCGCGTGAAGCTGACGAACCGCCGCCCTCCGCCTTTGTTCGCCGGAGCCGCTGTTCCCGACCGCCGTCCGTCCGCCGCCGGGAAGCCGCCAGAGTGCCACCGTGTCGTTGCCGTCGCCGGTGACCACCGGTAAGTCTCCGCCACCATGAGCCGCCGTGGTGGGTCCCACCGGTTCGGTTTAGTTAATTGAAATCCAGTTAGGTTAATTAATTGCGGTTAGCGTTAAACCGATCGGTTATTAGAAATTGATTTTGGTTAGAGATTAAACCGGTTTGATATTAATTAAGTGTTGGTTTAATTGAAAACGATTTCGGTTTAAGAAAACCGGTTGGTCCAATTCGATTTCAATTGGTCAAGGGTTGACCGGCTTGGGTCAGAGTTGACCGGGTTGACCTTTGACCAGCGAGTTGACTATTTGACCGGACCACCGGATACCCGTTTTAACCCGTTCGAAAGCCGTTCTGACTCAGAATTTCACCATGATTTCAGATTTGGAGTCTATTTGAGTAACTGGAGCTCATAGTTATCACTTTTCCTTGTTGCTAAGGTGAGGGTCTATTCCTGACCACTCGTACGCGGCTTAGAATTTTGAATAAATATAATTTATTTCTAGTATGTTCCGTCTGCTTGAAATTGAGTCTATATTTGCTTGCTTAGATATTAGGTTATATGCTTAAACAGGACTTAGGGTGTTAGATGGTTCAACATTGATTGCTTCACTTAATATGATTTTTAGTTAGAATTGTTTGGAGACGGATACAGAGACGTGGTGACGTGCTGTTGTAAGCCGGATTGTATGGGGGTTACGGCCAGCTCTAGTCGACCGGTTGAGCCGTAGCCTGAGGTGTCGATAAAACGTCTACGGGCGGTGTCCGAGCACTATCTCGAGTTGTTGTGTTGTTGTTGGCCTGTTAGTGGGCAGCGGGTGTGCACCCCGCTAGGACCATTGTTTTTATTTCTTGGGTACTTTAGGTACCGTATTTGACATGTATTAGAATTTAATTATTTTTATTCATTATGCTATGTCCAAGTCTACGGACTTCGGGGTAGCATCCCATACCTCACTGAGCGACTCCCCTGTTGCTCACCCCTCTTCTTCCCCTTTCAGGTGAGACCGACGAGCAGGAGTGATTTACCGGACTGGTTCTTTTGGGTGTCATATAGCCTTGGGGCTTTTATCATTTTATCGTTATTGGGCTTATAGGCCCTTGGTTTTATCGTTATGTTATTTCATATTTCAGACTTTCGGATTTATGATGTTTATCTATATTTCGGATGTTATCGATATTTACGTATTTAGACTTATGATGTTGTATTGACTGGATTCCGACGTGTACGTTGACCGTCGAGTATTTATATATGGAGATGTGAGATATTATTATTTTATTATTGGAATCTCGGGTAGCGGGTGCTACAGTTTTTGGTATCAGAGCATGGTTCCGTCCCGGCTCCGACCCGGGATGGCGATTTCTGGAGACTTGGTTTTTACTCAGTTTTGAATCGGTTTTAAGAATATATATTTGTGGGGATTTGGGGATTTTAAAAATAGCACCCTTCCGTTCAGTAATACTCCTTTGACTGTTGGTATTTAGTTTTCGACAAGGTAACTGATTTGTCTTCGTTTCAAATGCCGCCGAAGAGGAGACTCACCCGTGCCCTTCCTGCTATAGCCGATAGAGAGGCTGGAGATGAGCATGAGCAGCCCGCGGTTCCGCAGCCCGCAGCTCCACAGGTTGATCAGGATGCCTTGAGGCAGATGGTTCAGGATGCAGCCAGACACGCCGCTCAGGAGGCTTTTCAGCAGATTGCTCAGGAGGCAGCTAGGCAAGCTGCCCAAGAAGCTGCCCGAGTAGCTGCCTAGGAAGTTGCTCGTCAGATGGCTGCAACCCAGCAGGGTCCTCCGGTTCAGATGCAGCAGGGTCCGCAGATTCAGGTCCAGCAGGCTCCACCGGTTCATGCCGAGCAGGCTCATCAGGTTCCCGATCAGCAGGTTCCCATCCCTCAGGTTCCATTGCAGCAGGTTCCAGCTCAGCAGTTTGCTCAGGGTGTTCAGGATCTTCCGCCACCACCACCGCGACCTCAGGTTTACCCGGGGTATGATGAGAGGTTCTACAGGCTGACGTGTCAGATGAGGAACATGGATATGGAGCATTTCAGTGGAACGGTAGATGCCACAGCTGCACATGATTGTAAGCTAGGTCTGGAGCGGAAGTTGGAAATCATTGAGTGCCCACCAGAGTTGTCCCTCAGATTGACTATACAGTACCTTCGTGGAGACGCTCTGGTTTGGTGGGAGGGAGTTCGACTGAACCACTCTTGACAGGAGAGGCTTATCCGAGAGTTCGATAGGAAGTATTTTCCGAAGGAGGCCATGGATAGGAAGAAGAGTGCTTTCGAGCATGTAAGCCAGGGTGATATGTCTATCAGGCAGTATGAGGTTGAGTTTAGTCGACTTCGCAGGTTTGCTGGAGGTGGTATTTCAGAGGAGGATCTGATCAGGAAGTTCTTGGATGGAATGCGAGTTGAGATTCGTAACAGGTGCCGTGTTGTTACTTATCAGAGGTTGGGGGATTTGGTGGAGAAAGCCGCTGAACAAGAGGCAGGTTTGGCAGAGGAGCAGAGACTTGCTGGAGCAGCCCATAGTAAGTCTGGGAAAGCTCCAGAGTCCCAGAGGAGAGGAGGAAATCAGTCTGGATTACCGAGATGTCCCCGTTGCCATTGCAGCCATAGTGGGCAGTGTACCAGGTGTCACTTGTGCGGTAAGTTGGGGCACATTGCGAGTTACTGTCGGGTTAAGCCAGTGGATGCGACTCCCATCAGGCAGATCGCAGCGCCCGTAGCACCACCCATGGCAAACAAGAATTGTTTTGGGTGTAACCAGCCGGGTCATGTCGTTAGGGATTGCCCGAGGAGAGGCAATGTAGCGCTTCCACCGCCGCCGAAGCGCCCAGCCATCGCCCCACGTGTGTTTGCGGTTGGAGACCCCCAAGGAGCTGAGCCGATAGCGGGTATGTGTTCTTATCATACTCTTCGTGTTTGAGTATTTTTGGTTTTGTGGTTATCATGTGTTGTTAGAGAATTTTCCGTGTAGGGTCGGTTTTGGTGGGAGGTGAGCCAGCTCACACCCTGTTTGACACGGGAGCTTCTCACAGTTTCGTGAGTCCGCGTTTGGTTCAGTCTTGGTCTTTTCGGGGTGTCTTCGAGCCGAAGGCTAAGCAGATTCAGACTGCTGGCACAGAGAAATTGGGAGCAGTTGGCATTCATCGTGATGTACCGGTTATGCTTGGAGGAGTCGATTTTCTCGGAGATTTGACGGAAATGGAGATGAGTTACTACGATGCTATTCTTGGGATGGATTGGTTATCGCGGCATCAAGTAGTATTGGATTGTCCGAGGGCACGAGTTAATATCCCTAGACCAGAAGGGAAGATTGTTTTCCAAGGGATTCAGACGCACTTGGGAATTTCTATTGTCTCCATGTTGCGTGGCGAGGATCTATTGGAGAGAGGATCAGATGGATTTCTGGCGACCATTTCGATGATTAGTGATGATGGACAGCAGGAGCTGCAGGATATCCCAGTGGTCGCTGAGTACGAAGATGTTTTTGAGGCTTTGAAAGGGCCACCGCCAGCTAGAAGTGACGTTCTTTTGATCGAGGTTGAACCAGGGGTAGCACCAGTTTCGCGATCTCCTTACCGTTTAGCTCCAGCAGAGATGGCTGAGTTGAAGAAGCAGTTGGAAGAGCTATCTGATAAGGGTTTTATTAGGCCAAGTACTTCACCGTGGGGAGCACCGGTATTGTTTGTGAAGAAGAAAGATGGGAGTTTCAGACTTTGTATCGACTACAGAGGTTTGAACAAAGTGACCATCAAGAATAAGTACCCGCTCCCGCGTATCGATGAGTTGTTGGATCAGTTGCAAGGAGCTTCTTGGTTCTCTAAGATCGATTTGGCATCAGGATATCNTATCGACTACAGAGGTTTGAACAAAGTGACCATCAAGAATAAGTACCCGCTCCCGCGTATCGATGAGTTGTTGGATCAGTTGCAAGGAGCTTCTTGGTTCTCTAAGATCGATTTGGCATCAGGATATCACCAGATTGCTATAGCTGAGGGAGATGTGCGCAAGACGGCATTCCGTACCCGCTATGGACACTATGAGTTCGTAGTGATGCCATTTGGATTGACGAATGTACCGGCTGCATTCATGAAGCTTATGAACGATGTGTTTCGTGAGCATTTGGATAAGTGTGTGATCGTCTTTATCGATGATATCCTGGTTTATTCTCGGAGTAGAGAAGAGAATGCAGAGCACTTGCGGATTGTGTTGGGTAAGCTCAGAGAGCATCGGTTATTTGCTAAGCTGAGTAAATGCAGCTTCTGGCAGAGGAAGATTGGATTTCTTGGTCATGTGGTTTCAGAAGAAGGAGTTGCAGTAGATCCAGAAAAGATTACCGCGATTTTAGAGTGGCCAACACCAAAGAATGCTACGGAGGTTCGTAGTTTCCTGGGATTAGCAGGATACTACAGGAAATTCGTCAAAGGTTTTGCTAGCATCGCAAAGCCGTTGACGCGGCTAACGGGCAAATATGTCAAGTTTGATTGGAATGATGAATGTTCGAGGAGTTTTGCTGAGTTAAAGCGATAGCTGACGCAGACGCCAGTATTGGTACTCCTGAGGCCAGGGTTACCATATGAGGTTTACACTGATGCTTCCGGGATTGGACTGGGTTGTGTATTGATGCAGGAGAGGCAAGTTATTGCTTATGCGTCGCGGCAGTTGAGACCTCACGAGGCGAATTATCCTACGCATGACTTGGAGTTAGCAGCAGTTGTATTTGCGCTGAAAATATGGAGATCGTACTTGTATGGAGAGAAGGTGAAGATCTTCACAGACCATAAGAGTTTGAAGTACATCTTTACTCAAGCGGATTTGAACTTAAGGCAGCGCAGATGGATGGAGTTGTTGGCGGACTATAATTTGGAGATCACTTACCATCCGGGAAAGGCTAATCTTGTGGCAGATGCTTTGAGTAGACGAAGAAGCGATGTTTCAGGAACAAAGGAGGTTCACGAGCTTGCTGGGACACTCGCTAGTCTCAGATTGTGTGCCACCAGTGTGGACGGAGAGGCAGTTGGTCTTGAGGCTGTAGGGCAGGCAGATTTGTTGGGGCGAATTCGTAAAGCTCAG
>MU106082.1:1463229-1509127 GCA_012274485.2 Sinapis alba | reverse complement strand
AGCACCAGTTTCGCGAGCTCCTTACCGTTTAGCTCCAGCAGAGATGGCTGAGTTGAAGAAGCAGTTGGAAGAGCTATCTGATAAGGGTTTTATCAGGCCAAGTACTTCACCGTGGGGAGCACCGGTATTGTTTGTGAAGAAGAAAGATGGGAGTTTCAGACTTTGTATCGACTACAGAGGTTTGAACAAAGTGACCATCAAGAATAAGTACCCGCTCCCGCGTATCGATGAGTTGTTGGATCAGTTGCAAGGAGCTTCTTGGTTCTCTAAGATCGATTTGGCATCAGGATATCACCAGATTGCTATAGCTGAGGGAGATGTGCGCAAGACGGCATTTCGTACCCGCTATGGACACTAAGAGTTCATAATGATGCCATTTGGATTGACGAATGTACCGGCTGCATTCATGAAGCTTATGAACGATGTGTTTCGTGAGCATTTGGATAAGTGTGTGATCGTCTTTATCGATGATATCCTGGTTTATTCTCGGAGTAAAGAAGAGCATGCAGAGAACTTGCGGATTGTGTTGGGTAAGCTCAGAGAGCATCGGTTATTTGCTAAGCTGAGTAAATGCAGCTTCTGGCAGAGGAAGATTGGATTTCTTGGTCATGTGGTTTCAGAAGAAGGAGTTGCAGTAGATCCAGAAAAGATTACCGCGATTTTAGAGTGGCCAACACCAAAGAATGCTACGGAGGTTCGTAGTTTCCTGGGATTAGCAGGATACTACAAGAAATTCGTCAAAGGTTTTGCTAGCATCGCAAAGCCGTTGACGCGGCTAACGGGCAAAGATGTCAAGTTTGATTGGAATGATGATTGTTCGAGGAGTTTTGCTGAGTTTAAGCGATAGCTGACGCAGACGCCAGTATTGGTACTCCCGAGGCCAGGGTTACCATATGAGGTTTACACTGATGCTTCCGGGATTGGACTGGGTTGTGTATTGATGCAGGAGAGGCAAGTTATTGCTTATGCGTCGCGGCAGTTGAGACCTCACGAGGCGAATTATCCTACGCATGACTTGGAGTTAGCAGCAGTTGTATTTGCGCTGAAAATATGGAGATCGTACTTGTATGGAGAGAAGGTGAAGATCTTCACAGACCATAAGAGTTTAAAGTACATCTTTACTCAAGCGGATTTGAACTTAAGGCAGCGCAGATGGATGGAGTTGTTGGCGGACTATAATTTGGAGATCACTTACCATCCGGGAAAGGCTAATCTTGTGGCAGATGCTTTGAGTAGACGAAGAAGCGATGTTTCAGGAACAAAGGAGGTTCACGAGCTTGCTGGGACACTCGCTAGTCTCAGATTGTGTGCCACCAGTGTGGACGGAGAGGCAGTTGGTCTTGAGGCTGTAGGGCAGGCAGATTTGTTGGGGCGAATTCGTAAAGCTCAGGATGCCCATGAGGTCTTGGTTAAGCAGATTAAGATTGAGAGTATCGGTTATCATACAGCTTCCAGTGGCATGTACATGTACCGGAACCGGGTTTGTGTGCCAGACGATAAGCTGTTGAAGAAGGAGATCTTACAACAAGCACACCACTCGCGTTTTTCTATTCATCCGGGGAATACCAAGATGTATAGGGATTTGAAGCGATATTACCATTGGCCTGGTATGAAGAAGGACGTTGCTACATTTGTGTCTAAGTGTCAGACTTGTCAGATGGTTAAGGCCGAGCATCAGGTGCCCAGCGGGTTATTGCAGAACCTGCCTTGTCGTACCCCGCTTTGTTGGACAGAAGTAGGGGAGCGAAGTGAGATAGAACCATCAATGGTTCAAGAGACGGTAGAGCAGGTTGAGATGCTCAAGAGTCGGCTTAAAGAAGCCCAAGACCGTCAGAAGAGTTATGCAGATAAGCGGCGTAAGGATTTGGAGTTCCAGGTTGGCGACCTGGTATACCTGAAAATGAGGACGTTTCAGGGAGGCTCTAAGACTCGGAAGCTAAAGAAGCTTAAACCGAGATATATGGGACCGTATCCTATTTTGGAGCGGATTGGAGCGGTTGCTTATGGATTGGATTTATCAGGAGAGTTATCCAGCTTTCATGACGTGTTTCATGTGTCCGTTTTGAGGAAAGTCGTGAGAGAGCCAGAGCTCATTTTGCATAGGCCGCCAAGTGATCTTGGTAAGGATTTGTGTGCGCTGTGTCAGCCAGTGGAGATTTTGGATCGCCAAGTGAAAGCGGATAAGGGAATGATGACCATGTTGGTCAAGGTTCGATGGGAGAGAGATGGGATTCAGGAGGAGACTTGGGAGCCCGAGCTTCATATGCGGGTTGATTACCCAGAGCTTTTTCGGGATGATTTTGGGCAGTCAGCAAATTCGGGGTCGAATTCTTTGTTAGTGGGAGAGAGTTGTAACATCCCGTATCCAGCTACAGAATCGTTTAGCCGGCTATCGTCATCCCCCCATTTTTATACCCAAGGTTTTCCCTATATAAACTCTCATCCTCCTATCATTTTGCATCCAAGAAATCAGAAGTTAGAGAGATAAGTTAGTGAGAGAGTGAGCTAAGTGGTGTGTGTGATCATTTTGTAGAGAGAGGATCGCCGGAGCTCGTCGCCGGAGCCACCATGCCGCTTGATCACGCCGAGCTCGACCAAGCCGTTAACCACCCTAGGTAACCGCTGGAACCGTTGTGTTTTTAAGTTTAGTTTTCGTCCGTTTAGTAAATCGGCCATAACTTCCTAACCGTTGAGAATCTCGTGCATGCGAGGCCACCATCGTGTTCCTCTCGTCGAGACGAAGCCGTAGCCGCCAACCGCGTCGCGATCGGAGCCCGGAAGAAGCCGCACGCGCCGCCATCTTCAGGAGGAGCCGCTTGTGAAGCTGACGCGCCGCCGCCGTTCGCAGGAGCCGCCGTTCCCGACCGCCGTCACCGGTGACCCTCGGTAAGTCTCCGCTACCGTGAGCCTCTGTGGTGGGTCCCACCGGTTCAGTTTAGTTAATTGAAATCCGGTTAGGTTAATTAATTGCGGTTAGGGTTAAACCGATCGGTTATTAGAAATTGATTTTGGTTAGAGATTAAACCGGTTTGAAATTAATTAAGTTCTGGTTTAATTGAAATCGATTTCGGTTTAGGAAAACCGGTTGGTCCAATTCGATTTTAATTGGTCAAGGGTTGACCGGCTTGGGTCAGAGTTGACCGAGTTGACCTTTGACCAGCGAGTTGACTATTTGACCGGACCACCGGATACCCGTTTTAACCCGTTCGAAAGCCGTTCTGACTCAGAATTTCGCCCTGATTTCAGATTTGGAGTCTATTTGAGTAGCAGGAGCTCATAGTTATCACTTTTCCTTGTTGCTAAGGTGAGGGTCTATTCCCGACTACTCGTATGCGGCTTAGAATTTTGAATAAATATAATTTATTTCTAGTATGTTCCGTCTGCTTGAAATTGAGTCTATATTTGCTTGCTTGGATATTAGGTTATATGCTTAAACCGGACTTAGAGTGTTAGATGGTTCAACATTGATTGCTTCACTTAATATGATTTTTAGTTAGAATTGTTTGGAGACGGATACAGAGACGTGGTGACGTGCTGCTGTATGCCAGATTGTATGGGGGTTACGGCCAGCTCTAGTCGACCGGTTGAGCCGTAGCCTGAGGTGTCGATAAAACATCTACGGGCGGTGTCCGAGCACTATCTCGAGTTGTTGTGTTGTTGTTGGCCTGTTAGTGGGCAGCGGGTGTGCACCCCGCTAGGACCATTGTTTGTTTCTTGGGTACTTTAGGTACCGTGTTTGACATGTATTAGAATTTAATTATTTTTATTCATTATGCTATGTCCAAGTCTACGGACTTCGGGGTAGCATCTCATACCTTACTGAGCGACTCCCCTGTTGCTCACCCCTCTTCTTCCCCTTTCAGGTAAGACCGACGAGCAGGAGTGATTTACCGGACGGGTGCTTTTGGGTGTCATATAGCCTTGGGGCTTTTATCGTTTTATCGTTATTGGGCTTATAGGCCCTTGGTTTTATCGTTATGTTATTTCATATTTCAGACTTTCGGATTTATACTGTTTATCTATATTTCGGATGTTATCGATATTTATGTATTTAGACTTATGATGTTGTATTGACTGGATTCCGACGTGTACGTTAACCGTCGAGTATTTATATATGGAGATGTGAGATATTATTATTTTATTATTGGAATCTCCGGTAGCGGGTGCTACAGTATACATACGCACTTACAAGACCGATCCATTTGCATTTGCAATATATCGTTAACGTTATCTTTGCACTAAAAATAGAGAAGGAGATTAATCACACAGGAAACACAAAAAGCAAGAGCGAGAAGTTTCCGCCACCGCACCAGAACGGTGGGGAAATGGAACTACCATTGAGGGTCTCGCAGCACATAGACCTGACAGTCGTCCCACCAGACATGGCCTCATCCTTCATTTCCATTTTCTTCGATTTTTCCAAAGACGAACTGCCAACACAAGTGCAAACATGGTCAGGTCCTCTGGGTCATCCCATCACATGATTTTCAGAAAGAAGAAAGATAGTACCAAAAGCAGCAAAGGAAAGAGAGCAGTGATGGCTTGAGAACAAAATATTATCGCAAGTTCTCTTCCTTCAATGTATAACAAATGCAAGTGTTAAACTTTATTATTCTTCCTGGCTTCTTGAAGAGAAATGGTTTTGTTCTTTTCAAATTTTCTTAGCATGTCATGTGTTTATTATTATTGTAACTTTGTATAATAATATATATACACTTTCTTTTAGTTTCTATTTTAAAATTCAATATGCTCGACTTACCACTATATTTTATTTAGATTTGAGATACCAGTAAGAAAAAGTTTGTCTTTTCAAGCCAAATATTATATTTTGAGATTTATCAATATGATTTTTTTAGGTGCAAAATATGAGAATATTAATATGTACTTCATACATTTCATAATATAGCTAGTATTACCTAAAAGCACAAAGACTAAAAGTTATTTAGAAAATATATGTTTAATATATGGATTATTTACCAATCCAAATAAGTATATTTAATTTGATTGATTAAACTATACTCAATAAATTTAAAAGTTATCTAGAATATGAAAACTACTTACATTTTGAAATTGGAGTGGATTTTCTATAACTTGAATTTCTAATATTTTGGTGTAAAAGCATTAATAAACATGTGTTCAAATTAACCTTCAATCTATTTCTTGGTGTAAATCTTTATAAAAATGTATTTTCAAACTATTGGTCTAGTGTGTATAAAAATATTATTAAATATTTAATAAAACTATTTAATTAATGAGACTTAAGAAAGACATGTATTTAAACTATTGGCTTAATGATTATAGAAATATTAAGAGCGTCTTTGATAGAAAACCTTATCCTAAAGGTGAGTGATCTTCAAATGATTTAAAGATAGATTACTCTAACAATGAATTTTAATTATTATTATTTTGTCATCAAAATACAGATTCTTTACGACTCTGCAAACCAAACATGCAACTTTGTGTCCATATGAACGACAAAAGACGTTTGCTGCCGAGCATTGCGTGCAACAATGAATTTTAATATATTTTAATTTTTCAATATTATATTTTAATTCTCAATTTTAATAATAATTAATTGTATACTAACTGTTATAATAAAATAATAAATAGTCACTAAAATGTAAAAGATATAATATTTATAATTTATATATATTTTAATTTTACAAAATAAGCAAATCTCTAATTTGTTAAAAGAAATTATATCATGTAGAGAATAATTATGAAGTGGCTGAATTACATATACATAATAATACTTTATATTAATAGTTTTTATTTTAATATTAGTAGAATTCTAAGCTGAGAATTATATCTTTAAAATATTCTCAAGGGCGATATATCGATGAAGATTTTGGGTTATGGGAGGCTTGGCGAATGTCAAAGATATGGGTTTTTGGGTTTTCAGAGTTTTGATGGTGTTCAGTTAATTAGGTTTTAGGGTTTCTATTGATTTAGGAGTAATCTATAATCTCAGAAGGAAGGGATTGTTCGGGTTGGAGTTATTGTGGAAATGAAAGAGACAACGGTGCAACAGGCGGTAGAAAACATTATCATGAAGACCATGCATATTCGATATGTATTTGAGGAAAATATTGAGGTTATATTTGGGATCTATGGCTCGTGTGTTCGAAATGAACTAGGTCGGCCCGGGACAAACCGGATCAACCTAAAATAAAATGGTGAACTGCTCCCAGGTCTTATTCTTCATACGGGTTTTGTCCGTGGAATCCATCTGCGGCTGACCATGCTTTAAATGGTCCCTTCCTGCCCTTATTCCACGGACAATCTTTGTTCACAGCCATCGTCCACGGTCTATTCTTAAGTGTTGGTCTCTCTGGTCACATTCCGTAAACAGAGTTGATTCATGGAATCCGTCTGCAGCTATTTACTTGAAGAATGGTCGACCCTGCCTTGATTCCGTGGATGGGCATGGTCCGCTGGATCCTTCCGCAGTCAACTCTTTCTCTACGGTAGGATTGATATACATTCAGTAAACCGATAATAACTTCTTCAATACAGCTCTAATTGACTTGAAACCACCTACAGAATGATAACTTAACTTACTATGTTGTGTCAAAAAATGAGCTTCAAAGGATAAAGTTAAGGCCTTCATCTATGTTGATCTCATAGCTCATTTAGGCTTAATCTGTTCCGAAACCAACAGATTCACGCCAAGATATGTTATATGCAAAAGAACACACAAGTGCAGTATATACACCTTTGTGAAACCAAAAAATAATGACCTAAATGAACTAATATAACAGGTTAAAACCATGAAAATTATGATATATCAGTTCTTGACACCAATAAATCTTGGTACCCTTTAGCTTTCATTTTGGATATTCTCATGCAGATCTTTTTGGTCTGTATTCAGGAAACATGTCAGGAAATTTTGAAGTCAATTCCTAAGCCAGTGTCAATATCGCCATGGAAGAAATGTACGGTAAGAAAGAGACTTATAGCAGGACTGTCTCTAAACATGAAGTCCAGGTTCTAGGAAGCTCATCCTGAAGTTGTGTACCTTCTTGCATCCTCTGAGCGAAGTAGCTTCTTAGTCAGAGAATTTGTCATATAATGACTTTCTAACTTAGACCACAAACCAACCGCAGTATCAACACCAGAAAACTCAATGATAATCTCATCTGCCAGACTCAAAAAAAATCTTTAAATGAACCTTCTCTTCAGTAACCTCCACCTCAACAGTACCATGTTCAATCTTCTTTCCTGACAACGGTGTCCAAAGGCCTTGTTGCTTCAGCAACACCTTCATCTTGATTTGCCAAAGACTAAAATTGATCCTTTCGGTAAACTTGTCGATCTTCATGTTCATCCCATGCATCTTTTCACCAAATTTAATCCAAAGCTCTGATACAAGTTTGTTACGACGAATGTGAGAAGAAACAGGTTAGCAGAGATTTAACGTGGTTCACCAATAGGCTATGTCCACGGGCAAAAAGAGACTTATTAAAATGGAAGAATTTCAGAAATCATACTAAAAAAAGAACATACATATTTTCTCCCTATTTCGGCTGCTACCTAGAGAAGACACAAGATATATATAGTGGTTTCTTGTGTCCTAGAAACAATAGAATTAATGGATCTCAAAAACACTAAGGCCCAACATATTCAAGGCATTATTACACATATATTTTAATGCATGTTAGCATCTGTAGACAAACACATTTATCTTGTGCAGAGAAACAGCTGCTAATAAATCCCAAGGAGACGGTGCAAGGAAGAATCAGCAAAGAGTCCGTTCAAATAGAGCTCTTCCAGCTCCTGAAGCTAATGCAGAACTTCAGTCAAATGTCGATGTATGTACGGTACAAATGTACCTCTCAACTGTTTCCTTTTCTATAACTTCTTTTGTTGCTCGTGTCTCGAATTAGGTTGCTTCTGTTGGAAGTAAGCTTGAAATAACTTAGGAAACAAGTTATCCTAATCTCATCTTGGTTTAGTTATTAGAGATTAGGAAATATCTAAATAATGTTAAGTCTATTGAGAATAGGAAAATATATCCCTATATAAGAAGTTGCAAACTTGTTGCAACCTTTAAGGGTTTTGTTATTGATTTAGGGTTCTTGAGTTTTGAGTAATTTTCTCAAGAGATTAATAAGAGAGCAAGTTCTTATTAAAACCAATCCTACAATCAGCTTGTGAAACTATATTTGGTATCAGAGCATCTAGGTTTCTGTTATCCAAGAAAGAATGGGGGACATAGTTTTAGCGAAAGGCAAGGACGGAGGCTCCTCATCCATCACGTGCCCCATGCTCACATCGACAAATTATACCGTGTGGTCCATACGGATTAAGCTCCTTCTGAAAGTACACAAAGTTTGGGAAGTCATAGAGAACGAGTCGGACAACAGTGAAAAGAACGACATGGCTACTGCTCTTCTCTTCCAATCGATACCGGAATCACTCATCTTACAAGTCGGAGACTTAACTTCAGCGAAAAAGGTCTGGGATGCAATAAAAACTAGACATATGGGGGCAGAACGAGTTCGAGAGGCGAGACTACAGACCTTAAAAGCCGAATTTGACAAACTAAAGATGAAAGACAGTGACAAAATCGATGACTTCGTGGGAAAGCTATCAGAACTATCATCGAAATCATCAGCTTTGGGAGAGACAATGGAAGAACATATACTTGTCAAGAAATTTCTGTCAAGTTTACCTCGACGCAAGTACATACACATTGTAGCTTCCTTGGAGCAGGTACTTGACCTAAAAACAACGAGCTTCGAAGATATCGTAGATCGTTTGAAGACATACGAAGAGAGAGTAGCTGATGATGAAGAAGAAACAACTGATACGCAAACCAAACTTATGTATGCAGCAAACACAGAAGCTCATGCCACATACAACTCCTCGAACACGACTCAACGAGATTACAACAACAACGGTTTCAAAGGTCGTGGACGAGGAAACCGGTTCTCTAATAGAGGTAGAGGCAGAGGAAGATATAATGACCGATACCAAGATCGTTACCAAGACAGTTTTGACATGTCCAATGATACTACAGAAGCAGAGGAACTGATGGTTCATGAAGTAGTATATCTCAACGAGAAAAACGTCAACCCACAGATTTTTGAGACAAACAAAGATGATGACAAAGTATGGTATCTGGACAATGGGGCATCTAATCATATGACAGGTGATAGAAGATACTTCAAAAGTCTAGACAAATCCATCACTGGTAAGGTCAGATTTGGAGATGATTCTCGTATCGACATTAAAGGAAAAGGACCAATAGTATTTTGTACAAGAGATGGGAGCAAGAGGATATTAGCGGATGTCTATTATATACCAGATTTGAAAAGCAATATAATAAGCCTTGGTCAAGCTACAGAGTGTGGATGTGATATACGAATGAGAGATGATAATCTTACTTTGAGAGACCGTGATGGGAAGCTCATCGCTAAAGCCAAAAGATCAAAGAACCGTCTCTACAAGGTCAATATCGAGAGAGATAATCGTTGCTTGGTGGCGTCAACTAGCAATGAAGCAATAACATGGCATGCGCGTTTGGGAGATATAGGGATAGAGGCAATCAGGTTAATGTCAAGCAAGGAACTTGTATACGGCTTACCAAAAATCGTAAGTGATAAAGAAACATGTCCATCTTGCGTACTTGGGAAGCAAGCAAGACATGCATTCCCACAATCAACATCGTTTAGAGCTGATAGTGTACTCAGCCTCATACATAGTGATCTCTGCGGACCCATTACGCCACCAACACCATCGCAGAAGAGATACATATTTGTGTTGATCGATGACCACAGTAGATATATGTGGACGATACTCTTAAGAGATAAAGGGGAAGCATTCGATAAGTTTAAAAAATTCAAGACCATTGTTGAGAAAGAAAGCGAATCCACAATAAAAGTACTAAGGACAGATCGAGGTGGTGAATTCACATCCAATGAGTTCAACTTATATTGTGAAGAACACGGAATACAAAGGCATCTAACGGCGCCATATACTCCCCAACAGAACGGGGTGGTAGAAAGAAGAAATCGAACTCTTCTCAACATGACAAGAAGTATCTTGAAGCATAAAGAACTGCCAAATTATCTCTGGGGTGAAGCGGTAAGACATGCAACATACATCATAAACAGAGCAACAAGCCGAGTTATCAACTCCAAGACACCATACGAGCTGTTCAAAGGCAGGAAACCACACATTGGTCATCTGCGTATATTTGGCTGCATTGCATACGCGAAAATTGATTCGCAACACCTGAGGAAACTTGATAGCAGGTCAAGAATGCTTGTTCATCTCGGAACTGAACCAGGATCAAAAGCGTATAGACTCTTAGATCCAACCAGCAAGAAGGTGGTTGTTAGTAGAGATGTAATATTTGATGAGAACATAGGCTGGGATTAGACGATAAGCAACAAGCAAGACACAAGTGGATCGTTTCAGATCAGTGTTAGTCATTATGGAAATCACGGCATTGATGATACTACACACACAGTGACTAACCAAGAAGAAACTGAACCAATTCCAGAGCAAAACTCGACAGTAGAAAACAAAGAGGAGGAAGAAAATAATACGAATGATAGGGATGAGCCAGAACCTGTGCTGAGACGCTCTCAGCGAGAAAGAAAACAACCCGGCTACTTGGAGGATTACATTCTGTTGTCTGAACTAGACGGGGAAAGGCTGTTATTAACGATAAATGATGAGCCATGGAACTACCAAGAAGCAAAGAAAATGAAAGAATGGAGAGCCGCTTGCCAAGAAGAAATAAAATCAATAGAGAAAAACAGAACATGGGAGTTGATGGAGCTTCCGGCTGGAACCAAAGCGATAGGCCTCAAATGGATCTTTAAGATCAAGCGCAACTCTGATGGGAGTATAAATAAATTCAAAGCAAGATTAGTAGCCAAGGGATATATACAAAAACACGGTATTGACTTTGATGAAGTATTTGCACCAGTGGCTCGCATCGAGACTGTCCGTTTTCTATTAGCTCTTGCGGCAGCAAAGGGATGGCAAGTGCATCATTTGGACGTCAAAACTGCGTTCCTACATGGAGACCTTAAAGAAGAAGTATATGTATCTCAGCCAGAAGGATTTGAGGTTGCAGGACAAGAAAACAAAGTCTATAAACTCCGGAAAGCTCTCTACGGTCTCCGACAAGCTCCAAGAGCGTGGAATGAAAAGCTAAACCAGGTACTGAGTGAACTGAAGTTCGAAAATGCTCTAAAGAGCCAGCATTGTATCGACAAATGGATAAAGAACATCTACTACTTGTGGCGGTTTATGTCGATGATCTCCTGGTCACGGGTACAAGTCTAGAACTGATCGTTGAGTTCAAAAGAAAAATGGCCACCAAGTTCGAGATGAGTGACTTAGGAACGTTGACATACTATCTGGGAATTGAAGTTGATCAACACAGTGAAGGGATTACATTAAGACAAGAAAGATATGCCAGCAAAATCTTAGAAGAAAATGGGATGCAAGACTGCAACGCAGTCCATGTCCCATTCGATCCAAGCCTGAAGATGTCCAAGGCCGATGAAGAACTTAGTATCGACGAGAAGGATTATAGACGAACTATTGGCTGTCTTAGATACCTCCTCCACACACGCCCTGATCTCTCCTTTGCGGTAGGTGTCATGAGCCGATATATGCAGACTCCAAAAACGTCACATGCTGCGGCCATAAAACAGATTCTGCGATACTTAAAAGGATCACTCACCTATGGATTGACATTTAAACGAGCAGCTGAAGTAAGGTTGATAGGTTATAGTGATGCAAGCCATAACGTGGACGAAGATGATGGACGTAGTACGACAGGACACATATTCTATCTCCTAAACTCACCTATAACCTGGTGTTCTCAGAAACAAGAAACAGTGGCCTTGTCGTCGTGCGAAGCAGAATTTATGGCGGCAACCGAAGCAGCCAAACAAGCCATTTGGCTCCAGGAGCTACTCGGTGAAGTATTAGGGAAGAAGTGTGAGAAAGTAGTCGTGCTTATTGACAATAAATCTGTCATCGCCTTGACAAAAAATCCAGTATTCCATGGGAGAAGCAAGCATATACATCGACGATACCACTTCATTAGAGAGTGTGTTGACAACGATCAGATTGAAGTACAGCATGTACCAGGGAATGAACAAAGAGCAGACATCCTAACCAAAGGACTTGGACGAATTCGATACAAAGAAATGAGAAGCATGATTGGAGTTGAAGACTTGGGGATTTCAAGCTTAAGAGGGAGAATGTTGGAAGTAAGCTTGAAATAACTTAGGAAATAAGTTATCCTAATCTCATCTTGGTTTAGTTATTAGAGATTAGGAAATATCTAAATAATGTTAAGTCTATTGAGAATAGGAAAATATATCCCTATATAAGAAGTTGCAAACTTGTTGCAACCTTTAAGGGTTTTGTGATTGATTTGGGGTTCTTGAGTTTTGAGTAATTTTCTCAAGAGATTAATAAGAGAGCAAGTTCTTATTAAAACCAATCCTACAATCAGCTTGTGAAACTATAGCTTCTAGGTGCATTATGAATGTAGTTGTTATAGATTGGCTATGCTATATAGTTGTATATGTTAGGAAGTGATCTGAAAAATTGTTTTATTCAACCAAGACATGTTCTTCTAGGACGGTGAAATATTTCCTGGTGTTCAGAATCTGGCATGTATACATACGCACTTACAAGATCGATCCATTCGCATGTGCAATATATCGTTAACATTATCTTTGCACTAATATCAGAAAAGGAGATTAAATGAAAACACAAATAGCAAGAGCGAGAAGTTTCATTGGGTCCTCGCAGCACATAGAGCCGACAATCTTCCCACCAGACATGGCCTCATCCTTCACTTCCACTTCCTTCGGCTTTTCCAAAGACGAAATTCCAACACAAGTGCAAACATGGTCAGGACCTCTGGGTCATCCCATCACATGCATTTTCAGAAGGAAAAAGATAGTACCAAAAGCAGCAAAGGAAAGAGAGCAGTGATGGCTTGAAACCAAAATATTATCGCAACTGCTCTCCCTTAATGTATAACAAATGCAAGTGGTTAAATTTAATATTCTTCCTGTTTCTTGAAGAGAAATAGTTTTGTTCTTTTCAAATTCGCTTAGAATATCATGTGTTTATTATTGTTGTAACTTTATTTAATAATATATATACACTGCCTTTTAGATGCTATTTTAAAATTCAATCTGCTCGACTTACCATTATATTTTATTTAGATTTGAGATACTAGTAAAAAATGGTTCATAAATTTGTTTTCAAGACAAATACTATATTTTGAAATTTATCAACGGGATTTTTTAAGGTGCAAAATATGAGAATTTTAATATGTACTCCATCTTTTTTATAATATAGCTAGTTTTACTTTAAAACACAAAGATTAAAATATTATTTAAAAAACAAATATTTAATACATAGATTAGATATAACTTAACCAATCAAAAATAAATATATTTTATTCGATTGGTTAAACGATACTCTCAATAAAGGGTCAACGTTCTATTTCCTCACGAGAACTATAATATAACATCAGATATCCACCAAACTATTACCTCGTGCCATATCTCCCTGAATCAAAAGTTATAAACTTATTTCTCCCCAAATCAATAGTTTGAAACTTAATTACCCATATATTATGATTTTTATTGGTTTCTTGTTAACCATATAATTTAAATCAATTAAACAAGGAAACAATCCAAGTTTTATCCCAAAAATGCTTATATACTACTATTCAAATTCCACACTATCACTATCATCAAAGGAACCTTGAAAACTTCATGTTTGAGAGATTTCAAAAACTTATTTTTTGATAAAATTAATTTTTTGTTTGGTTTTAAAATTGTTTGGTTAACAATAAACCGCTTAAACTATTTATATGTGTAATTAAGTTCTAGAATATTAATTCGGGGATAAATAGATTTCAAACTATCATTTCAGGGAGAAATAAGTTTATAGCTTATAATTCAGGAAGGTATGGCATGTGGTGATAGTTTGATGAATATCTGATCCTATATGATAGTTTTCGTGGAGAAATAGAACGTTTACCCCTCAATAAATATAAAAATTATCTAGAAATATGAAAACTAGCTACTTACATTTTGAAACGGAAGGAGTAATATTTTACATAACTTGAATTTCTAACATTTTGGTGTAAGAGCATTTATAATAATGTGTTTAAACTATTGGTCTAATGTGTATAAATATATTAATAAATATTTAATCAAACTATTAAATTAATGAGACTTAAGAAAGACATGTATTTAAACTATTGGCTTAATGAGTATAGAAATATTAAGAGCATCTTCGATAGAAAATCTTATTCTAAAGGTGAGTGATCTTCAAATGATTTAAAGATAGATTACTCTAACAATGAATTTTAATATATTTTAAAATTTTGATATTATATTTTAATTCTCAATTTTAATAATAATTAATTTTAAATACTAATTTTTTATAATTACATAATAAATAGCCACTAAAATGTATAAAAAATAATATTTATAATTTATACATATTTTTTAATTTCACAAAATAAGCAAATCTCTAATTTGTTAACAGAAATTATATCATCTAGAGAATAAATGAAATGGTTGAACTACATATACATAATAATATTTTATATTAATAGTTTTTATTTTAATATTAGTAGAATTATAAGCTGAGAACTTATATCTTTAAAACATTCTCAAGGGCGGTCTCGATGAAGATTTTTGGTTATGGGAGGCTTGGCGAATGTCAAAGATTTGGGTTCTTTGTTTTTCAAAGTTTTGATAGGGTTTAGTTAATTAGGTTTCGGCGTTTCTATTGATTTAGGAGTCATCTATTATTTCATAAGGAATGGATTGTTTGGGTTGGAGTTACTGTGGAAAGGAAGAACACGAAGGTGCAGCAGGCGGTACAAAAGGGACAGAACCATCTCTGATGGGTACGGTTCTGGTCAAAGGTAATGCAATTTCAAAGGATCAAGTATTTGGATTTATGGCCGGTAGAAGACATTATAATGATGAGCATGCATATTCGATATGTATTTGAGAAAAATATTGAAGTTAATTTTGGGATCTATGGCTCGTGTGTTTGAAATGAAAAGGGTCGACCCGGAACAAACCGGATCAAACTAACATAAAAATGGTAATGTTCTCTCTGGTCAAATTCTACAGACGGGTTTGGTCTGTGGAATCCATCCGCAGGTGACCATGCAATAAATGGTCTGTTCCTGTCCATATTCCACAGAGATCCCTTGTTAGTAGCCATCATCTGCGGTTTATTCTTTAATTTTTGGTCTCTCTGGTCACATTCTCCAAACGGATTTGGTCCGTGGAATTCGTTTGCAGCTGTCTACTTGAAGATTGGTCGACCCTGCCTTGATTCCGTGGACAGGCGTGGTCCGCGGGATCCGTCTACAGTCAATTCTTTCTTTGCGGTAGGATTGATATGCATTTAGTAAGTCAGAAATAATTTCTTCAATACAACTCCAATTGACTTGAAACCACCTACGAAATGATGACTTAACTTACTAAGTTGTGTCAAAAGATGAGCTTCAAAGGATAACGTTAAGGCCTTCAACTATGTTGATTTCTTAGCTCATTTAGGCTTAATCTGCTCCAAAAGCGATATATTCACGCAGAAATCTGTTATAGGAAAATGAACACACTAGTACAATATATACACCTTACACTACAAGAAAACATGCATGTAACAAGGAAAAAAATTCCTTGTAAAATTACGAGTAAGTAACAACGACTTTACGACGAAATGATATTTCATTGTAAAGTCGTCGTAACATTATGAGGAAGAGGCTTTGTCGTAATGCCCTTGTAACTTTACAACGAATGTACGGGGAAAGAGAAGATTCGTCATAAAGCCCTTGTAACTTTACAAGGACTTTACGACAAACATGTTACCATTAATTTTAGGTGAAAACATGTTATAAGTGTTTGTTCACCCAACTGAATTTGTTGTAAACTACTTGTAAAGAACATGTTATAGAATTGTAAAAATCTAAAAAACTATTTACTTGTAAATTCGTAGTTATAATTTCACCTACCAAACTCAAAATTTTTCTATATATATGTCCATTATCATTCCAAAGGAACACACAAAAATATGTTTGATGGTAGTATTTATGAGTTGCAGAGTAGGATTTATACGCACAAAGATTCTGCTGGTGGAGTGACGGATGCATTTCTCAACGGGGTAGAGACATTCATTATTACCAGGCGGTCTGTACACCGTTCACGTAGGAAAGCGGTAAGGTGTTATGTAATTGTCGAAAGTATAAAAATACAAAATTTTCCCGTAGTGAAACTGTATGGAAGCATTTAGTAAACAAAGGTTTTACACCACATTACTATAGTTGGTTTCAACATAGAGAGGGTTAAGGTGGAAATGAAGATAGTAGTAGTAATAATAGTTTTCAGGATGCTAGTAATAATAAAGAACCAAATCATTTGCATAATGAATATAGTTACCATCATGAGGATCATATGGTAGATCATGATATGGTTCACGACATGATTACTAATGTATTTTTAGTGCTACTACAACCATAGCTGATGAAACTAGAAATATTGAAGAACCTAACTTGGATGCAAAAAGGTTTTATGAAATGTTATATGCTGTAAATCAATCAATCTACACTAGTTGTATAGAAGGTCTCTGTAAATTCTTTCTAGTAGCTAGGATGATAAATATTAAAATGGATCATAATTTAGCTGAGAAATGCATTGATGCATGGGCGGAGTTGTTTAAAGAGAATTTTCCAGAAGACAACGTGTCAACTGAATCTTATTATGAGATTCAAAAATTGGTATATTGTCTTGGGTTGCCTTCGGAGATGATTGATGTTTGCATTGACACTACATGATTTATTGGAGAGACGATGAGAAGCTAGAAGAGTGTCGATTCTGCAAGAAGCTACGATTCAAACCGCAAGGACGTGGGAGGAATAGGGTACCATACCAAAGGATATGATACCTACCAATTACATATAAGTTAAAAAAATTATATCAATCTGAGAGGACTGCTTGAGCTATGAGGTTGCATGCTGAACATGTCCAGAGGGAAGGCGAGGTCGCTCATCCATCAGATGCAAGAGCGTGGAAATATTTAAACACGGTACACCCAGATTTCAGTAGAAATATTCGGAATGTCTATCTTAGATTGTGCACAGATGGATTTAGTTTATTTGGAATGTCTGCGAGACAATATTCTTTGTGGCCAGTTCTTCTTACGCCGTACAACCTGCCACCGAAAATGTGCATGGAACAATAATTTATATTCTTGATCATATTAGTCCCTGGTCCGAAGCGTCCAAAACGGCCGCTATATATTTTTCTTCAACCATTGATACAAGAGCTGAAAGAGGTGTGGTCAGCAGGGGTGAGGACGTATGATTGTTCTATGAAAAAAAAATTTACGATGCGAGCAGTTCTGCCATGGACGATAAGTGACTTTCCTTCTTATGGGATGTTGTCTGGATGGACAACACACGGAAGGTTATCTCGTACATATTGTCTTGGAACGACATATGCTTTTCAGCTGAAGAATTGTAGGAACAGTTGTTGGTTAGATTGGCATCGTCGCTTTCATCCACTTTCTCATTCGTCCCGAAGAAATAAGACATTGTTTAGGTACAAAAAGTTGTTAGGGACCTCCATATCTCACTAGAGAACATATTGAAGTGCAAATTGTTTACTACAAAGCTCAAGGAACTATTTGGCGTGGAGAAAACTGACATGTTCCTGGAAATATGCCTGATGAGTATGGGAAAGCTCACAATTCGCACACGAATAGTATATTTTGGGAGTTGCCTTACTAGAAGGATCTTCTTTTATGCCACAACCTCGATGTGATGCATATAGAGAAGAATTTTTTTGACAACTTCATGAATACAATACTGAACGTCCCAGGAAAGACAAAAGATAGCAAAAAGTCTAGGATGAACTTACCTGAGATTTGCTCAAGAAGTGAGTTTCATATCAAGAGAAATGGAAATGTTCTAGTTCCCATCTTTTGTTTGTCATCAGAAGCGAAGATGACTTTGTTTAACTGGGTTGCATCCAAAGTTAAGTTTCCTGATGGTTATGTTTCAAATATCTCAAGATGTGTTGAACAAGGTCAAAAGTTCTTATGAATGAAAAGTCATGATTGTCACATGTTAATGCAACGAGGCATTGCTTTGGGGACCAGTTCTTTATGGATGGTTGTACCCGTATGAACGCTCCATGAAATATTTAAAGGGGAAAGCAAAAAGTCTTGCAAAGGTGAAAAGTTCAAAAATTGTTGGGAGTTTGACAACATAAACATCTCACTTCACATCATATTATGCACCAACAGTTTGTACGAGGAAAAGAGTTCCTAGAAGATATGATGATGGTAGAGTCATGCCAACATATATAATTGACGGTGTTCCTGAAATTTTCTGTCAAATTGAACAGTTTGGTGGTAAACTAAAAGAAGTATGGTGGTCCAATGAAGAAGATATGCATAATGCTCACACTTCTATTCTGTTCAACTGCGAGAGTGCAGTGACACATTCGTTTGAAAGGTAAATTTGATATCTATGTTAATTATATGAAGTGATGTTAATTATATTAAGTGATGCATTCGTTTGCAACACAAGTTGAAAAAGCAATATCAGGAATATCTGCAGTTGAGGTGGACCAACGTAAAGATCAACACTTTGTCAAGTGGTTAAATCTCAGGTAATATATCTCACTCGAATATTAAGCACGTGGAAAACACTATATATAATATAATCTGAAATATTATCCCATATGGTTTCACGATTTGGTCCAAGGTCCAGTAGCAAAAGTCACCATTTCACCTATGTATTTCACACAAGGTTTTACCTTTTATGCATACAAATATGGGAGACGTCGGGCAACAAGTAACTACGGAATATGTGTGAAAGCCGAAACACACTTTTACGGGATCTTGCATAAGAGTATTGAAGTGGAATTTCCATGGGTTATTGAAGCTAAAATGCGTCCTCTTCAATTGTGGCTGGTCCGGCCCTGTTATGAACAGAGGCGTACGGTTGGTCAAATTATGTGTTGTGGATGTCAATTATGGAAGAAAATACAACAAATTCGAGCATTTCATCTTAGCTTCCCAAGCCGACCAAGTTAGTTTCATTCCATACCCTCGTCTTAGAAATTATGGGATAACTTGGTTAACTGCTATCAAAATTACACCTCGTGGACGAATAATTGATTGAGAAGAACCACCTTTGCAAGAAGAAGCGTGTATCACTGAAGTCGAGATACCTGATATCAACAAACTGATGAAATTCTTCTTACTGGCCTAGATAACCATCAATACGAAGATTTTCCTGACGATGTGACAGATGAAGCAAGTGAAGACAAGTTTGATGGAAGAGTTGATGATCATTGTACTAATATTGATGAGAACTTAAATGATTCAAAATGATGTAATATATGTAATAAATGTTATTTTTATATGAGTTAACTAAGACTTAATGCATGTGTAACAAATATTATTTTATAATACTTATTCATTTGGGTTTTATAAATTTATTTAGAGTTTAGGGTTTAAGTAAAATTGGATAAAGAGAATGATGGTGTAAAAGAGATATGATGTTATACATAAGTAACTTTGTGATTTAGGGATTTGATTTTCAGGGTTTCACATTTGTCCTAGTAAATTAGTCGTAATTGAAAACATGGGCATGGTAATTTTTACGTAAAACATGTATCCTCGTAAGTTCGTCGTAATGCCTTATACACGTGGGCGTGGTAACTTCCATGTAAAACATGTGTCCTCATAAGTTCGTCAAATGCCTAACACACGCGGGCGTGGTAACTTCCACGTAAAACATGTGTCCTCGTAAGTTTGTCGTAATGCCTAATACACGCGGGCCTGGTAACTTTGTCGTAATATGAAAAATGCAGACCTGGTAACTTCATCGTAAATAAAAAAATGCAGGCCTAGTAGATTTGTCATAACATTACGAAGAAGTTAACGAGGACATGTTTTCCTTATATAAACACGAGGCCTGAACGAGGCATCCTTGTTCATTCCTCCTAAATCCCTTGTATGTGGTATGTCCCTCTATCCCTCTCTCTTTTTTTTTAAATATTAGTTTAGGTAATTAAGGTGGTTAGTTTAGGTAATTTAGGTGGTTAGTTTAGGTAAATAGTTTAGGTAACGAAACTATAATCAAAGATTAGTTTATATTAATTACATTTTTTTTAGTTTATATGGCTCTTAGGAATAAGAAGGCACGTACTACTTATACCGAGATGTTTGGCGATGGTGTTGGGCAATCTTCTTCAGGCCCATCATCTACTGAGGTTGTTCCTGACTCCCAGACGTCTCACAGGGTTTCTTAGATCCCTCATTCTCTTGCACCTCAGATACCTCCTCAGATGCCTCCCCCTCCTCCCCCAGCAGTTCCACCTGCTGCACTAGATCCTACCCCGCCTGCTGGAGTTCATCCAGATTTGTGTGTGCCTCCGTCTGCACCATACGCTAGATATACGGTGGAGGATCTTTTTGCCCAGTCTGGACAAGAGGGTTTAGATATTCTCGACCATGATAGACCGCAGAGTACTTACTGGTGAGTTTTTTATTTTTATTATTTTTTAACTTTTACATCATATCATTTTATTATTGGTACTATTTTCAGGTTTGGAGCCACAATCGTGTCGGACGGAACGTTTCGGATACGATCAAGGGGTAGTTCATCGAAGCCCACCTGAACTGGACTATGACTCAAGACCATGTTAAGACGATGTGGTTTAAATGTTTGTGGTAAGTTTTTTTTCCTTGATATTTAATAATTAATTATTTATTTAATATTTTTTAATTTTTGTTTGTTTCAGCAAAAGCGGCACTGGTCCTTGGCAATCAACAAGATGGTGAAGGCGGCATTTGTTGCAAAAGGAAAGACCCGCCTTCCGAACACCATCTTGGATTGGAAGGACATGTGGGAGATCTATGGTTATGAAGAGATGTCCACTGAGATAATGAGGGATGTACGGGATGTCCTCATCGCATATTGGAAGCTACCCGCCTTGGTCCGTAAGGCCAACTCATTCTCGGCTTCCCCGAAGACGAGGGATAAGGATGGTAATTTGCCCATGGTTCATACAACCAGGCAAAAACCACACGCCGGGATCCGTTTAAATGTTGTAAGTTTTATTTTAAATATTTAATTAAATTTATTCTTTCTATTTGTAGGCTGAGAAGATGCTAGTCTTACCATCTATGTCGTATCTATTCAAGATGACTCACACCACAGACGGGATTTTTAGAGATCCACAGTCGGAGAAGCTCTTCCACGACGCGGCTTCTTGGATTAACGAGAGCGAGACGCAGCTAACCCAGCAGTCTACGGATGGGTTACCTGCTAGCTTGACTACAGATGAGATGGACGAGATCTTCTATGTAATTAATTATTTAATAAAATTAATTATATAGTATAATTAATTATATTAATTTGTTTTTAAGGTGGCTCCTAAAAAGGAGGGACGTACGGTGGGAATAAGCTCCGTCAACAAAGTTGCAAGGGCGACTTCGTCATATTCTTCGAGACGGGACCAGGAGACATCTAAGATGCAGGCTCAAATGGATGCCTAGCAGGTTCGCTTGGACTTTCTTAAGGATCTGCTCGATGTTGTGGCGACGGGAAACCCGGTTATGCAGAGAGCATTGGACGCCAGACGAGCATGTCTTGGGATGCAACCACGTCATCCTGAAGCCATTGATATCGCTCCGGGACAGAGCGGCCCCTCCGACTACTTCAATAACGTCATGCCGTAGTTTTTTTATTTTGTTTCATTTTTATTATAAATTTAAATATTATTTTATATAAGATTTTATATAATTTTTAAAAAATATTAAATACGAGGACTTTACATGTAATTCATTGTAAACACCTTGTAAAATTTACGAAGATTTTACAAGTCATTCCTGGTAAACTCCATGTAAAGTTTACGAGGAATCTACATCGTTATTTAGATGCGAGCATCGACCGGCGCTACCATGGCGTCGACCAACGCTGGTGTGGAATGGCAAGTCCAACAAGACTTTCAAGTATTGCACTTTTTCCAAAAATTTCTGAAATTGCAAAGAAACCCATAAACATGTTAAACCTATTTATTTACATTCTGCAGACACTGGTTAGGCTAAGTTTTACTTTGTTCTTAGAGAGGTTTTGGAGACAAGATCATACTCATTCAGAGATTGATTGAAACTCAAGTATTTGTTACTTTCATCTTATGCGATTATTTCAGACTATGATTTGTGTTCTTTCTATTATGTCTGAGTAAATCCACTTGTTAGATCTAGAGATTGTCTAAAGCTTTGATGAACTTGTGATTGATAGATTTGCTTGGTTAATCAATAGTTCCCTTGATCAAGAGTGTTCTCATTGCTTGTTCTATTGATTTCTCACTAGAACTTGATCTTAGGATAATTGGAATAAAACGAGAGTGTGACTAATATCCTGACCTAAACATGTGTTAGTTAGGTTGATAGATACAACACGAGTTGGAGTTGGTTTAAGTACTTAGTGAACATATCAAACTGAACCTTAATGCTAGTCTAGTGACATCGGTCATGCAATGCGAGTTGGCTATCGAGGATCTAGACTTAGGAAGTTGTCGCAGTTAGAATTGGACAATTCATATCTGAATTTGAGTTCTAGGATTGTACTTACTAAACCCTTAGCAACTATTAATCTGAGTTTTGATTGCATGTTTGCTTTCCCTGGATCTGGTGTCTTCCCTTATCATTTACAAACCGTTATCTTGTTTTGTGTGCTTTACTACTTTTATTTATGTTTTAGCTTTATCTCTAGCTGATAGTCTATTGCGTGATCCATGCTCCATGTAGATTCGATCCCCAAATATTGTAATAGACCTATTTTTTGAGAGAGTGCTCTTGGAGTAATTTAAGCATATCATATTTGGCGCCATTGTCAGGGCATTTGATTCATCATATTTGGCTAAATCTTATTTTTCTTTTTACTGATAAAATATTTTTCTTGTTTCTCTCAAGTGCATGTCCAGCAGTACCAGAAGAAAGGAAAACAAAGTTCTTGGATCCAGATCCTGCGCAGTTTGAACATTTGATCCGCCAACAGAAGTGGGTAGGGTAGCGTCAGTCAATGGTCTTGTTGAACCGGTTGACACATTCAATCAATATGCGTTGCTCGACGACCAACGCCCACACTTGTTAGATAGAGATGGTCACAAAACTTGTTTTGATTCAAGACGCTTAAGGAGTCCTGCATGACCGAGATGGTCACCTACGTAATGTAGCAGGACAGAGGATTGATGATCAGGGGGCTCTAATCCCTGACCCAGAAGCAGCTTCTGACAATGTTTCTGATGGAGAGAATGCTGCGGACAATGTTGAGGCTGTAGCTTCTGGAAACACACAGGTTGCTCGTCTTAGGACCTTGGCTGAGTACAATCGCCCAGACCAGTACTACGCCAACATATCCACTATTTTCCCTCCTACCACTACAAGAAAGCATGTCCATAGCGAGGAAAATTAACGACGAAAATAATTCCTCGTAAATTTACGTGTCTATTACGTCAAAGTAACTTGGAACTTATTTTCTCACGTAGTTTCGTCGTAATTTCACGAAAAACAGTTTTCTTCGTAAAATTGACGTACTTCACCAAGGAAATTTCGAGGAAAATTGTTTTTCTCGTAAGACAGACGTAATATTAGCATGAACAATACGAGGAAACATTTAACGTCCAATTAACGAGGATATCTCGATTCCACCTACTTTTTAGGAGTGGCACATTTTTTTTTCTTCTACCAAACACTCATTTCCTTGTAAAAACATAGTAAAATCTTACCTACCAGGTTTTGAAATTCCTATAAATGAGTGATTTGTGTTTCATTTCAAAAACACCAAAAAAAAAAAGAAAACTTAAAACGTAAAAGAAAAAAGAAAAAAAATGTATGGTGATGGGAATTTTTTCGAGTTGCGGAGATGGATGTATACGCATAGAGATGTTAACGGGAGAGTGACGAAAGAATATCTCGAAGGGCTTGAAACATTTATGGAAAAAGCAGATTCTACACCACTTGCCCAAGAAAGCGGTAAGATATTTTGTCCTTGTCGAAAATGCAATAATTCAAAAATGGCAACTCGTGAAAGTGTTTGGAAGCATTTGATAAATAGAGGTTTCACGCCAAATTACTATATATGGTTTCAGCATGGAGAAGGTTATAGTTATGGGAATGAAGCTAATAGTAGTAGTAATAGCAATTTCCAGGATGCAGAACCGGTTGATCATTTGCATAATGAACATAGTTACCATCAAGAGGAGCAGATGGTAGATTATGATAGGGTTCATGATATGGTAACTGATGCATTTGTAGTTCATGATGAAGTTGAAGAACCCAACATAGATGCAAAAAAGTTTTATGAAATGTTAGATAATGCTAATCAACCACTTTACAGTGGTTGTAAAGAAGGTCTTTCTAAATTGTCGTTGGCTGCTAGAATGATGAATATTAAAACAGATCACAATCTACCTGAAAGTTGCATGAATGCATGGGCAGAGTTGTTTAAAGAGTATTTGCCGGAAGACAATGTGTCTGCTGAATCTTATTATGAGATTCAGAAACTGGTTTATAGTCTTGGGTTGCCTTCGGAGATGATAGATGTTTGCATCGACAACTGCATGATCTACTGGGGAGATAATGAGAAGTTAGAAGAATGTCAATTCTGCCATAAGCCACGATTCAAACCGCAAGGACGAGGACGTAATAGGGTACCGTACCAAAGGATGTGGTACCTACCAATTACTGACAGATTGAAAAGATTGTATCAATCTGAGCAGACTGATGAAGGGATGAGATGGCATCCCGAGCATACTCAGACTGATGGTGAGATGGCTCATCCATCAGATGCTAGAGCCTGAAAACATTTCAATGAAGAACATCCAGAATTCGCCAGCAACAGCCGGAATGTGTATCTCGGATTATGCACGGATGAATTTAGTCCATTTGGAATGTCAGGGAGACAATATTCATTGTGGCATGTCTTTCTTACGCCATACAACCTACCGCCGGAGATGTGCATGCAAAGGGAGTTATTATTCTTGACCATATTAATACCTGGTCCGAAGCATCCAAAAAGGTCTTTGGATGTTTTTCTACAACTACTGATAAAAGAGTTGAAAGATTTGTGGTCTACAGGGGTAGACACGGACCTTGTTGTTTCCTCGTAAAGTCTCTTCACGTTTACGAGGAAACATAATTCCTTATATATAAACGACCAAACTCATCTCACTTCGTCCCTCATTCCTCTCTACCTTGAAGCAAAGGTACTCTCTAGTCTCTCTCTATTTCCTTTCTAGGGTGGTTAGTTTAGGTTAGAAAATTTAGATAGGTGGTTAGTTTAGGGAATTTAGATAGGTTTATGGAATTTGTTAAATGTTGTTATTGAAATGTTGTTTATGTTTTTTTCAGATGGTTAGGAGCAAGCGTCCACTAAACTACAGTCAGCTTTTTGGTGCGTTTGGTAGTCGTACATCAGCTCCAGGTCCATCATCTTCTTCAGTTCCCGGTTCTTCTGGTCCGGAGACAGTCCCCGACTCTCAGCCGGTTATTCCACCGCCACCACCACCCGTACCTCGGTTTGCTGCGCCAACCGAGCACCCGCATGATCATGTTCCTCAAGCCGCACCTCCTCCGGCTGGGGACGTTCACCCTGATTTGTTGGTGCCTCCGAGTGCTCCGTACGCCATGTACACTGTGGAGGACCTTCTCGCTCAGCCACGCCGAGAAGGTTTACCAATCCTCGACCCTGATCGACCGGATGGTACTTTGTGGTACATACGTTAAATTTTTAAAGATTGCATGTATATTTTTAAATAACAATAATTATTAATTTAACTACTTTTAACTTGTTTTTCAGGTTTGGGGTTGACGGTTACGTCTCTCGGAGCGTAACCGATGTCATCAAGGGCTACTTCTCGGAGCCTCATCCGAACTGGAAGTTAACACCGGACCACGTCAGAAAGACGTGGTTCAAAATGTATGTGGTAAGTTAATTTTTAATTAATTTTTAATTAATTTTTAAAATTTAATTTTTAATTATTTTTAATTTTTTAACTAATTATTAATTTATTTTTTTCTGTTACAGCAAAAATATAATTGGTCCATTGGAGTAAACGAACAGGTGAAAAAGCATTTTACCGGGAAGGTTAAAGCCCGATTGTTGGATACGGTGGGCAACTGGAAGACCGATTGGATCGTCAAGGGTTATGAGCAAGGAAAACCCGCTGAGATCACAAAGGAAGTGTGGGATGGACTCATCCGTTACTGGACCTCCCATCGTCCATCAAAGTCGCCAACAGTTGCTCGGCATCCCGGCAGACGCGAGATGAGCACGGAAACGGCCCGATGCTTCACTCAATGGGTCAAAAAACCCATGCCGGTGTCCGTCTCGAAATGGTAATTAAATATTGTAATTATTTTTTAAATAATATGTATTGATTTTAACTCTTTTTAATGTTTTTAGGCTAAAGAGACGGGACGTCTCCCAACTCTTCTGGAGCTTTACGAGAAGACCCACAAGAATAAGGCTGGGCAATTTATAGATCCTAGATCCGAGCAACTCCACAAAGATGTGACTGCTCGGATTGAAGAGCGTCAAACCCAGCTGACCCAGCAGTCCCCTGATGGAGTACCGGTAACCTTATCCACATTTGAAGTGGATCAGATTTACAAGGAGGTAAAATATTTTTAAATTATAAATTATTATTTTTTAATCAATTTTATAAATTCATTAACATTTTTCTTTTTTTTTTTAAGTTGTCCCTAAGAAAAAGGGACGTACAGTTGAGATTGGATCCGTCAACGATGTCCCAAGAGCGACATCGGCTTATGGACAGAGACGGGATGATGAGGTCACCCAGCTGCAAGCCCAGTTGAACACGACTCAAACCGAGTTGGACGCAACTCGAACTAGGATGACTTACGTCGAGAGTTTTTTAGATGTGATAGCGTCCGGAAACCCTGCCTGGGAGTCTTCATTTGCGCAGATGAGGAGTCAACATCCAGTTCCAGAGCCATCCCGTACCCGGGAGGAAGAGGAAGAACGGAGGAGCCGAGAGTACTACTCCGATTTGTAGACTAGTTTTTTTTTAAAATTGTATTTTATAAATTTCAAACTTTTAAATATTTATAAAATATTTTCTTATCAAATTTTTTATTTAAATTTTCAAATTTAAAATAATTTCAAAATATAATTTTGAAATTAAATATAATTTTTTAAATTTATTACAAGAAAACAAAGAATTTATTATTGAATTCGCAGCTATTTCTCGTGGTTTTAGCGAGGTAAAATAACGTTGATCTTACGTGGAAGCATTACGTCGAAATTACTACGAATAATTTACGAGTTGTTTACGAGGTTACAATTACGTGTACATTGCAAGGAGAATTTCTCGAGTAAATTACGTGAAATAATTACCGTGGATATATCGAGGAAACTGTTACGTGTACTTTGCGAGGAAACTTAGCGTGTTTTTTACATGGAAACATTGCGTGGAATTAACGAGGAAATCTTTACCTGGCTTTTACGAGGAAATGTTTTCCAAGTAAGTTTACGAGGAATTGGCGAGGAAAAATGAGTTACGACAAACGTTTAACGACGAAACGTGTTTCCTAGCTAATTCCTCGTAAAGCTTCTTTTACGAGGAATAAGCTTCGAAATGCTTCCTCGTTAATATCGTGTTTTCTTGTAGTGTACCTTTCAGAGGAACCTTTTTGAGCTGAAGCCTGTGTACTTTACTCTTGGGGCAGCAGCCTAACAACGGGCTTCCACAAGAGCATCCAATTGACCATCTGGAGAGGTTCGAGGATTTGATCTCTGCTATTAAGGCCAATGGAGTCCCTGAGGACTACCTTCTCTTAAAGTTCTTCAAGTAATCTCTTTCTAGAGACGCTTCCTATTGGCCAAGCAGTTGCCACCAGGGTCTCTTACTTCATGGACAGCCATCAAAAATGCTTTCATGCATAACATCTTTGATAATGCTAGATCTGAAGATTTGAGGAACAAGATCTCCATGTTTTCGCAGAGACCTGTTGAGTCTTTTAAAGACTCTTGGATCAGATTTAGGTCTTATCAGAGAGACTGTCCACACCATGAATTCAAGGAGATACATATGCTATGTACCTTCTTCAGAGGTCTTGCTTTAGCCTATTATATGGCTCTGGAACACAGCCAGTGACGGGAATTTCAACACCAGAAATTCCGAGGTGGCTGTTAAGTTGATACATAACTTGGCATATAGCAATAGTACCAAAAACACTGATTATGAGAGAAAGAAGTCTGCAGATAGCTTGGATAAAGAGCAGATGGTTGAGGTTAAGGCAAAGCTGGATTCCGTTCACAGTCTCCTGAAGAAGCATGTTAGGTTTGACGATAGTGTAGAAATGTGTGAGGTTGCTACTGAGGATGAAGAGGAAGAGGATATGAAATTTGTCAATAGCTATGGTTTTAAGAGTCAGCGCGTCGAGAATCAGCTGAGCAACATAAACTTTAATGGTACTAGCCAAAGAAGTAACTTCAACAACAGCTAGAACCAAGAATACCAAAAGCCTTTACCCAGCAACATCAACAATAGGAACTATGGATAGTCTTTCTACCACACTCATATTTCAGCTATACAGGACATGAAGCTTGGATCCATGATTGATAAGGTAGTTGATGGTCCGCAGAAGATGACTGTAGACTTGAATAGGAAGCTGGATGATGTGTACAGCAACTTGAACATGAAATTTGAAGCCATAAACGCCCATGTGAAGAAGCTGGAGACGCAAGTTGTTTAGACTAATGATGATGTTAGGAGACAAGAAGCCATGATCAGAGGGAAGGGTGAAGTTTGACATAAGCATCAAGTCAACACCATCATTGAAGATGTTTTTTTGGAAAGAAGTAAGACATGAAAGGTTAGGAGAAGATGGTCTGCAAGTAGAAAACTCTCCACAAAATGTTGTTGTCCATCAATGTCGCTCGACCCTATCAGTACATCGATTGACGCCCTCACTCAATCAAGTATACTTCCGTATGGGAGATAACATTGAACGATGCTCTACCAACATCGATCGACATGGGACATCTTTATCCAAGTCATCTACAGTTGGCAAGAGGAAATTGGATGAGATTGAAGGCCGTCTGGTGAGGGAAGTTAAGAAAGAAGAGATGGATGCCTTTACTAAAAAAAATCTGAGTATTCCCAGAGAAGATGATTTCTATGATTCTTACCATAAGTATACTCTTTCGACATACTTCAGTGAGAAAGAGGCAACTGAAGATGACATATGTTTAATGTTTTACTCAGTCAGAAGCAAGATGAGGAAGGTGATCAAGTTGGAAAAGAAGAGTAACCCAAGGAAGTTTGTGGTCCATGTACTGTAGATGGACACAAGTATCCTAATGCTTTGTGTGACACATGATATGCAGTGAGCATAATGCCTAGATCAAAAGGTTTTGAGTTAGGTTTGGATATTGACCCATGTAGTGACATCTTCACACTCGCAAACTCTCGAGGGTAAATTATTTAAGAGAAAATACATGTTGAGATTGGCTTCCCTGTAGATTTCCACATAAAGGACACTGAGAAAGATTGGGAGACCTCTTTACTACTTGGGAGAGCCTTCAGGGCAACTGTTAGAGCTGTGTGTGACATGGATAAGGGTGTTTTCTATGATCATGTCAAGGTATTCAGAAAACACGCGTCCTACATTGGAGATGAAGCACGATTTGTGGGAGTAATTGATACTATTCACGATTCAGAAGATGAACTGAATCCAGATATATATCATTAAGCTAAGATAAGGTGAGGACCCATCTGTGAACTCTCGTCATGCTTCATAAGACCTCTGGTGTTAGTCTAGGGTTAATATTGTCTAGGCTTTAATGTTTGAATCGTTTTTATGTGATAAATTGTTAAATCTAGCCATTGAATGTGATATTGTGACGAAATGACATAATGATGATAGGTTGTATATGATAAACCGGATGTGTGATGTGATGGCACCAAGAACATGTGTGGATTCGATACACAGGACCACATCGTTAAAGCGGAGTATGATCAATGTTCATTTAAGATCGTCACACCGAGTCTTGGCAGGAAGTGACCATACGACACTGTAGGGCAGACCAGTTCTGGGTAGTGGATGAAGTGCCACGGGATGGGTGGTCACATAGGAGCTGCGGGAACATAGCTCGGTTTGGGGCGCCCACGCAGGAATGCCGTGACGGAGGTGAGACATTTGTGACTGTGCACTAGGTCCTAGAGGTCAAGGTTGATTGATGTTTGGTGCATGATAGGCTATATTAGCTTGTGACTTGTACTTATTGTATTGTGTTGTTTGAGATGAGTTTGTGGGTTCCTAGAACCCGACTTCACTAAGGAGTCGCACCCATCCCTTTTCAGATTCGTACAAGGATTTGCAGGAGTACGAACCTTAAGTGATGCAAGCTTCACAAAGGATTTGGGGGGGGGGGGGGNGTTTATGTTAAGTGTAAGACGATTTATTTCAATAAATGATGTGTTGAACATGGAAGGTGGTTAAGGTTAAGGTTTATGAAAGATCCTAGGGACAGTTTTTTACAATCGAGGTCTCACTTGCTCAGATCTCGACATCGGTGAGCCGGAACGGCTTGGATGGTGAGAGTGGGGATCCCCGGTGGGCTACCACAACTCTGGGTGTTGAGAAGTAGTGGTTGCGGCTAAGTAAGATTGGAGAAGGAGATGCATTTGTTTTTATATGTATAATAACAACAAAATGCAGCAAAGAGGAAATATGGGTTTGATTTTTACTTAAATTAGCATTTAAAAAAAACAATTATATCTAAACAGGGACGTTATAATCTTACAAATCCCTGATCATCCACGGCTAATGGGTCTTCCATGCTTGTTCACCCAGCCTGTGGATCCAACTTTGTGTGAAGGGAGGTGTGTTACTTTTTCAGAGGCTCAAAAGTCTTGTTTACTGAATCTGAAAACACCACATGATCTTTCGCGTGCTTTGAACTCACTAGCACGATACGTGAATCAATTTTCTATAGATCACCCATCATTCCACTACTTCAGCTCAAGTATGCTTAACTTTGAAGTTCATTTTAGATATGTGACTGAAAAGGTAAGCGCACTATGATGACATAGGTAGCCAAGTCAATTTTATTAAGCTTTTCACATATACCACAAAATGGGATATTACAATTCACCCCTTCTCACATAGTGCAACATCCTAATTGCACTCCAGGATTATAACTCGTGTTAGTGTGATCCCACACAAAACCTCACGCTCATCTGAGTTTGGCTCTGATACCACAAGTAATGCTCGGACTGCCCATGGATAATGGGCCTCTCACGCCCAGTCACTCGGTCTGTGGGCCGCATTCCATGCGGCGGACGGTGCATTATTTATTTCAGAGTCCCAAAAGTCCTGTTTACTGACCATGCAAACACTACATGATTTTTCTCCATGCTTTGGCCTCACTCATACAATATTGTGAATAACTTCCTGATAGGTCACATATTCATCCAATATTCTTGCACAAGCATGCTTAACTCTGGATTTCTTTCTGGACGTGTGATAAAAAAGGTAAATTCACTATGATGACATATGTAGACAAATCAATTCTATTAAGACTTTCAAATATATCACATACTGGATGTTATACATTCTCTCTCCTCTAAATCCCAAACAATTATGAAAACAGACTCATTGTTTCTTCATTGTCTTTCTCAAATCCTAGCTTCTCGAGTCTGAAACAAATTTCCACCCTTGTAATGCTAAACCACACATATCCATAGCAAGGACTAGCTTCTCTGGATCTAATACAAAATTACTCAAAAAAGAATATGCACAAGGTATTCAAGAATTCATGGCGTTAGCTGAAGGAGCACAGCAAACTCAGCCAAAATATGACATCCAAATGGCCGAGCGCAAAATACACTCATGTCTCTTAGAAAGAGCGGTTAAACGATCGACAACTAGAAGCAACAACCAGTAAGTTGGTATGTCTCTTTTCTAGTTGTAAGAATAATAGGAATGTTAAGAAAATGGAAGATTGTAGCCATTTACATTTGAAAGGGCTTATGAATGGTTACAAGATTTGGTATCTTCATGGAGGACGATGGGATTATGGTAGTACTAGCGAACCTCATACCACAGATTTGTTAGATGAACCTAGTGCAAATGTAAATTTTGTGTATGTACTGTGCAGATGGTAAATGATGCATATAGAGAAAAAAATTTCTTCAATTGTAGAGGATGGAGATAGATGAGAATAACCCAAGCTAAAGGTTACAAGTTTTTTTGAAATGTTAGATGCATCTTAGTAGACATTGTACAAGGGATGTCGAGATGGTCATTTACCTTTATCATCTCTAAGTAGATTGATGGGGATAAAAATATATTATAATTTGACCGAAAAATGTGTAGATGTGATTGCTGATTTTGTGAAAAATGGTCTACGTGAGGATAATCTTGCACATTTTTCATACAATGAGGTTAAGAAATTGTTTGCTGGTCTTGGTTTAATGTATCATGTGATAGATGTATGCATATATAACTGCATGATTTAATGGAAAGCGGATGAAAACCAAAAGAAATGTAAATTTTGTTGGAAACCTCGCTATTCAGAGATAAGCGGGAGAGTTCCAATTCCATACTAACGGATGTGGTATTTTCCATTGACATAAAGATTTAAAGGCTATATCAGTCTGAACGCATATCAAGAACAATGAAATAGCATGCATAACACTCAATAGATTATGATATTACACATCCTTCAAATGCAGAAGCATGAAAACATTTCCAATCAAAATTTCCAGACTTTGCTTATGAAAGAAAACTGTCTATCTTGGAATGTACGAAGAACAAGAATGTGTCTGGTCGTCCACCTCATGAAGTAAGTGGCAGAAACTTGGTGGAACATTAAGATATTTCGGTGCTGACAAAATGCCAGACTTAGGTTAAAATGTACATTATCGAGTTGACGGTGTTGGAGAATAACCCAACTGGTATAAGAAGAGTATTTTTATAGGATTTTCTATTTGGGGAGGAACATTTGTTGCGGAATAATTTGAATGTCATGCATGGTGAGAAGAACTTTTCGACAATTTGATGAACACTATCCTTAATGTTCAAGGCAAAACAAAAGATAATTTGAAAACTATACTGGATTTGGTTGATATTTGTTCTCCAAAGGAACTTCGTGTTGATGCGTAGTGGAAATGTCATGTTTCCATTTATCGATTGGATGCAGCTTCGAATGAAGAGTTCTTTTACTATATTATACACAACACCCAATTTCCAGAAGGATATTGTTGAATCTGAAATCTGTAATCTTGATTGATGATCGATTTCGATGGTAGGTTTATCAACTAGACGATTTAGAGAACAAATCAAGAGTTTATTGATTGATTTTGAGTGTTTATGTGAAGAACAAGGTAAAAACAAGTAATTTGAGAGAAACCCTAGTTCTAGGCTTGTTCTCCAATATTTTTGTATATCCTTCTTCATCTAAACCTTCTCTTTATATATACACTCCAGTAATCGGTTAAAGTCGGTTCTAGGCCCTGTGGGCCGACTTCGATATTCGTCCCTGGGCCGAGATCTCGTCAAGATGGGCCTATGTGGGTAAATGCAATATATCCCCAACAATAAGCCCCCCCAGTTCATCGAAAGTATCATCACAGTTATCTTTCCGATGAATTTCTCCGAACGGGTCTATTAATGATGTAATCTCAGTTATCGGTTCTATAAAGTTGTCTTCCCGACGTTACCCTTGTTCTTCGTATATCATCTCGGTATATTTCCACGTAGAGGCTACGCGCTCTTTCTCCAAAATCATATGCATTCTCGAGATCCATAGTTAGTGGAACACGTGTCGTCATTTATAGGTCCTTAGACCTAATTATGACGATTGCTCGTCTTCTGCGTCAAGTTCCTTATAAAAACCTCCTTTCGATTCTCATTTCTCCATCTACTTGCTGCTTCAACGAAAAAGGTATCCCCTTTTCCTCTGACTTCTCTCTTCTTTCTCTCTCTAGCTTTTATTTTCCGATCATAATGTTTTCTCCCACCCGCTGCTGCTTACTGAAGGGAAAGGGGATTGCCACCGCCTCTAACTCCGATAACAGTAGCTCTCCATGGCTTCTCGGACCGAGAGCGATCACACTCGGAGGAATGATTTTGAGGCCGACGAATGAAGATTTAGCCGAATTGAACAAGAACGAACGTAGCGCCATTCAGTTTAGCTTAGAACTGGAGGAAAGAGAAGCATCGGGCCAAATCACTGTGGATGAAGTGATGCAGGAGACCATACCGAGTTCGCAACCAGAAAGCCATCCTGACACAGCCAAGGATAAAGCCTCAGCCGAGAAGGCAATAAGTCTCGCCTTAGCCGACCTGCTTCCTATGCGCTGGACTGGGACCGACTTCGAATTTGATGAGGAAATCGACCCAGAGCAGGAACGTCGTCTAAGCGTTAAGAAGAACCAGAGATGGGAGAATCACTTCCCTACCAGATCTACGTTCAAAATCGTTCGTAGATTGGTTCTCCAGACCAGTCCGCTTGCAGGGTTCTCGTTCCTCATCCCGACGGACCACCAAAGACCTTGGACTCCCCCCGCGGGATATGCATATGTCTACGAATCCTGGTTCACCAATTGCTCGCTTTGGTGGCCCCTACCAGAATTCTTGATGACCTACTGCCACCGGAGGAGGATAGCTCTTGGTCAGTACACGGCCAATGGGATCAGGATCTTGGTGACACTCACTGTTCTCGTTGCCGAGTTGGGTATTACGATGTCGGTCCGTTTGTTTGAGGAGCTCACAACGCCCAGCATCACGGCAAGGACATGGTTCTTCTATGGAAAAATGGTCCCGAAGTACAATGTAATTACCGGGAAGCCATCAAAAAGTGAACTTCTGGAACCGGGCCTACTTCTACGTCAAGATCAACGAAGCCTCCTTTGAAGATCCCTCCATAATTTTGAATGGATATTTCAACGCTAACATTGGTATGATTTCGAGATCTGAACTCACTGCACTTCTACTGGTCCGCTTCATCTGTTTTCTTCTTTGGTGCAGATCGGCTTTCAAAGTGGTCACAAGGTGGTACCCAATCTTTCCTTGAGGAAGTAGAAGCTATCAGAACGCTGAGTCACCAACACTGGCCTGATATCAGTGAAGCCCGCATCCAAGCTGCCTTGAACAGAATTAACCGAGGTAATTTATTCTTTGATTACATTCTGCCATTGAGATGTACTCATTCCTTGAACTGACGACTTGCTTGTTGAATACAGCTGCATTCACTTCGCCAAATCGTAGTTCTAGAATGGAAAAATTAAACCTCGCTTCTCTTCCTTCCTACGCCGATACCATTGGTACCCCAGTGCATGGGGATGGTTCTTCAGGTGCTGGTCGACCTGCTAAGCGAAAAAGGTCCGCAAATGTTGAGGAAGAAGCTAGGCAAACCAGCCCAGCTCAATCCCCTTACACCGAGGGCCCAATAGAGACTGTTGACGACGTCGGTCAGCAACAAGGACTTTCCCAGGAAGAGCCACTTCTGCTTTCTCCTGCCACCCCGGCTGATGCTATCACAGCTACCGAGATGCCAACGGAAGAATGCCTGGCAGATCCCCAGGCGACGGAAACTTGCGGTGAGCAATCTACTGAACCTGATCTGGCCGGTCGCGAAGAAGTGGTCGGATACCCTCCCATTGTCGATTTTTGGTATCAGCACACTTCTCGCCTCTTCGTTAAAGACAACAAGGCGCCAGCACGCCTGTTTCGCCAAATCCAGCTAAAGAGGATGGGAATGCATGAGTTGAAGCAACTCTCGCAGAGTAACCGATATCGCGAGATGACTCGAGCTGGGGCCATTGTAAGTATCTCCTACTCTTAGTGTTTCGACTTGCCTTCCTCTTGCTAATCATGTCCTTTTCCCTTTCTCTTTATCCAGTTCTTCGGGAGTGTCAATCTCATGGTAAGAGATTATGAAGCCAAGCTGAAAGCTCAGGACGAGAAGATAGTATCGAAAACCGGAGCTTTGAAGAAGAAGAGAAAGGAGATCGCCAAGCTGGCTTACAAGTGCGGTTCGTACGAAGAACAGATCGGTGTGTTGGAAACCGAGAAGAAAGAAGCCGTGGAGCGTGCTGAGCTCGAGAGATCTCGTAATGAGGTTCTTTCGAAAGAGCTAGAAGATCTGAAGGCGCTGAAGGAAGGACTTGATACTCGGTGCCACAACCTGGAGCAGGAGAACGCTGAGATCGCCCTGAGATTCAAAGCGACGACTAGGAGGTTGAGGGAGTCTCGGGAGCATGAGGTCAAGAAAGAAAGGCTTCGGGTTGAGTCTGCTCTGAAAATTCAGATAGCGCCGGTGTATGACAAGATACGTCAGTTCGTGGAGGAACAACCGTCCATCCAATCTAAGTTAGCTCTGTATTCTCAGGCGAAGGGGATCCGGGAAAGTCTCAAGAAAATCCATACTCAGGGCCTACCCATGGACGAAATACTGCGACAAGCCAGAGCCGACGAAGCCAAGTACCAAGGAGAGCTTCAGGGGATGGAGATTATCGAGGCCTCAGAGATCGACCTTGCGCCGATTGGTGTTGGCGAGCATGGCTCTAACATGGCGGTCTTCTCTCCTCAGGACATCGAGTATCTCCGTTCTTAATAGGATGTTGTTGTTCATTTTTTTGTCTGTATCCCCTATGTAAGAACTTATAGCCGAGTTTGGCTTTCTTTTTTTTTTATGAAGTATTGAGCTCTCTTTTATGCAATCTTTCTGAAGTTTAGAACTTGAAAGGATATCAAACATAATGAGCCGAAGGCCGATGTCAAACTTCGTAGTGATTTTACTAGATAAACAAATAGGTTACTATCTCGTCAAATAGACCGACAATGTTCTTTCTGCAAAATTAGGAAGAAACGTACTCGAGACCTTTCAAAGTAGTTCGAGCAGTTTTTCCTCTTGTCTACTGTGATGTAGTATCCATCATTCGACTTTTTAACTCTAAGTGTTTGACCAGGACATAAGAGTAGGTAAGTCCATTCGACGTGATTGCCTATAATGGATTATTGTCGACTTTAATTCATTTTAGTATGAACTTAAGTGGCTGATTTTGACGAGATCCGCGTTGGATTTAGTCGAATATTAAGTGATCAGAGCAAGGGAGGTCGTGATACGAATATATATATTATTATTCTTATTATTATTTTAATTTTTATTTTTTATTTTATTTTTTGTGACTGAACCTGGTTCAAGGCTGCCTACGTACCCGAGAAGGGATCAAGTCATTCGTAGTTCTTTTTTTCTTTTTTTTTTTGCGACTGAACCCGGTTAAAGGCTGCCTACGTACCCGAGAAGGGATCAAGTCACTCGTAGTTCTTTTTCTTTAGATGGTGATAGATTTTTTCCGGTTAGATGGCGAAGGTGACCTGTTTATTTTTGAAGTCGGAGACCAGCATACTTCGTGCAAGGCGTTGATTCCCGTTGAGTGTGAAGATTTTGCCTTCTTTGGTAGGAAATTTAACGCATTGGTGGTATGTTGATGGACCCGCTTTCATCAAATGAAGCCATGGCGTTCCGAAGATTGCATTGTACTAGGTCTCAGTATCTATCACGGAGAATTTGATGAGTTTGCTCACTCCACTGACGAATACGTTGAGGCGGATGCTACCCAACAGCGTTGTCGACGATCCGTTGAACCCGGTAAGTGCACGTGAGGAGGGCTTGATATCTTTGAGATCGACCATCATTTTAATCAGCATTTGTCGAAAGATGAGATCGACAGAGCTTCCGGTATCGATGAGGACACGAGTGACTTCGCAAGTACCGATTTAAAGTTCGACTAACAAGGGATCATTGTGTGGATAGTCAATGTCGGTTAGGTCGAGATCAGAAAATGTGATGGGTGTTTCCGCTTCATGTTTTGTCGGCCATCGGTGAGCACTCACGACTTTTTGTTGAGACTCCTTTATGGCCTTTACCGAACTGTTGCATATGGGGGACCCTCCCAGGATGACATTGACTCGCCGGAAGACGCTGGGACGCTTGTCTGATAGTGATTTCCTGAAATCTGATGTTGCTGCACCAGCATTTGGATTGAGCTTCTGGCGGAGATCCTTGTCTGAGAGCTTTGTTCTCTTTCTTTGGAGGAGGATATCTCGCATATCGGTATTTGAACGTTTTTGTTGGAGATGTTCCCGAAGATCTCGGTTACTGGTGTCCTCAGGAGATGATGTCGAGAGATGTGTCGAGATAAGATTAATTTGTCGTGCCACTTGTGGTCTCTCGTCCTCAGTATCGGTATCGTCCCGTTGTCTTGGTGGAGCCGCTGCGTCTCGATCCTCTGGGCGGACCTCTTGTGCCTTGGCGTTAGCTTGCTTATTTTCATCCAATTCCCTTTTTTCCTTGCTTGTTTGGCCTTTGGCGGATCAGGGGTGACGACACCGTTTTTGAATGCCGAGAATAGAGCTTCTGCGAGTTGTTTGCATTCCTTTGTATCGTGACCCTTAGCTTTATGGTAGGTGCAAAACTTAGACTCATCATAAGTTAGGGGTTTGCCCTCTAAGGTTCTGTCCCATACATTCCATGGTCGTTCAGTCGGTGCTGCAGATGAAGTAGTTCCTGGTTCCTCGGCTACTGAATAAACTTTTCCCTTTTTGTCGTTGTTAGGTTGGTGCTGCCGAGGTTCCTGAGTGACGGGGGCTGACGCCTTTGGAGTTAGCTGGGCTTTCAAAGCGTTTTGTTTTGCGGTATAAGCCGTGTTGTCTTCCTCCATACGTATGAAGCAGTTGGCCCTGTGGAGGGTGTCCTCCAGAGTGATTTTACTGTTCGTGTACATGTCAGATCGGAAAGATAATCTGATCCATAATGCATTGCGTAATGCCTCCACTGCGATTTTATCTGGGACATCGACTTTGGAGACAAGATTCTTGAATTGTTCCATGAAGTCTTGGAGAGATTCCTTTTGTCCTTGAGCTATTTTCCATAGGTCGGTGGCAGAGGCCCCTTGATGGATGTACATCGAGTAATGTTTCAGAAACTCGGTAGAAAGTTCCTTGAAGGTGCTGATGGAATCTGCGGACAACCGAGAAAACCAAGTGAGGGCTGGCCCTGCCAAGATTTCGACAAAGAGTTGACAATAACCAGCATTTCGTTCCTCCGTAGTGAAGTAGGCTCGGCCCATGGCGATGTTAAATCTAGTCATATGGTCGCTAGGGTCGGAGTCACCGCGAAAAGACGGTATCCGGAGTTTATCCTGGTGTCGAACTCGGATGTCGGTTATTTTCTTGGTGAAGGGAGTTTTTTTAGTTGCTTCTAAAACTCGATCGATTTCTGGTGCGAAACTCATGGCTTAATGAATCTTAGACGGCATGTCTTTGATCGTCCCTTGAAGGCGTTGAAGTTCTTCATTGGTCGCTTGATTGGCTGCTTGATTGCGCACCATAGTTTGGAAAAGACGTCATCGAGCGGTATCCGGATCTTGATCATCTGCTTGTGCAGGAGGAAGACAAGCGGCGGCGATTATCTCTAGACGTTCTTGAGTTGCTTTGTTCGCGGCATCTTACTGATCAAGTTGTTGAACCACGGCGGCGAGCGATGCGAGGACGGTGTTTAGGTCGACTGGCCACGGCGGCGAGCGATGCGAGGACGGTGTTTAGGTCGACTGACCACGGCGGCGAGAGATGCGAGGACGGTGTTTAGGTCGACTGGCTGTTGACCCGGTGGATTTGTTGGAGATCCCGTCATCGTCTTGATCAATGTTCTTGATAGTTACTATTTGAATTCCCCACAGACGGTGCCAATTGTTGAATCTGAAATCGGTAATCTTGATTGATGATCGATTTCGATGGTAGGTTTATCAACTAGACGATTTAGAGAACAAATCAAGAGTTTATTGATTGATTTTGAGTGTTTCTATGAAGAACAAGGTAAAAACAAGTAATTTGAGAGAAACCCTAGTTTTAGGCTTGTTCTCCAATATTTTCGTATATCCTTCTTCATCTAAACCTTCTCTTTATATATACACTCCAATAATCGGTTAAAGTCGGTTATGGGCCCTGTGGGCCGACTTCGATTTTCGTCCCTGGGCCGAGATCTCGTCAAGATGGGCCTATGTGGGTAGATGCAATCTATCCCCAACAGATATGCATCTAATTTGCATAATTGTGCTGACAAAAGTGAAGGAAAGTTTATTTGTATGAAGAACCATGATTGTCATGTGATGATCTAGCTTCTCGTTCTGTTTACCCTTTTTGGACTGTTTCCATGAAATGTTCATGCAATTGCAGGTATCTTTTACATTAACATATTGAATTAATTGTCATTTAATTAGATAGGATTTTCATTAGATATGTATTTATCAAAAAAAAAAAATCTTATGCAAGTATAAGTGCTTTCTTTCGTGAATAAAGCTCGGGATCACTCACAACATATGGTATTTGCAATTTCGAGGATAACATACATGTGATTCTTTGCAACATCGAAAATATATTTTATCCATTAATTTTGATGTCATGGAACATCTTCATATTTTCATCTTGCAAGAGAAGCGGCAATCGGTGGTCTTGAGAAGCATAGATAGATGTATCTTTCCAAGTGGTATATATTTCATCCAAAGAAGGAGGTCAAAATTTAAAGTAGGGTGGAGAGATCTACAGTCTCACGAAGAATCAATGAAGAAATCTCAAAATTTTCTAAATGTTATTTCTCTTATGAAGATCCCGATGGAAACCACAAATTTTGGTTATATAAAAAGCTTTACGGTTTTGAAAATAATGATTGCCTTATTATAGGTTAACCAGATTATTAATGAGTGGAAAACAAAATGATTGACCTACTAAATGTTCAATATTTGAAAGTACTAACATCGGCTTAGGAAATCTTTATTGAATCAAAACTTTCATGTCAACATTATGTATTCTTATGCAATCCATCGACATAATTTGTTTTTAACTTTCTTCAAATTAGTTAAAAGTCCTTTTGATAATGTTTTGGGATTAGCAAACCTTTTATATCGGTTGTATATAATAATACAACATTTGGAATGCATTTTAATTTTTTTCATGACCCAAAACCACAATCCGTCGGGAATTCCTAACATATTCCTAACAGATTTCCAACGGAGAATAATTTTGGGTGCACAAGTCAGATAACATGCAAAAAAAAAAAAATCACTTGAGTCAGGAATTCTCGATGGAAGGAAATCTTTTTGGATCAGTTACCTAATGCCTTTACTAGGAAGCCAAATGTTGACCGAAAAAACATAAATATTCTGACAGAATTGGGTTTCCATGGGGAAACAAATAATACTTTGGAATTTTGACCACCAAAAATTTATGGCAATAAACCCTAACAGCAAAAAGCACTCTTGGCATTATCCTCTTCTTCCCCAGTGCCCTCTTTATCTCTCTCTCTCTCTCTCTCTCTCTCTCTCTCTCTCTCTCTCTCTCTCTCTCTCTCTCTCTCTCTCTCTCTCTCTCTCTATATATATATATATATATATATATATATATATATATATAATCTTCCAATCTCTCTTCTCTCTCTATCCACAGAAAGATTTCTTGGCCACCTTATTTTTGTTCTTTTTATACCCAAATCCACACCAAAATCATGCAAGTGTTCAATTATTATGAGATTATTACGTTAGATATGTGTTATATGTTGTTGGATTTTTTTATGGGAAAATTGCCAAAACTAACCTAAAACTTGAATTCAAATGCAAAAGTGTACCCAAACATTAATCAAATGCAAAAGTAACTTAAAACAGTAGTAAAATTACAACATGCCCCTTATGACCAAAAAAAAACTATATGCGTTTTTACCTTTATAGCCTATTTAAGTCTTCCGTCTTTTTTAAGTCTTTTGTGATTTTATAAGTCTTCTGAGAAGACTTACATGTAAGTCTTCTCGTTTAGTAAATCTTTAAAATAATTTATAAATTTATATAAAAAATATTTTTATGGGAGAAAAATCTAAATCATGTAATAATAAACATTTGTAAATAATATAAATTAAAATCTAGTAAAATTGAATTGTTTTCAACATAGATGAGTGAATGTATCATCTCATGATATTCTTTGGTCTAGGGTTTGAAAACATATGTTCTAGTATTGTATGTATCTTTAGGGTTAGATTTTGGAAGCTTAACTATTTTTTTTGAAAATTCATTTTGTATATATATTTATTTAGTTTTGTGTATATTAAACAGTTTTGGAGTTGATTTTAAGTTTAGTGAAGTGTTATTGATATTTAGTTTGTTACTTAGTTTAAGGTATTCTAAGACTTAAGTATACTAAAAGATATTACGCCAGAATACTTACATGTAAGTCTTCTGGGCGAATAGTAAATTCAAGGGGTAGAAAGTCTTTTGAGATTTTGAGAAAGAAGAAAAGTCTTCTGTCTTCTCACAAGACTTCCCTGAAAGTCTTTTGTCTTCTCAGAAGACTTCCTTGAAAGTCTTCACAGAAGACTTCCCTCAAAGTTTTCTGAATCGAAAATATTTAACATAATTATAATTTTTGTCTCTCCCTATATAAATTTTTTTACACATTCTCTCTCTTCCTCTCAAATTGTTGTAAGAAAATGTAATGTTTCTCACTCTAAAACTCTCAAACCTCTCTCTAATCTCTTTTAACTTGAAAATACCAAATTTTATAGGGAAATTTGCCAAAATAGAATGAAAATTCATCATCTTTGTCCCTATAGTATAAAACCAACATTACTTTATCCCTATAGTATAAATTTTTATAATCTCAGAATTAACCCTTAATTAATTAACTAAATACATTTTAAAAGTAGTTAAATATTAAAAACGAATTAAAAATAAAATAATAATTAATATATATATAAGTTAAAAACAAATTACAAATAAAAGTTTAATTAAAAACATATATATAATTTTAATTCAACATTTTAAAATATACTAATAAAATAATATATTCAAACTCTATTTTATATTAATATAAAAAAATTAATATAAACAGTTAGAATTCCAAATAATTATATAAATAAATACATAAATAAAAATAAATAAATATATTAATAAAAATTTAATTAACATACAGAGGACAAAAAAAAAATATTGTTTCAAATTAATTATACATCTAAATTTACAAACAGATATTTCAAAAATCTCAACTAAAACTTTTTAGCCGATATTCAACAATTTTTAGTGTATGTTAACTAGTTTATAAATTATTTAATATCTTAAATTTTATTAAATATTTTAATTGTTTAATCATATTTGATAAATAATTTTATACTTTAGACAGTTATAATAAGTAACACTTATGTTAATATGTTTACGATACTTATATACTTAAATTCAATTATTATTTTAATATATAATGTTAATTAAAAATAAAGTAGGGAAAATTGCCAAAACTAACCTAAAACTTGAATTCAAATGCAAAAGTGTACCCAAACATCAATCAAATGCAAAAGTAACCTAAAAGTGTAGTGAAATTACAACAGCCCCCTTATGACCAAAAAAAAAAACTATATGCGTTTTTACCTTTATAGCCTATTTAAGTCTTCCGTCTTTTTAAGTCTTCCGTCTTTTTAAGTCTTCCGTAATTTTGTAAGTCTTCTAAGAAGACTTACATGTAAGTCTTCTCGCTTAGTAAATTTTAAAAATAATTTATAAATTATATAAAAAATATTTTTATGGAAGAAAAATCTAAATCATGTAATAATAAACATTTGTAAATGATATAAATTTAAATCTAGTAAAATTGAATTGTTCTCAACATAGATGAATGAATGTATCATCTTTTGATATTCTTTTGTCTAGGGTTTGGAAACATATGTCATAGTATTGTATGTATCTTTAGGTTAGATTATGGAAGCCTAACCAATTTTTTTGAAAAATCATTTTTTACATATATTTGTTTAGTTTTGTGTATATTAAATAGTTTTGGAGTTGATTTTAAGTTTAGTGAAGTGTTTATTGATATTTAGTTTGTTATTTAGTTTAAGGTATTAGAATACTTAAGTCTACTAAAAGATATTATGCCAGAAGACTTACATGTAAGTCTTCTGGGTGAATAGTAAATTCAAAGGGTAGAAGACTTTCAGGAAAGTCTTCTGTTTTCCCAGAAAGTCTTCTGTTTTCCCAGAAAGTCTTCTGTCTTCCCAGAAAGTGTTCTGTCTTCCCAGAAAGTCTTCTGTCTTCCTAGAAAGTCTTCTGTCTTCCCAGAAAGTCTTCTGTCTTCCCAGAAAGTCTTTTGTCTTCTCAGAAGACTTCCCTGGAAGTTTTCTCAGAAGACTTACTTGAAAGTTTTCTCAGAAGACTTACCTGAAAGTCTTCTCAGAAGACTTACCTGAAAGTCTTCTGAATCGAAAATATTTAACCTAATTACAATTTTTGTCTCCCTCTATATAAAGAAAGTTTACACATTCTCTCTATTCCTCTCAAATTGCTGCAAGAAAATGTAATGTTTCTCACTCTAAAACTCTCAAACCTCTCTCTAATCTCTTTTATATAGTTCTCATCTTTTACTCTTTGGATTTGCAAGTTTTCAGATCCGGAAGACTTTATGATTGTCTTCTGACGAAATATTTTCCCATGTCTTCTCTTTCATAACATATTTGAGTGTTTTAGTAAGTTTTTATGTCTGATTTACATCATTTGTAACTTCTTATTGCTTAAAGTTCTTACCTTTTTCTCAAACTAAAACTCTCTAACCTCTTTCTAATATTTTTGAACTTGAAAAAGAACAAACTTTATATAAATTTCTTATTTTTATCTCATGTCTTCTCACTAATTTATCATGTTTTGAAGATTTTTTGGTTCTCATCTTCTACTCCTTTAAAGGTATATATATATATATGATGTATATGTATTTTTGTATATTCTATAAAGGTAGATATATCTCATATTCTACTCTTTTTCTTTGTTTTGAGGATATTTGAATTTTTTGGATATGCAGGTTGTTCAGATCTGGGTCAGATTTTAGAAGACTTTTGAGAAGACTTTGTTCTCTGTGGGAAGACTTTCAGAAAGTCTTCCAGTGCATTATATGTTAGAAGACTTTGTCAGAAGACTTTCTGAAAGTTTTCTAACATAATGTACAAGAAGACTTTCTGAAAGTCTTCTAACATAATGTACATGTGTAATAATTTTGTTTATGATTTATTTTATGATTTGTATGTGTAATCTTTTATTTGTGGATTGTTTTATAAATTTGAAGAGATGTCAATGAATTTTTTTTGGTAAATATGTTCATGTCTACAATATTATCTTGCAAAAAAAAAAAGATAAATATGTTCAATGAATTTTTTTTTGGTAAATATGTTCATGTCTACAACATAATGTCTACAACATTATCTAACACTTATAACATAACACAACAACACAAAAACTTAGTTAAATTTACTAAAATTAAAAGGAAAAGAATTTTAAGAAAACTTAATCAAATTCACAAAATATAAACTTTCACTTGAAGTTTTCTGAGAATTTTTGAAAGAAATTTTTTAAAAATTTTAAAAATTTTCTATAAGTTTTTGGAAAGTCTTCTAGCATATAATGTAATAGAAGACTTTATGGAAGTCTTCTAGCATATAATGTACTAGAAGACTTTCATGTAAGTCTTCCTGAGAAGACTTCCACGGAAGTCTTCTTCTGGTAGAAGACTTCCACGGAAGTCTTCTTCTGGTAGAAGACTTCTAGGAAGTCTTCCGGAAAGGTCATTTTTGCAATTGTACATTTAGAAAGGAAGACTTCCATGTAAGTCTTCTCGAGAAAAATGAGAAGACTTCCATGTAAGTCTTCTCGAAAAATAGGTTAGTTTTGCAATTGATCAAATTGTGTCAGAAATTTGACTTTCTGTGGAAGACTTCCAGGAAGTCTTCTCGACAGAAGAC
>MU106082.1:1432222-1462188 GCA_012274485.2 Sinapis alba | reverse complement strand
ACTAGAAGACTTTCATGTAAGTCTTCCTGAGAAGACTTCCACGGAAGTCTTCTTCTGGTAGAAGACTTCTAGGAAGTCTTCCGGAAAGGTCATTTTTGCAATTGTAAATTTAGAAAGGAAGACTTCCAGAGAAGACTTCCATGTAAGTCTTCTCGAGAAAAATGAGAAGACTTCCATGTAAGTCTTCTCGAAAAATAGGTTAGTTTTGCAATTGACCAAATTGTGTCAGAAATTTGACTTTCTGTGGAAGACTTCCAGAAAGTCTTCTCGACAGAAGACTTCCGACAGAAGACCAAAATCACAAAAAATAAAGCTAGAAGACTTACAGGGAAGTCTTCTGCTAGAAGACTTCCTAGAAGACTTCCCTGTAAGTCTTCTCGGTGGAGAAGATTTTCAGTTTAGTCTTCTCCACGAACCAGATCTGAAAAAAATAAAAATTCTTCTTAAATTTGGTGAGATTCATATTTAACTTCTCCAAGTACATATCATTTCTTAGTGAAAGTTACATACTTGTTCTTGACCAAGAATCATGAATTTTAGTAACATTAATAAGTTTATAAATTTTAAAATCAAAAAGTTGGGATTTTGGGAAGTAATAAGAGAGAAAGTGAAAGGAAAATAGTTTGTGTGTGTAAGAAATAAGTATATAAAGATGTAGATGTTGATCTTAGAAGCATTAAAAGCTTCAAATTGGTTGTTTATGGTGGTTGGTGTATTGAAGCCAATGACAATATTGTAAATACTTGATGAAGATGAGGATGATATAGTAATACAATCATTTTCAAAAAAAAAAAAGTAATGGCATTTTCGTGAATTATTCGAACTTCTAGGGTGAAAAGAGAAAGTGGAAATTTCAAAAAAACCATGGGTTGGTTTTGCAATTGAGTTCAAGTTTTGAGTCACTTTTGAAAAAAAACCCAATAAAGTATTCTTATGCATAGCATGAAAAATAATATATATATATATATATATATTCTCTGCGATATACACAACTTAATTTCAATAATTCAATAATAAATATATTAATTAAAAATATACATATATAATTTTAGTCGGTATATGTTTGTAAGTATATAAAAACATTGAACATATATATTTGTATATATATGTTTGTAAATATATCAGAAAATCAAAAATATATGTTTGTAATGTTCTAGGCAAGTAAATAAATTAAAAATATTTTTAGAATACCTTTATGACCAAATATACACGTTTTAGGAAGTTAGAATATTACAAATATTTTTAGAATATTTTCTTAACTAAAACATCCTAAATTTTCGCAAAAATCAGGTTTTCTTATCCGTAGAAGGCACTTTCTACACTGCGTAGAACCAAGACAAAAATTCCATATGCAGATTCTACTTCATGTAGCCGTTTGAGTAGTATTTAGATTTCGCATTCCAAGAATTTTAGAATACTTAATTAAAGTAGAAACTGCATTCGCCAGAAAAGTAGTTATCTTTACAATTAGTAGAATTTGCATTCGTTGTATTTAGAATTTTAATTAAAAGTAGATTGTTCGTTCTAAAAAAGGTAGATAAACTTGTTTAATCTGGAATTCAATTTCTACTAACCCATTTTTTGTAGAAGATGAAATCTACTTTTAGTAGAACATAATTTAATTTTTTTTTATTTATCAAGTTTTTCAACCAAAAAAAAAATCAGTTTGTGTATATGGGTGTTTTATCAATTGTTTATATTTTTATAATTTTTTTATTCACAAAATTATTTATTTTATTAAGTTTAAGAAATAGAAAGGGTAAAAAGGAGAAAAAAATGGACAAAAATAGTTTTATACCAAAGGGACAAACATGCTGAATTATTGTTCCGTTTTGGCAAATTTCTCAATTTTATATCAATTTCTCATTTTTATCTCATGCTTTCTCACTGATTTATCTTATTTTTTGCAAGTTTTTATTATATAGTTCTCATCTTCTACTCTTTGGATTTGTAGGTTTTCAGATCTTGAAAACTTTCTCGATGTCTTTTGACGAAATCTTCTTCCATGTCTCCTCTTTCATAATATATTTGAGTGTTTTAGTATGTTTTCATGTCTGATTTACATCATTTGGTAACTTCTTATTGCTTAAAGCTCTTACATTTTTTCCAAACTAAAACTATATAACCTCTTTATAATCTTTTTGAACTTGAAAAACAACAAACTTTATATAAATTTCTTATTTTTATCTTCATGTCTTCTCACTAATTTATTATGTTTTGCATATTTTTGGTTCTCATATTCTACTCCTCTAAAGGTATATATATATATATGATGGATATGTATTTTTGTGTGTTCTATAAAGGTAGATATATCTTATATTCAACTTTTCTTCTTTGTTTTGAGGCTATTTGAATATTTTTGGATATGCAGGTTTTGGGTCGACAATCTATTTCCCCACAGAAACTATCATATAGCATCAAATCTCCACCAAACTATGACCTCATGCAAGATCTTCACAAATTGAAAATAACAAACTTATTTATCCATGAATCAATAGTTCAACACTTAATTACTCATACACTATGAATTTTAATTGGTTTATTGGTTTAAATCGGTTTACACGGACCAAACAAGTTTAAACCAACTAAACCAAACAAAAAATTCAATATCTATTTATATAAAAGAGAGTTATCTCTCTCCTGGTGAAGCCACCTAGGCATCCATGTCACAAATTCATGTTCTCTGAAGTTGACACGTGTCCCGTGAATGAAACTCACCGTTTCATTTAAATGTGTATGCAATTGATACGGGCTTTAGTTTTGGAAGTGGGCTATGTAGATAGCCATCTGGACTCATGAAACAAAACTAATAGGTATGACGTTCTCAACATCGTCTTCTTCGCTTGATCTAGGGTTCTTCGTACCATGAAACTAAAATAGGTCAAACAACAATGGAGGTTGTACGAGATTGTACGTCTCAAATATGTTTGGAATCACTCTATCGGTCTCCTTCATGACGTTTAGATTCATCATTTAATACTTCTCTTCTCCCTTCCATGTGGTGAGACTTCACTTAGAAAGGTATATTTTCTTCCTATACACAACATCCTCATCAATCCTACTTCAATCGAAACTGTGTACAATACACTCATGCTTCTGCAACATTTGCTGTCTCTTGACAACTGAGTCAAACAAACTCTCAAAATACGATTTGTGCCACTGCCGTTTTTGCTTCTGCGTTGATTCGATTTAGTAGAAACGGTTTTGACTGGAACAACAGTAAGCCAAGGAAACAGCGTGACACCACCAGTAAACTTTGTTCTTTGAAAAAAGGCTACATAGATGTTCGTCATTGATTAGATGCTTATTTTCATAATTTTTGTTTCCAGTTATGTTTTATACCTCTTTGTGATATTGTTTTGAATCTGGTATTTTCTTATTGTGATTTTCCCAGTCCTTTTAGCTCATGTTCATCATTGTTTTTGAACACACTGTGGTGTTTAGATTCATATTTATCAGCATTATGCTTTTAGTATTATGTTTATCCTCTTTGCGGTATGGTTGGAATCCTGTTGTTTACTATTTTTTTTTGTTTAAGTTTAGTCTTAAGATTGCTTCCCAAGATTCACACAAGTTGTGATTATGAAAAAGAAAACAACTTTCTTTTCTTGGTTTCAAGAATCAGAAACACTAAGTTGTGTTTGATTTTTCTTTGTTACAGGGAAGATCACCGACCTGCAAAGGATTTACGGGATAACGTCTCCTGAGCGGCTCAACCAGACTGCCGACTCTTACACCAACCACGTAGGTTCTCCAATTTAAGTTTTAAAGCACAATGCCATTAACTGTTTTTCCTAGCCGTCCAGACTCTTTATCTTGAAGGCAGATAGAGTTTTGAGTGGTTTGGATACAACACCATGCGTCACTTGCTGCTTGGTATATATTCGAGCAATTTGCTTACTTTGTATCGTGTTAAGTCAGTTGATGTGAGGAGGAAGACTCTTTTATCGAGCACTGGGGAGACTATAAGTTACAAGTTCTTGATCATTGCAACAGGTGCCAGGGTATGAATTGCACTATGATATATGTGGTTTCGTTTAAAGTATGCGGGGTGAGAAAATGCCATTAACGTATATGATAAACAATTGGTTCTAACCATCAACTCATCAAGTTATCGTCCTTGAGATGTTACATTCTGTTATCACTCGGTCATCTACATTCAGTTTAATCTTGAGTTCTAAACATTCTTCTACCTGTTTGGGACTGTGGCAGGAGGTTTCCTTCATCATTTGTGAGTCTATCAGCTAAACATGGTATTTAATTTTCCTGGTAAGACTTATAGATATGTATAAGCAGATTCTTACTTTTTAGAACTTTTTGTGTAGATAGAAAATGAAGTCGGAGTTAACATTGAACGGGCCGGTAAGGCTGACGGAGGAGTATTTATAGGGAATACTTGAATCGCCAACTTTATTGAAGAAGAAGTATCGGATCAACTGAGAGGTTTACATGGTCAAACTACCACGGCTATGCTGCAGCTTCCTGAACCTGCCACGGACACTCTACCAAATGGTTTAAGAGTCCACTTGGTAAGCCATACTAAGCCACATTTTAACATTCCCCTCCTCACATTTAACATTGTAACCATTGTAACCTTGCGATGTTGTTGTTCTCGGCTTTCAGGTGAATCTGAATTGATGTTCTTCATGATATCTTAATGTAAATATCCTTTGAATCTTTTGACAATTTATTGTGAATGTAAGTTAAATATTCATGTGCTGTCAGGGCTTTCGTATCTTTTGTGCTTTCAGACATCTTAAGTTAATAAAATTATTAAAATCAATGTTTTACTTTTACAGTCATGAGTTCTTATTTTCAAAGTCACATAAACCGGTGGAAGAGAAGTTCAACTACTACGAAAAAATTGCCATCATTTAAACGAATCAAAGGTCTTCAGAAAGAAAATGACAATCACCGTAGTGATTAAAAGTTCTGCAAAAATAAAAAATAGAACCATAATTCACTCACAGATGCATTCAACTAATGATTACAACCATTCACCCTAACAAGCTAGAGATTATGCCGGTGGAGTCTTTTCAATGATGCCCGTAGAAATGGTAATAATTTAGTGGATGGTACAAGATTCCCCACCCCTCCTCCAACGTATCAACAAGGATGGGTATAAGTGATCATGGGTGAATAGAGTGTGGGACGACAAAGATCATATCTCTCCGAAAAGTACAGAACAACCCTGAGCACAGAAACATAGACGAGAGCAGCACAAAAAATATAGGAAAAACCACTCCCACTGAAAGGTACTTGAGATTTTTGCAAATCAATTTGAAAAACATAAACTAACAAGATGTAGAAATATAACAAAATAATTTTAGGGGAAATACAAAATATAATTTGAGATTAGTGAAAAGTTTAGTCTAACATATAATATTAGGTAAAACTTACATAAATGTAATTTTAGAAACAAATTAGGAAAAATAGAGAAATCACTGAGATCTAAAAGAGGAAAATTCATCTACAATATTGTTTTTTTTTGATATTTCATCAAACCTAAGCCAAGGAAAAAAAAAAAAGAGAATCTAAATTTGGTTTAACTATGCTCAGAATTTGAAACATTAACAAAAAAACAAATGATGAAAACAACAATAAAAATTAATAAATTATCAGATCAATAATTTTACAAACATCAGTTAAAAAAATATCATAAATAAAATAAGAAAACATTAGTGAATATATGTCATATAACTTGAGTTTTATGTAAATTTAGTCTACAAATAATAATTTAATAAATAAGAATATAGTCCAAATATATAAAAACATTAAAATATACATTTTAAAAAAATTATATGAACAAAAAGAAAAAAATTTATTTACTTTTCATCAAACTCTGACCAAAAAAAATCCCAATTTTTTAATTTTTGTGGTTACCAAGCTTAACTTTAGAGAAAGTAGCATGAAATGATGTAATAGCATAATCAATAACTAATACATAAGTAAAATAAATTGAAGTTACATTTATAAACCTAAAAAAAATAATCAAGGATGTATTTTTTCAAAAAAAAAAAAATCAAGGATGTTATCTTCGGTTTATAGTTACTTTGTATAGAATTTATAAATGAGTTCAAGAGTTTGAATCAGGGTAATTCATGTGTACGGCTGCTTATTCTCATGTACATGATTGGTGACCCCGTTCAAAAGAGCATCAAGAAGATATTTAAGAAGAATGTGGTTACTGTATGCATACAAGAAGCCTTCCTAGATCAATGTATCAGTAGCAATAAACAATTTGTAAAAAGGTTATCTTCATAATAATTTTGATTAGTTTTTGATTCCTGAAAATTGTAGTAATGTTGTTCTTTGCATAATTAACCCAAGTCACTTATTTTTCTTTATAAACCTTAAATCAAGAATATTATTGTGGTAATTTTTTCTGCCTTCTTTATATGCATGTGAATATTTTCCATTCGATGTTGTACAAATTTGATTTCAACTAATTTTTATTTTTTGGATTTCAATTACACAAATCGCAAAAAATCATACGAAAATTGGTCCGAATCAAAGATAAATACAATCCTATAAATTTAAAAAATTTAATTTGAAAAAATATTTGACAAAATATCAAAACCCGCGCGAAGCGCGGGCTTCCCCTAGTATATATATATAATCATCTTCTTCACATATTTTTCTTCATATTCTTCGTCATCCTCTCTCATGATCAAACTTCTTTTCCTCATGACTATATTCATGTATGTATCAATTTCCTAATGTCGTTAAGCTATGTTGCTCTTTATGAAGTTTCTCCTCCTCTAACCCTTCACGCATCGTCTCCGATCATCTCCACAACCCAGGTGCCACAATCTTTCCTTCGTCACTGTGTAATCGAAAACACAGTTTCTTAGGTGGAATCTGTGTCTCCGTGAATCATCATCAAATGACTCATCGTATATCCCACAAGATATCAGAAAAACATGGGTTTGATGTTTCTTTGAAAAAACTAAAACTGCAAAAGGCACTAAAACAAAACTTTAGTATGTCATAGAAAAAGAACCTCGTACAATCAGAGTTAGGATTTTAGAGTGTCTCAGATCAGAGAGGAAAAAAAACAGAAGATATGATTCATGGAACATGGTGTAGCGCAAACGTCACTCAAACCGTTCTTCGTTGATTCCGCGAATGCCGAATGAAAGGTTCTTCTTTTGATCAAGCTATCACAAAGCTGTAATCGAAAAGGATGTAGCCGAAGCTTTTCTGATATTATTTCAAAAACTGAATATCTCTTTACAAGCAATAGAGTACTTATTAAAACAAAGAATCTTCTTCTCAAAGTAAATCTCAACCTCTCCACAAATAGAGGACACTAACTCACGTTCCACTCTTATTCCTACAATAAAGGAAAAACAATGACTCTGTCTTCAAACCAACGTAAGATGCGCTGCATCAGGTCTCCGGGGGTATGAAAAGATTCGCCTCTGAATCTGCATTGTCTGTGTCTCCTACGAACGGGACCAAGTGTTTGACGTTGAAGACATTCGCCGTTCGTATGTGTGCTGGTAACTCAACCCTATACGCGTTTGGTTTAATACGCTGCAGTATCTTCATTGGCCCAATCTTCTTAGACTTCAGTTTGTTGTATTCATGGAGGGGAAGTCTATCCTTCGTGAGAATCACCCAAACCATATCTCCTGGCTCAAACAGCACCTCACGCCTATGCTTATCTGCAGCTGCCTTATACTTGACTGCTGAGCTCTCCAAGTTAACAATTGCCTTCGAATGAACCTCCTGCAGCGAAGTGACAAAGTCCAAGGCTGTACCATACATCCGTGTGCGATCAGGAAGAGTGGACAACGCTAGTGGTCCTCGAGGAATGATCCCATAAACAACCTGGAATGGGCTGAAACCCAGACTGCGATTGTTAGCGTGGTTATGAGCGAACTCCGCTTGAGGAAGCTTAGACTCCCATGACGTAATATTATCTCCTACTAAGCTCCGAAGCATATTCCCCAATGCTCGATTAGTAACTTCTGTCTGTCCATCTGTTTGAGGATGGTACGCCGTGCTCATGTCAAGACTAGTATCCAATAGAACTCGGCAAGCCATGCAACCGATATATATCTCTGAAGAACAACTGGGCGACATACACAGCATCTGTTGTCTTCTTACAAGCCACAAAGTGTGACATCTTTGAGAATCTGTCAACAACCACAAAAATAGAGTCGTTACCTCTCTGCGTTCGTGGCAGTCCAAGAATGAAATCCATGCTCAAATCTGTCCAAGGTTGTGTTGGCACTGGAAGGGGAAGGTATAAGCCAGCATTTGAAGCACGCCCCTTGGCCATTTGACACGATCGACACCGTTCCACATACCTCTCAACGTCCCTTCTCAAACCCGGCCAAAAGTATGATGCTGTGACGAGCTGCAGCGTACGGTCTCTACCCACATGACCTTCGCTATGTAATTCCTCAATAATACGCAAACGCAAACTGCTTTGTGGCACACATATCTGATTACCTTTGAACAAGAATCCATCTTGTAAGGTGAATTCTGAGCGCATTCCCAGCTGGACATCACGCAAAATAGAGGCAAAGTAAGGATCAGAGATGTAGAGGTCAGCAAAAGTAGCGAAACCTGGTACTGATGAGTGCAGTGTCGTGACCAAACAGTGTATGCGGCTCAACGCGTCTGCGACTTTATTCAACTTGCCCGATTGATGTCTGATGGTGAATGTGAACTGCTGCAAGTACGCAACCCAGCTAGCATGTCTCGCCGAAACCTTCACTTGACTGTCCAAATGTTTCAAAGCATCATGGTCTGTAAACAAGACAAACTCTCTATGAAAAAGATAATGCCTCCAATGTTTGATGGCTTGGATAATAGCATAGAACTCCACATCGTAAGTGCTGTACCGACTCCTAGCACCTGCCAGTTTCTCACTATAGAACGCCACTGGTCGCGTTTGTTGGCTTAACACGGCGCCAATACCCAATTTGGAAGCATCGCAATGCAACTCAAAGGGGAGAGTAAAATCAGGAAGAACCAGGATTGGTGCCGTTGTGAGTTTCGCTTTGATGTTCGCAAATGCCTCCTCTGCCTGCGGTGACCAGAGAAAAGCGCTAGCCTTCATACAATCAGTGAGTGGTGACATGATGGTGCTGAAGTGTGGGACAAACCGGCGGTAGAATGATGCTAAGCCGTTGAAGCTCCGCACTTCTGTTACTGTTTTAGGCGTTGGCCAAGATCGAATGGCGTCAACCTTAGTCATATCCATCGTCAGACCCTTGCTTGAGATGACATAGCCAAGGAATAGTACTTGATCCACGCCAAACTCACACTTCTGCCTCGCCACAAACAACTTCTCTCTTCTCAAAATGACCAGTACTTGGCGCAAATGGTCGACGTGCTCCTCCAGAGATGAGCTAAAGACGAGGATGTCGTCAAAATAAACCACCACAAACTGTCCAATATATGGACGTAACGCCTGATTCATGACTCGCATGAACGTACTAGGTGCGTTGGATAATCCAAATGGCATCACCAACCACTCAAACAAGCCCTCCCTCGTCTTGAATGCTGTCTTCCACTCATCTCCTAGCCTGATGCGGATTTGGTGGTACCCACTTTTGAGGTCAAGCTTAGAAAACACCAATGCTTTACCCACCTGATCTAACAAGTCATCAAGTCGAGGAATGGGAAAACGATACCGCACAGTAATCTTGTTAATCGCCCGACTGTCTACACACATACGCCAAGAACCATCCTTTTTGGGTATGAGAAGAGCCGGCACCGCACAAGGACTTAAGCTTTCGCGGACATGCCCTCGTGATATCAACTCCTCAACCTGTCGCCTCAACTCCTCGTGCTCCTGAGGACTCATTCGGTAGTGAGGTCTGTTTGGTAAAGCAGCACCCGGGACTAACTCGATCTGGTATTGTATGTCTCGCAGTGGCGGCAATCCCTGAGGCAGTTCCGCGGGAAACACATCAGCAAAGGAGCTTATGAGCTCGTCAAGTTCCGGTGGTAGCTGTGAGTGTTGCTCGGTTCCTGGAGAAGACGCTGGCACGACCAACCAAGCACAACCCACATTCGAAAATTTTTGCTCAAACTCCGATCGAGAGAACAACAAAGAAGGCGAGTTGTTGGCGACAATTTGTCGTCCTGTCTCTTGTTTAGGAGCTGGAGGAAACAGAACAATTCGCCTATTGTCAAACACAAAACTATGAGTGTTGCGGCGGCCATCGTGTAAGACTCCTCGATCATACTGCCACGGGCGGCCAAGCAATATATGACTGACATCCATCGGCGCGATATCGCAGTAGAACTTATCCTTGTAGAAAGCTCCAATCGACAAAGACACTAAGCAACGATGTGTCACTCGTATCTCCGTGTTTGTGTTCAACCACGTTAGCTTATAAGGAGAAGGATGTGCTTCTTTCAGCAACCCCAACTTAGTAAACGCCTCTTCTGAAATCACATTGCGCGAACTGCCAGAATCGATAACAAAACGGCACACCTTTCCTTTGACAGTGCAAGTAGAAAGAAAGATGTGTGTTCGTAACCAAGGCTCCTCTATCGTTACCGGCGCAAGACAAACATGGCGTAACATCAACATAGTTCCTTGATCTCCATGATTGTGATCCTCAGGAAGGTCGACATCGTCGTCATGTTCCTGATCGAATAGATCATTGTCATCCCACCTGACCTCCTCTGTCAGTAATCCACGACATGTTTGCGACTTACAGTCCGACTGGCGATGACCCACCTCTCCACACGCATAGCAACGGAGGGTAGTATTCCGAGTAGATCGCCGCACCGTAGGATCATCATGGACTGCTCCAGTCTGACCCTTAGTAGCACCTTGCTGCTCTGTATTTTCTTTAGCTCCACCCGCAGTAGTAGACACATCCAGAACTGAACCTCTGCTCCTCCCTACTCCAGAGTTCCAAGTCGAAGAACCAGCTCGAAACTGTTGCTCGAAAGCCACTGCTCTGCGATGAGCCTCACCCACCGTAGCTGGATCAAACTGCGCCAACGCATTCTGTAACTGAGGGCGTAAGCCACCAATGAAACGCGACAACAATTGCATTTCATTGTCATATATCTCATTGCGAGTTAAAAGCAACGAGAACTCCTCCGCATAATCGTCCACTGAGCGTGATCCCTGTCTCAAATTTTGAAGGCGAGTGAACATCGTACGATCAAAATTATAAGGCAAAAAGCTACTTTTCAACAGCCTTTGCAGCTTCTCCCACGACCGAATCTTCTCCTTCCCTGCTCGTGCGCGAGTCGCCTTCAATTGCAACCACCACGATGCAGCCTTCCCACGAAACTTAGTGGCCACTAGGGCGACTTTACGATCGTCAGGAACCTGTTTAAAGTCCATCGCTTCCTCCACAGCGACCAACCAATCGAGGAGCTCCTCTCCTCTCACTCCCCCATGGAACTCTGGTATCTCCACTTTGAAACCAGATTCCCACCTGCGGTCATCCCTCTCCTGATAACCATCGCCTCCACCCTGAACACGACGCTGCCTCTCCCCTGAAAAAGGATTGTCATCGATGTCCAAATCCTCGTCAGAGTCCTGCTGCGAACGACGTTGCCTCGGGTTCTGTTGCAAGAGTAAATCAGCCACGTCCTGAATTGCATCATGGACCGTCGCTTGAAAGTTTTCCTGCATAGCTAGCAGAGTCTGTCTCAGCTCATGCCATTCGTTCACCGGTTCGTAATTGGGTTGACGTCGCGGTGGCATGATCGGAAAAAAAAAAAAAAAAATTCGCCAAGAAAAAGGAATTTCGGCTCTGATACCAAACTGGTGTAGCGCAAACGTCACTCAAACCGTTCTTCGTTGATTCCGCGAATGCCGAAGGAAAGGTTCTTCTTTTGATCAAGCTATCACAAAGCTGTAATCGAAAAGGATGTAGCCGAAGCTTTTCTGATATTATTTCAAAAACTGAATATCTCTTTACAAGCAATAGAGTACTTATTAAAACAAAGAATCTTCTTCTCAAAGTAAATCTCAACCTCTCCACAAATAGAGGACACTAACTCACGTTCCACTCTTATTCCTACAATAAAGGAAAAACAATGACTCTGTCTTCAAACCAACGTAAGATGCGCTGCATCAGAACATCAGACAGTTAAAGCTCCACTTATCACATGAATAGATGAATTGGAATTTGTGAGTACCTGAGATTACATATGTAATGGCGAGAAAAGAATGTCATGGTGTCGCCATGGAGAAGCAGAAGTTTAGGTGCAAAGGTTTTATTTATCACAAAGGGGAAAGATCTCTGTGACTTAGAGGAACAGCGAAGGTTAAATCGTCGGAAACCACAATGATTCAGGTGGAGATTTCTCAGGTTCTTTTTAGAACTTAAGAAGGTTCTATTGTGTTAATCAGAAAATAAAGATACATCACCTATGGAAGTTACGCTGGGGAACAATTTGTGTATAAAATTGGACTTTGGTTTGGTTTAATTGATTTTAGATGGTTTGGTTAAGAAAAAACCGATTTAAACCAAGAAACTGATTAAAAATTATAGTATATGCATAATTAAGTTTCAAAGTATTGATTCATGGATAAATAAGTTTGTTATTTCAATTTGTGGAGATTTAGCATGAGGTCATAGTTTGGTGGAGATCTGATGCTATATGATAGTTTCCGTGGGGAAATTGATCGTTTACCCGCAGGTTTTTCAGATCTGAGTTAGAATTTAGAAGACTTTTGAGAATACTTTGTTCTCTATGGGAAGACTTCCAGAAAGTCTTCCAGTGCATTATATGTTAGAAGACTTTGTCAGAAGTTCTAACATAATGTACAAAAATACTTCCTGAAAGTCTTCTGACAAAGTCTTCCCTCATGCCAATGAAATTTGTGAATTGTTTTATAAATTTGAAGAGATGTCAATGAAATTTTTTTGGTAAATATGTTCATGTCTACACCATTATCTTGCCAAAAGAAAAAGATAAATATGTTCAATGAAATTTGTTTTGGTAAATATGTTCATGCCTACAACATAATGTCTACAACATTATCTAACACTTATAACATAACACAACAACACAAAAACTTAGTTAAATTACTAAAATTAAAAGAAAAAGATTTTTAAGAAAACTTAATCAAATTCACAAAATATAAACTTTCACTTGAAGTTTTCAGAGAATTTTCAAAAAAAAATTGAAAATCTTCTATAATTTTTTGGAAAGTCTTCTAGCATATAATGTAATAGAAGACTTTATGGAAGTCTTCTAGCATATAATGTACTAGAAAACTTTCATGGAAGTCTTCTCTCATTAGCTAGAAACATTAATAAATATGAATATTGATAAGCTAATAATTATCACCAATTAAATTATAAGTTTAATTTAAGAGCTTCAAGATTGATTAATATACATAAATTAACAAGAAAATATTAAAAAGTCTCTTTAATTTTATAGAAAATAAAAGTTTATTAATCATTAACCTAGAAGACTTTCATGTAAGTCTTCTCTGAGAACTGTTGCAAAAAGCTTTTTTTTTATTTAAAACTTAGTTTAGATATTTTTTTTATTAGTTTAAGGATTGAATTATTGTTTAAGATTTTGGTTATTTTTGTTAGTTCTAGGATTAATATTATGTGTTTTATCAGTTTTAAAAATGTTTTTATAATTAAAAATTTATTTTCACAGTTTAAATAAACTAACTTATTTTTAAAACGTTTTAATAAAACATTTTTGATATTGTTAATAAAGAAAGTTGTATTCTGATTTTATGAACATTTTTAAAAACACTTTAATAACTTTTCAACTATTTCTAAAACGAAAAATGCTTTTATAAATGTTTAATTTATTAAAATCATTTTTACTATTTACAAAATATATAAAAAAGAAAATTTAATATTAACTGGAAATATAAAAAAAAATTATAAAAAAACGTTTTTAAAATGTTCAAAACTTGTTGAAAAACTTTTTCTATACTTACAATATATTTTTATATTTTAAAATTATATTTATTTATTTTTAAAAATATTTCTGTAATTTTAAAATTTTCTTATATTACTCTAAAAATATTTTTATATCTTTTTTATTTGTTAATGTTTTAGTAATTTAAAAATAATATTTACATTTTTTAGATAACCAACTTCTTTTAAAAAGACATGGGACTCTTTTGCAGCGACATCGTTCCATATATCAGGGTGTAGCAATACTTCTTTGATCATAGCACCCAGAGTTTTTATCAGCCAAACTTTTTCTAGGTCCAACACATGGATTGCCGACTATGATGAGCGAGGAGGAGTTGGTTCAACAACTTGGCTGAGAATCTCTTCTCCGTCTCCATCCTTATTATCGGCAAATCCCAAACATTACCTAGTTAGTTTTCATTTTTCTAAATATTTCATTTATTTTATATTCAATGTTTACTATTTATTAGTTGTATCCAATTTTTTTCATAGGTTTGGTATGTTAGGAAACGAATCAGCAAAAGTATTTTGATGATGGAGTTACAAGATGCTTGACAATGGTTATCCAACTTACATTGACTTTCATTAGATTTACAATGAATTTCATTACTCAGGAGCGCTTGCTTCGTTAATTTACAATAAATATTTCTCAAATTTTATTTTTTTATTTTAAAACCTTTTTGTAAACTCATTTATTTTGTTTATTTATTTTTTTTGGAAAAATCCAATTGAGATTCAGGATTCAGACATTAGGTGATAACCTTCAGCCGTATAAGACTAGCCACTACAGCGGTCAAATAAATGTGTGAATGCAGAAGTGTGAAGTTCAAGAAGTGCTGAAGCACATAAACGCTACCGTATGGGAGGATTTTTTGAAACATTAGTCGAAACCGGAAACAAAGTCTCAGTTGGAAATCAACCCCGGTAACCGGCGTAGCAACCTTTTAGGAAAAGGATTTATGTTCAGAACATGGGGTCGACCAGTTTACCATCCTAAGAACTTCAACTAGAAAGTTTTAAAATTCATATTTTCAAATTAATTTTATTAAAATCTATTATTATCTATTGTTTTTATTGCAGCAAAACAATGGTAACCCATCGACGATTTTGAGATCTTGAAGTCTGCCCACACCAGTACGAAGACTGACGAAATTCAGGATTCAGTATGAGAGAAGTCATCCAGATGGTCCATTCCCAAACAAATGACCTCATTTTGACCCAGGCTTCTCAGTCAGAAGATGGATCTTCTGCTTCCTCCAACAGCTTAACAGGGGAGCAGCTAAATACTTTTCCAAATATTCCATTCACATTATATAGAACTAATATGATTATAACTATAACATTTTTTCTTTTTTCTCAGGCTGTCCCGAAGAACAAAAATCGCTATGTTGGGTTAGGTCGTCTAACCGAAGGGGCTTCTTCTTCTCTGCGGTTCACTGTCCTTACCCCGTTGAGGAGCTTCTGAAACAGATCAAGAACAAGCATGGAGAATTGAGTTTTTGAAAACTGATAATGTTGATATTCATGTTCATCTGCAGGAAAACAAGACTCTAACCCAAACATTGATGGATAAGGTGAGACAGCATTTGAAGGACAATTTTTAGTTCTTTTTTATTTAGTTCTTTCTTATTTAGTTCTTTTATTATTTTAATTAATATTTAAATTACTTAATTTTGTTATTATTATTTTGAAAATAATTAATTAAATATTAAAAACTAATAACAATAATTTAATTTTTTCTGTGGTCGGTAATTCTCGATGGACCACGGTGGTCGGGATTTCCCGACAAACCATAGTGTTTGGGATTCTCGGTGGCGACCGTGGTGGGAATTCTCAACCAACCACATTGATATGGAAATCCCAACTGTCGACGGTTATCAGGATTTCCCAAAGATTGACGGTGGTAAGGAATTCATGACGGTCGACGGTTGTTGGGAACTGTTGATGATCGACGGTGGTCAGGAATTCCGGACGGGTGATGGTGGTCGAGAATTTTTGATAAACAACGGTGGTTAGAAATTCTTGACAGGTTTCCAAAGAATGTTTTCCAAAGATAAACACCGTCGGAAATTCGGTAGGAATCGCTTGTTTTCTTTTGCTGTTATATCTCAAGAAAGTAACTTACTTGTTCACTCTCGTATATACCATCCAGTTATACCTTGGTTTATTAGGTTAAAATTTATTGGTAAATCGGTTTATTTGAGCATTGAATAGAGCTGGAATTTTTGAGTCAACCCGCGGGATCCGCCCCGTTTGACCCGCTGCGGGGCGGATGCGGGTCGAGTAATTTGGATTTTCGCAGGTCGCGGGGGGAGTGCGGGTTGAGATTTTTTTTCGCGGGGCGGGTGCGGGTCAACCCAAATTTAAACGCGGGTACCCGCGAACCCGCAAAAAAAGTTAAAAAAATAAAAAAAATTTGTAAAAAATTAGTTTTTAAAAAAAAATAATAATAAAAATTGTTAATATTATTATAAAAATTTATTTTAATTCTTTTAAAAAAAATATATAAAAAATATTTTTTTATTAAAAATATTTAAAATAATAATTTTTATTATTATTTAATTTACCCGCGGGTCAAGCGGATACCCGTGGGTTTTGGCGGGACGGATGCGGGTTGGATAAATTTGTCTTGCAGGTCAAGCGAGTCAATTTTTTTTCAAAAAAAAAACACTCATCAATCTGTGGGTTGCGGGTCGTGGGTTAACCCGATTCCAGCACTAGCATTGAATATGTATAACTATGGCCAGAAACCGAAAACAATTTAATGAAAACAACAAATTATTACACCATTTTAAAGTTTTATGCTTAGAAGAAATGGCATCTGATCTGAAAACGCTGGATCGGAATACTTCCCAGTTAAAATTTGATTTGAAACAAAATGGTTTGCGGCTTCGGTATAATGAATTCCATCCCAGTTTATGTACTCAGAACTATCGTTGCATGCTTTGGCCGTTACTGTTGTCCCATCTAAGACTTTAGTTTGGCCACACGAAATGCGGCTATCATAGTTTAGAGGCGCTCCACCAATTCCACAACATACCATTATGGGGTTTTCAAAACCTGAAACAACAAAAGCTTGTTACTTAAATAAAATTCTCAAGATTTTTAGATCAAAGCTTTTTTATATTCAAATTATATAGCATTGAAATTCTTACCGAATTGAGAATAGTTAGCAATGAGATTGGATTTGATCGAGAATATATCAACGTAAGTAACATTTGAATCAGGGAATTGGGCTTGAAATTTGTTCGAGAGAGCATGTAGTTGAAGATTAAACAGTTTGGCTGCTTGGTTATGGGAACTAACACATCCAAACTCATCAACCTTTGTTGAATCTGTCCCAAATTTGGCAATATTTTGAGCCAAACATCCTACAGGTCCCGTGTTGTGTATCCAAAAGTTTCTAGCTCCTTCTTCATACAGCCTCTGCCAAATTAATTAGTATTTAATTTTACTAAAGCCTATTGGATGGATAGGTGAAACAAAAACATATTTTTTCATTACTTTTAATCAAACAAGGCATTATCATATAAATATCGTGTAATATAAAGAAAACTTATTTGCTTTCATCAAATGCACATATACTCAATCAAAATTATGTTACAACTACATGATTCTCTTGTGCTCATGCAAGGATATAAATATTTATAAAGTAAATATATTATAAATTGATTTATATTTTACTTTTACTTTTAATTTATTTTATAATTTATATTATAATATTATATTATTTTAATTTGACATGTGATTTTAGATCTAGTTGTGTTTATTATCACTTATGATATTGAGTGCATCTACTTATCTGAATTTAATTATAATATTTTTTTCTAAATAGATTAACATTTTGATTAATTTTGTGATTTGAAACTAAATTAAAAACCTAATTAAAATCACTAAATAAAAATTAGTAATAGTATTTAATTGTAATATTTTAAATTATTAAAGAGATCATTGTAATTAACCGACTTAAAAACTAATGTAAGCATGACATGTAGAAAACTAACTTCTCAAATAATAATTTAGAGATTCTGTTTTTTGTTAAACTTTTAGTCTCCTATGAAAAATACTTTACCTTCTTATGATTTTTAATTAGAAAAAAAAATCTTTTAGTTTTGCATGTAAGAAAAATAAATTCATTATAAAAATTTAGATTTGTATAGAAGAAAAATAAATCATGTTTAAAATATTCTATATTTAGTTTTACAAAGTTATATTCATCTTAATTGTATCAAAATTTGTTTTTTACCCGAAACAATGATTTTACCTTGAGTCCAGCTTCAAAAGTTTCAAGAGTGGAAGGAATAGAGGCAAGAACTTGGTCAAGAGTCTTGGAGTAAAAAGCACCAGCAATATCATTTTGGCCTATGTCAATCATGTATAGTCCTTTTGCATAATAATCAGACGGTGGCAAGTACCTTTCATATCTCCTTCCTGTCAAATTTATCAAAAAAAATCTCTGCTTTATATACACATCATATAGTTTAAACATAACATCCCACCAACAACATTTTTAAATTAGCCCCACCTGTTTTAGCAAGTAGTTCAAGTGCCCTATATTTGAACCGGATAAATTGAGAGATTTGAAGATCAAAGGAGAAGGGAGAAACAGAGGTCGGGTTTGCGGGAAGGATGGTGGATCCGGCTGCTGCAAAGTTACACCCTTTTTTGAAATTTGGTAAACCAAGTGAATCCAAATACGGATTTAGAAATGGCATGTCCATTGCATCCACTGCAAAAAAAATCAAAACAATTGATAAGAAGTGAATTCCAACTTGAAGAGCTGTTTCAGTGAAGAACAACAACAGTTTGTTTGCATTTGTAACAATTTATATATACATAGAAAATCTACAATAAGGCGCCCGTCACAATATCTTCCTGAGGGAAGCTTGAAGTAAGTCTGGCCATACGGTGGATAAACACTTTCAATCCCCGCGGAGATAAGATTGCCCGTATCGGAATTTGAATCCCCAAAGTTGATGATTGCTGGGTATTTTAGGATTATTGAGAGAGTTGAGGGCAAAAAGGAGATGAAGACGAAGAGAACAACTGACAGATTGTTTACAGTGGGAGCCATAGGGTTGGAAACAAACAATAGTCCTAACTTATAAAAGCAACGATATAAATAGTTCATTTATCGCTCTTTTTAATATATTGAATAAAAAATATAACTAAAAAAACAAAAATATAAAGTGTCTACAACAACTATGATAACGTTTGAAGACCATCAAAATACAGGTTTGTAGTATTCAAACCTATAAATCCTATAAGACCTTCTTCTTCTTTTTTTTTTGAGAAATATAAACCCTTATTTCGTAAAAACAAAAACCTTAGTTCCGTATTTTATAGAAGTTTTAAAATTCTAGCCGACAAAAAAAAATTAAAAGAAGTTTTAAAATTCTTTCGTAGACGTATGTTATAAAACTAAAATACTAGGTTGCTTCGAGATGATTCGGGTTGCTTCATTATGAAGGCTTATCGAGATCATAAGTTTTATTTTTCTTTTGCAAAAATGTTTTTATTCAGAGGGATGATTAGTTTGGTGGTACCCGACGGCAGAAAATTGGACATTACTTTTATGATAAATATTAGGTGAAAAGTAAAATTTTTTCATATTTCTATACATTAGAGAAGTGATTTACCACATATTTTTTCTACAATCATTTTACAAAAAAAAATGACATAAGTACTAAATGATATGAATTATGATTAAATATGACATGGATAATTATATTTAATGTTGATTTATAATTTTTAGTAAAACTTTTAGAATAAGGTAAAACTCATACATTATTTTTAGTTTTAATTTTGTATTTTTGGTTAACTTTTTAAAATATTCTAATAACTCATCTATCATCAATAAAATAAATATATTCAAACATAATATTACAATTTCAAAATATTACTTAATTCTAATTTTTATAATTATCATAATTTTACCAGTAAAATATTATAAAATTTTAATCGTAAAATCATTAGTTTCTTATATATCTACCAATCTTATAAATAGTGTTTAGTTTAAATTTTTGATAATTACAAAATTTTATATCAATTTTTGATTAAGTTTATACAAGTTGACTTAATATATTTAACCAAAATAAATAGATAAAAATCTATTTACGGTTATAATTTTAAATATATATATATATATATATTCTTAAATATAATTTAAAATAAAATTATTTTTATCTTAATTTAATGTTTAAGATAATTAAATTTATATTAAATATTAGTAAGAAAATAATAAAGTCTACAAAATTAATAAAAATTTATTTTCAAATATAATTTAAATTTTTAAAAAGGTTATTGCACATGGTGCAGAAAATACCTAGTTTAGATAGAAAAGTAAAGTTATTTAATATTATGATGAAAATGCAAACTATATGAAATCAATTGAAGGTTTTTTTTTTATGTAGCCAAGCTTTCTTCCAAATTAGGCAGAAGAAGATACCAATGGAAAAACGTAATTAAGTTGTGTGTTTTCCGCGTATGTTTGAAGTAAATAAAATGTGTCTAAAATAAGATCATTTTGTCAAAACCAAACGTAATAATCTGTTTTTTTTTTTTAAAAAACACTAGCTATATATACTAAACTCTTTACGTTTTTTCTATTAACAAATAAAAAATATAAATTCTGCTGCGTAGTGAATATTGTCACAAAGTAGTTAGTGAAACTAGTGTAAAGATACATACTATCGTTTATATGAAATGTAACATGTTGAAGATTGTCTAAAAGGAGACATTTACTGAAAAAAACTTACTTAGATAATCTATGACAAGACGTCCATCGCAGAATCTTTGGGAAGAAATTTTGAAGTAATTTTGGCCGTTAGGAAGGTCAAGATGAACGCCAAGGCCAGCAACGAGATCACCCGTATCAGAATTAGAATCTCCGAAATTAAAAGCAGACAAATATTTGAAATCAACGGAGTTAGATTTTTGTATATAAATGGTAACAAATATGAAGACGACAAAAGAGATTCTCATCTTAGTAAACATTAACGAGACCTCTGGTCTTGTTTCAAATTAGCTTTCGTGATTTAGAGTTCATATTTGTCTCTGTCTTTTTAAATATGTTGATGCTTTAAATTGTGGAAATAGGAAAATACTATACAAGCAAGATTGTTGCTTTGAAGCTCGCTTGCAAGGCTTACCCATCTCTTTATCTCTAGTAATATATGAATTCACCCATACATCTACTCCTAACTTTTTCTAAATGAACCCGTAATTTCTATAGGCTAATATGATTTGTATTACTATATTACTAATTCCAATTTTATACAGACTAATGATCTTGTATTACTAATTCCAATTATCATTCATTTTAAACAAGATCTCAGCCAAATAGTTGATTACTGAAATCATGAACATATTAAATATACGTATTGTTCTCTTTTTTTTTTCTATAATCATGCAGACTCGATCTAATTCATTTCTAGATTTATAATATAATCTATTCTGCTATAATAAAGTCATTCTTTTTGTTATCTACTGTTAACAAGTCAGAATAAGATCAATTAAATAGTTTGAAGATTTGAAAACAATACGTGAACCAACTAGGCAATTAATTATAGCATGATCTAGTGGGTTTATTGGTCTAATCCATGAAATATTGGACGGAGAGAAGGTTATGGATATTTATATGTCCTTTATCAAGCATAGATTGACTAGGATACAAGCTGGATGAGCTAGAAAAGTTAGAGGAGTTGATCACGACTGAACCAAATCAATTGGGTGAACTAGAGAAGCTAACTGAACCGGGTAAGCCGGATGAAACAACAATAGAAAGAAAAGACAAGCTGAACAAATAGACTGGATATATCAAACTCAACAAGATTCTGAACTGAACAAATTAGGATAAATGCAGATGAACCAGAGCTTGAGGAGTGTTGAGTTAGACAAGGACGAGCTGAATTCATGGGTTAAGTTTGGCGAACCAGGTTAAGAGCGCAACCAGGACGATTGAGCGAACTGGAATTAGACCCAACTGAACCAGAGGAGATTTCAAGTGAATTTGGCAACTTTCATCAACAATTTGGTCTAAGGAAGAAAAGGGTGTAGTCAAAACTGGTTTGGATCTGGTCCAGAAAGAAAATGGGTGAAATTTTTTTTTATACCAACAATGAAAAGATAGACCAAGCAAAATGGAAAGTTTGACTAGAGGAAGAAACCACTTGTTTTCTCTTATCTTCCACAACCAAATAAATCAATTAAGTCCTAAAGAAGCTCTTGGGATCCATCTATGCAAGAGAAAGTTCATATTTCCTTTTAGTTAAAAAAGAGTTAGGTTTCCTTTTTACTTTAGGTTTTCCTTTCTGGTTTAAAAACCAATGGTATTGTTACTTTTAAGTTCTCCTTGAGGCATAAGGTCATCCATAACCTCTGAGTGAAGTTTCATTATCTGAAAGAAGTGCAAGTATCCTTCGGAGCATGCACCCTTCATCCACCTTCAAGAGAGATTGGGACGAGGTCTGACCAAAATCATTTCAGGTGGTATCAGAGCTACTTAAAGGGTTATGATTTTTTCTAAAGTCTTTAATCTTCTATCTATCTAAACACTTCCTTCATATTTATCTTTTGTAATAATCAGAATGGGCCATCTTGACACAAAAGAGAAACAAGAAAAGACGGATCTATCAAAAACAAAAAAAGACCTAGGAAAAATCAGGTAATGGATTAGTTAATAGGTTTGACGCCAAAATCCTTACAATCTTTCTACCAATACATATTTTTGGATTGGGTTTCTAGTCCTTAGTTGATTGAATCTTTGCTCACTGTTGAACTATAGAAAGAACAAGGTTCTTGAGAGTTACACAAGAAACATGAGAGCGAGAGAGTTGTTTTATCTAACTTGTTTTATAAGTGATTTTTAGGAAGCAAGATGTATGAGTTGGACAGGAGGAGATGTCCTGAAAGAGAGTTAGACTATTACCTTTTTTTTAGGAAGCAAGATGTATGAGTTGGACAGGGGGAGATGTCCTGAAAGAGAGTTAGACTATTACCCCTTTTAACTCAGCCACAAAAACAGCCTTAGAAAAAAGAGAAAAGGCTTTGAGAAAATTACATATGCTTTTGATGAGTTTGGTTATGTGCAGGAAAGGCCAGTACCAGGAGGGTTGTTGGAGAGCGAAAAGGAAAGTTTTAGGTCAACCAGAAAAGCATCAAAGACTTGCCATGGTCGTGATGCACAAGAGAATTCTCGGCAGCTTCAAGCACAACTTGATTATGTGCAAAGCCCAAAGTTCCAAAATTACTTCGGGATGATATAAAATAAAGATAAAATTTTGGAACCGAAGTTCCAACCACATGAGTTGATGAGCCAAGAAGTTGCAAGAAGGAACCGGCTAACCAAAAGCTTAGAACAGAATTGTCTATGGTAAAGAGAGAGCTTGAGAAAGAACATGAGTGTTCCATTTTCTTCTCAGTCTGAAATTTTAGTCAACAATTCTTGTGATGAACTAACTTGTCTTGAACCGGTGCAACCAATTATTCATATGTTAGCTTCACAGGTTGTAGAAGAACACTCACTAGAAAAAACCCCCAAAGAGTTTAACTCAAGGTGAAGTGTTGGAGCAGCTGATCAACTTAGAACTAAAAATAATTCCTAAGTCATTGTCTTATGACTTTCAAGAGTTGTAAGGAACTTGATATTATTTGTTTTGTGCCTGAACTGTTTGTCATAGTTTCTTCTAAGGATGTCACACATTTTGGTCTTGAACTACACTACAAGAAAACATACGATCTACGAGGAACATTTATATGGAATAATGATCGTTGTAAATTTACGACAATTTAAAGATAATCTTACGTGGAAAATCAAATCTGTCTTGAAGTAGAAGTCAATATACGAGGACAAATTTCATCGTAAAACACATGTAATGTTACAAGACTTTATGGCGAACACAGAGTTTTCCTCATAAATTTGTTGTACAGTAAGGAGTATTTTATGACGATAAACTTTACATTTGCTTAACGACTAATATACGAGTAAAAGTGAAGTAGTTTAGGAAAATGTGTATTTTAGTGGGCTATACTGAAACTTGTTTCCTTGTAATGTAGTTGTTATACCAAAGTAAAAGACTTGTAGATATTTTCATTGTAAATCTGTTGTTAAATTCTTATCTACCAATGACAAATACAAAAAAAAGAATCTAAAAATGTGAAGAAAACAAAATGTCGGGCGATGCCAATATTATGATTTACGGAGTTGGATGTAAGCTCATAAACATTATGACGGGAGAGTGACTAAGGAATTTCTCAAAGGTCTGCAGATATTCATATTTCTAGCTGGTTGTACACCGATCACACATGAAAGCAGTAAGATGTTTTGTCCTTATTAGAAGTGCAATAATACAACTTTTTCCGTAGTGAAACTTTGGGAAACCATTTAGTAAATAGAGGTTTTACACCATATTACTATATTTTCTTTCAAAATTGAGAGGGTTATGGTGTGAATGAAGCTAATAGTGGTAATAGTAAATTTATGGATGTTGGTAATAGTGAGTTCTTCAAAGATGTTTTATTAACCAGTTTGTGATTACATGGAGATTAAGGAAAGGAAAAGGTAATCAGAGCTTTGTTGAAAGCTCCAACGAAGATACAAAGAGGCTCGATCAGATGTTCTTTATCAAAACCTTAAACCTTTCGTCAGTTTTTGTGTCTATTTTCGGAACCCCTACTCGTTGACCTGTCTCCTCCTTTTATACCCTCCACTCGTTACACTAAGTCTGCCCTAAAGTTGTTAGCCCTAAGGGCCCAGGCCTAAGGTCGAGCTTAATGGGCTTTTGAGCCGAGTGAAACCTCGTCGGGCCAAGCTGATTAGCTGAGAAGAGAGATTTACCTTTCGAGCCTCTTTTCCAGCCGCCTGATCGACCATTCAAGCCGTCCTTTCGTCTGTCCAAGCCGATCGAATTGGGACTGGAAATAAGGTTGGGTCGAGTCCTGTTATTAGACGGGCCTTATGGAGGGATATGGAATTCCTCTCCAACAGTAAGCCCCCCAGTTAATTAGGAGGAGACGTGGCTTGTCATGGTGGAGTAACCAGAATCGGTTCTGAGAACAACATGCTTGGCCGAAATCATTTGTCCGGTCGTCTTCTTAATCAATTGCCCTTCACAATACTTCTGTGAAAGTGCAGTGGTGGAGATCGGTGTGGACCCGGTTCTTGTTTTGTGTAAGTGAGAATCAAACCGGCCTGGTTTGATGCGAGAATTCCAATCGAGAGCCCTACTTGGCGTGAAAAACGAGGCACCACCCTAGATTGCACTGCCCTTAATCAAAAATGTACTTTCTGATTTTCCAATTTGCCACTGCAAATTGCAAACTCTTCCGATTTAGCGGCTTCATTAATCCGTCTTGGAGGACTATGTCTCTTCCCTGGAAGATGTTTTTGCATTCTGAAAAGGAGAAAAGTATATTGATCGCTTCAAGTCCTCCGAAGGATCTATCGCTCGGTCCAAAGTTGCCAGTCTTCCATGAGTGCTCATTGAGACGCCTTGAGCGATACAGCCGGTCTAACCCCAGCCGAATATGTCTCGAGTGTGGTGCTTAAGAGCAAATAAGGAAGGATGGAGACAATCATTGCTCAGCGGGCAATGAAGAGGAGACCGTCGCCGGAGATGCTCTGGTTGTTGTTGTAAAAGACGCCGAAAAACATTCCAGCAGACCTGAGATCATCCAGGGAGAGCGTCGGCGATTGATTCCGTTTCACTACTATCGCAATGGGACAATAAAAAAATTACATGATTTGTCTCCAGAGCTTTCTCATCGATCGGTTGTCAAAGGGCAAGACTGGGGAGACGCCTTACAAACCTTCCTAGCCTTTAAGAGCGTATCATTATTGTTGAAAGAATGTAAGCCGCCTGGTGTAACCTTCGTGATTCCAAGGGCCGATCAACGCCCATGGTCTCCCCTAGTCGGCTATTAGTGCGTTTACGAGTCCTACTTCCAGAAGGACTTCCAGTTCTGGTTCCTAAAATCCTCGTCTGATCACTGCCTATTGCTCTCGCTGGGGCATCACCATTACTCAGTTAATGAACTGAGTGATTAGACTCGCCATGGAATTACTGGTGATGGCGGCTGAGATAGACGTTTTGATCGTCTGGCATCCCTTTGCTTGTTGTCGAACATAGTACGTATCGTAACTCCTTTGCCTTGATTTCAATTGATTGGGCATCAGACATTCCTTTTGTCGCGACTAAATGAAAAAAAGACTTAAGACATCCGACAATGGGTAAGATTCTGAAGGAATATCCGAGTTACAGCGACATCCTCGGTTCCCAACTAGGCGGAGAGAGTCTTAAATCGATGATGGATCAGGAAAGAACAAATAGTGGGCACCAGAAAGATCCAGGCGAGAAGGTGAAGGCACCGGAGGAGGATATCACATATCTTAATGTGGAAGAATCGATTGATTTGCTTTCAGAAGTTTGTTCAGTGAAGAAAAAGAAGAAGAAGAGCAAGTCTTCTAGGAAAGCGAACATTGATCCTCCCATGGACGAGACCAACCAGAGGGACTATGACTTCTTGGAGAGTAGGGAGGAAAATAGTGAGAGCCCTCGGTTGAGAGTCCTAAGGAACTCGCTGAAAGGGAACAAGAGAAACCTTTGGGAATGAAGCAGAAGACGCTATCTGATGAGACACCCTAAAGGTCGGCCAAGAAGAAGCAGAGAGGTCATGTCGATCATTTGGCAGGAAGCGAGGGGGCACCTAATGTTTCTAATCGTTCTCCTTGCGGGCAGGTCTCCACCAGTTAGTCATCTTGCACTTTGGGGTGGATCGGTCCTCCGGTAAGGAAGCCTCCAGTTGCCAAATCCGAACGTGTGAAGTTTCTGTATAACAAGGATGTGACGCTTGTCAATGGCTACACTGCCTGAAATGACTTGATACGTCAGACTAGAGGAAGGGGGGAAGGATGATGCTGAAGATCTCTGATCTTGCATTCCTGGATAATTTTGCTGATTCGGCTCACGTGGAAGTAACTGTAAGTCCTTGTTCGACTTTGTGCGTTTCATAGCCAACCCGTTCCTGGCCTTTGTCACTGAAGATTTTCCTTCGTCGCTAACCTGCTAAAATATTAGTGTTGGAATACAAGTTATCTCTGCGGAAGGCGAAAGTCAAACTTGGTAAAGCCAAAGTGACGATTAGGACAAAGAACGCCGAGTTTGAGAAATGGTCAAGAAGGAGATCCTTGAAAAGGCCAAGGAAGTGGTTGCCAAGCGAAATCACTACGATAAAGAATGCAGGCAAGCTAAGCAGAGGGCCGCTAATCTCGAGGAAGAATTGGACACCGCCCAAACGACCATCATGAGGTTGGAAAAAGAGAAGTTCAAATAGGCGGAGAACGCAAAGAGGGATATGGATCGTTTGAGACGGTCGAGTCTCTACGAAGTTATGCGAGAAAGAGATCAAGTTACGGCCGGCATAACTCTTCAGTGCAATAGTCGCTTTGAGAAGTTTTGGAAACATTTGGCCGGTCGAGATAAACATGGTGTGAATTTGTTCCTTCACAGCCAGGCGGTAGGGACTAATGAATCAATGGAGCTGTTGGGAAGGTGGGGTTGCAGATCCCGCAGAAGCTGAAGGACATCTTTGCTGACAAAAAGGTCAGATTCAAGAAGGAGGTTGAAGACTTTGAGGTTGAGGACATCACTGAGAAAGACCTGGTCCTTTCCCCCTTCACCTCAAGCTCCCTGTTGGTTTTGACAAGTTTGGGTCAAATTTGGGGGCAGTTGTTCCTGCCACTGCTGCATCTCTTCGATCGCCTAGCTTTGGGAATGAGAATCCTCCTATTGCGCATGATTCAGGTGTTTCCGATTGACCAAAAGAGGTGATCCCCGTCGAGCAGGATGCCGTATCGAGAAAATCTCTTAGGCCTTTGTTTGGTGTTTGGGCTCGAGATATCTGCGCAAAAGATCATGAGGACTTGACCGTGAGTCCAAAGAAACCTGATCTGAGCGTTTGGGGCAAGATGCCATCGCTTCCAATGAACGAACCAATGATGTGGTCGATTCTATCCTTGAAGGCCAGTCTCCCAAGTCGGATTGAACTTTGTTGTTATTTGTATTATTTGGATCCTTTGTCTTCTATTTTCGCTTTTCCTTTGTTGCTGACTATTTCTGATTGCATAATGCTAGTCTTTGTTTCAAGTTCTAAAATCGTTGAAACACCGGTTGACTAACTGCAGAGAAAATCACGCCCATACTTAGTATTTTTTTTGTGGAAACAGGGACCCACTTGTTTGTCAAACCACTGTTTGGTTAATCGGAAATGGCACGAGATCTCTTGATCGTGATGGGTTCGATTTTCCTGTAAAACAGCTAGTCGATCTCAAATTCTGATGGATGACCGAGATTGATTTTCTGGGTAAAGTAACCGCAGCCGAGCAAGTGGTATCATATAATTTATCGGTTGTCGAATGATTCGAGTGGTGCGATGAGACCCTTGACCCGATTGATAAGTAGGAAAGGATGACGTTTTGTCGGTTCACAAGACTTGTTTCGCTGGGTTTTCTTGAGGGAGCGGTTGTTCTTCGTTTGCTCATACATGCACGCGCTCCGAGAAAGGAGACCAATATGTTCGTAAGTTGGTTTCTTGGGCCATGTGATGTGTAGTCATTCACTCAAATTGAGTGAAAGTAATGTAAATGCCTTCATAGTTTGGATGTCGATTTCATCCGTCAGGTGTGGATCCTAAACCCCAAACTAGGTGTTTGGTAGTGATTGTTTTGTAAAATATTAGGGAATAAATAGCATGGGTAACAATATTCTCATAATACAACGATGTAATCAGGTATGAGTCGACAAAATTGGACTCTATTCGTATGCCGAATAGCATAAAGATATCGGGAGAGGAAATGATCGTGACTGAACTTGGAATTGGGGTTCCTACATAGCCATTGCAGGATCAAGTCTAGACATAGTCCAATTATCATCTTCTGTAATGAGATGTCAGTTCATCGGTCTCGAGAGAGATATCGGTTTTGTTGGTCTCGAGCGAGTGGTCGGGTTTTGTTTATTATCGTCTCGAACGAAACACCGTCTTTGTTCGATTAAATAACAAATTTGAAACCTCAAACTGTCTGAATATGATCTTGTTATATTGTGGTCTCCAAAGAGGAGGATCTCTTCTCTCTGTTCAATATGGAGACGTAAACTCTGTTCGTTATCTTCCACAAAGAGCATGTGTTGCTTTGACCCATAGTCACGCGTTTGGAATAAGCATGAAGGAATGTATCTCCTTCCTTGTGGAACAATTCCATAGTGGAAAATCGTTTAATCCTTATGTTTACATAATGATTATATTCTTTAAGATCTTGTGCTCTCCTTCCTTTGAAATGTGGGGAAGTCATTTACGGTTTTAGCTCGAGCCTTGCAAGCTCTTGTCTTTTTCTTTTTATCAAGTGGGGCCTTAACTTAGATGATGGTGAGAATATTTTATGGTTTCTTTTCTGGTGTTCTTCCATGAAAGAGATCTCCCTTTACAAAAATAACAACTTCGTATGTTACAAGAGCAACTAATCTCCGTCTACTTTGTAAGTTGGTTGTTGTTGGGGTCAAAATTGGTCATGGCAAAATCAACGGCTAAAACTCCCGAAGAAGTACTCTCTTTCAAAAAAAAAGAGTAAAAGAAGAACTCAAACCTCATATAATTCAAAAAGAATTAAAAAATGATTGAGAAACAAAGCCTCGATCAAGGAACAAAGCCTCAAACAAAGATCATTCAATCTTTAAACAAAAATCTCCCAAGATTGTTGGGACCAAAAATGTACTTTTGAACTCAACGTTCGACATTGCCATCCAATTCTTTCGGAAAGCTTTGCAAGACAACTTCAGAAAGATCTGAGGAACAAGGGGTTCCTCCACGGTCCAATCCACCTCGCTCTAGGGCAGGGACGTTCCACGGTTCAATCCACCCCTCCCTAGGGCATGGACGTTCCACAGTCCGATATACCCCGCCCTAGGGCGGGGATGTCCCATGGTCCAAAGCACCCCGCACTTGGGGGGGGGGGGGGGACTTCCCCGGGCCAAACCCCCCCCCCCCAGGGCCGGGGGGGGGAAAATTTCGTAAAATTTATGTTAA
>MU106082.1:1247215-1432181 GCA_012274485.2 Sinapis alba | reverse complement strand
TGGGGGGGGGGGGGGGACATTCCACGGTCCAATCCACCCCGCCCTAGGGCGAGTAAGTCCCATGGTCCAAAGCACCCCGCCCTTGGGCGGGGTTGTTCCACAATCCAATCCACCCCGCTCTAGGGCAGGGATGTCACGTGGTCCAAAGCACCCCGCCCTTGGGCGGGGACGTTCCATGCTCTGATATACCCCGCCTTAGGGCGGGGAGATCACATGGTCTAAAGCTCCCCGTCCATGGCCGGGGACATTTCTCCACCAAATTTCCCTGCCCTAGGGCTGGGACGTTGCTCAAAGATCAACCCCTCCTAGGGCGGGGATGTTCCAAGCAAAACCATCCCACCCTAGGGCGGGGACGATCCACAGATCAGTCCATCTCGCCCTAGGGCGAGGACAATTTTCGACTTAATCTTTCCTATCCAAGGACAAGCCATGCATTAACTCTCGAAGTCATGATCAAATGGTCCTTATTTCATCTCGGTTAGACTTGCCGTTGCATTTTTACGATGAAAACCGCAAGACTCGTCTGTTGTAAAAATCCAAGAAATCAGTCGTTTACTTTGAAACTGGTTAACACCATCACCGTCAAAACTATACGGTTACTCTCCGTTGTCTCAAAAAACTAACTACCAGCCTCATACTAAAGACGATTTCTACGAAAGAAATTGTAAAAATGTCTAAGTCAGAAAACGGGCCAAGAGGGTCCAAACATGACAAAGACCCGCTTACAAACACTAGACGAGAAAGAGCCTATCTATCATGATGGTTTACTTAGTTTTCTAAGGGATAAATGGAAAAGAGGATAAATGTCAAGTTTCCGGATAACCATGGAAATCTAGAAAGATAAGGAAAACTTTCGTGAATGGATAAACTCGGATCATGGCAGAACGAATATTTAGACTCTAGAACTCTCTGCACTTAGAAATCCTAGGATTTATCCTTTATAAGTTCGGTTTATATGACTTGCATTCATACTAGAAAAACTCACACATGCAGTTCGATCTCTTGTTAAAACTCTATAAATTAACTATGTTCGGTGTTATCCTCGAAAGGGGTACGTAAGCAGCTTTTCATAAGGTTCAGTCCGAAATCAACAAAACCTTTTCATGTCTTCTTCATCTTTTGTTATCGAGCTGCAATTTAATTAGGTTTAAGGTTTTAGGTGATTTGAACTAGATAAATCGCTGACAGCCCTTGCGGCCGATGCTTTTATATAGTCTTTTGTAACAATCGAAACGTTTTTACACGGATTTGAAATAAGATCTGTTCTTTCAAGGATTCGTTTTGTTATCTTTGTATATTTCCGCATTTGTTTGGTCACTTGTCGTTCGCTCTCGTAGAGAATCCGGACCTCAAGGAAAGTAGGGTTTTCTTCGCTTTCCTACATTCACTAAAATCGACGGTATGAATTTTGGTTCCCATAATTTGGCGCCAGAAGGGGGGGGGGGGAATTACTGTTATTCTCAGGCCGCAACCGCTTGATCAAGCAATGTCTAGAAATATGAAAGACAAACTCGCAGCTCGCAAAAACGCTGGTTAAAGAACTCCAGCAGCGACTGCTCTTTTGGCCAATGCTTACGGAAACGCAGCAGTGTTCAACAAAATCAAAAATCTAGTTGCGACTTTTCGCCACAGGAAGAGCATTAAAACGAGCATGCGATTTCTCTGTCAAAACAAAAAAGGGCAACGATAAAATCTATCCAGACCAATAAAATTCGTCTTGTTACCAATTTAGAGAAATCTCGACGAGTAAGGGTTCAACCAAAAATGTTTTCCAAGAATTTTTCGGACAAATAAAACTTTATCTCCTCGAAACTGCAGAGAAACTCTAAATTACTCGCGGAAATAGAAGCATGTCAAATCGGGTTCCTAATCTCCCACCTCTATACTTCTTTCGAATAACTTACATAAAAGAAGTAGAAGTTGATTTCTATAAAATTACTCAAAACTAAAACGGCTGACGAAGACTAAACAAAGCAAAACAAGGGATTATATCCATCACTGCTAAAATGTTTTCTGAAACCTTAGGTTTCATAAATATTCAAGTCTTGCTGCAAACCCTTGACATTCGTCTACTAAGCTTAATTCCTAAAGAGTACTCAAAACTCCCTTGGATTGATCCTACGGAAACAAGAAAACTTCTGATTAATTTTGGCCGCAACAATCAAGCTCGTCGCAGCAAGAGTTTCCGATATTAACAACTCAGAAAATAGATTTTCGGAACAGCCGCAAAATGTGAGTTTTCCAAAAAACAGCTCTCGTACAACCAAACTCGAAAACATTTTTACTGCAAAATTTTTATAAAATCAAACACATTAACATTTTGCGGAATAACTTTTCCAAAATTAGGCTCGATAACATTTTGCGAAACAACTTTCGTAAGATTAAACTTGACAAAACATTTTACGAAACAATTTCGTAAAATTAAACTTAATAACATTTTGTGGAATAAACTTATGCAAAATTAAGCTCGAAAACATTCTACAAAATGATTTTTGTAAAATTAATCTTGACAACATTTTGCGGAATAACTTTTGAAAAAGCTCAAAAACATTCTGCGATTTTTTTTTGAAAAATTAAACTCAACATCATTTTGCAGAATAACTTTCACAAAATTAAGCTCTAAAAACAGTCTATGAACCAACTTTCGTAAAAACAATCTCGATAACATATTCAAAATAACTTTTCAAAAATTAAGCTCGATAACATTTTGCGAAACAACTTTCGTAAGATTAAGCTCGCCAATATTATAGGAAACCTCATTCGTAAAGTTTAAACAAGACATTAATTTACAATACAACCTTCATATAATAAATTGGACAACATTTGCGAAACAGTTCTCGTAAATAAAACTCGAGAAACAATTTGACAACCTTCGGGAAGTCAGACAAGATCATATGAAATGATCAACGGAACAACAAAGACAATAAGGGCTAGGGCAGGACCAGTGCACTCGCAGCTCGACGAACTGAGCACCTTACCCGAATGACATTGTGTCCATTGCTTCTTTTTCCTAATCGCCCACTTCAGCCTTCTTCGAATCATCACCTCTTTCTCCTCACTTCGTTTCAATGATTTCGTAAAGTTATTTTGATACAAAGAAACACAATCCATTTTTTACAAAATTCTGCCACGTTGAGTCGAAACATCTATTAATAAATATTTGATAGACTTTTCAACAATATACAAAGCGCACTCGGTCAATTTAGTAAAACCAGGGATACGAAGAGACGAGAACAGAAAACTTAAAGGTTGAAATATCTTCCTCACTCCGATATTCTCGTCAGAATTTTGTCGAAAAACAATTCATATGAAAATCAGTATCAAACTTTTCAAAGTTCGATTAAATTAAGTCGAAAGTGGCCATTTCTAAAACCCCAAATAAACATTCAATAGAATACTTACTCATACTCACAAAAATCTTTGGCGAAATACAAACCCGTTCTTGTAAAAAAAACTAAAACTAAGCAAATTGAGACTTAGGTCAGAAGACACGAAGAGAAGAGGAATGAAGAAGAGGCAAACCCGAATCTCTGATAAGACTAAGGTATGTGCGACTTAGAAAAGTTTAGCAGAGTTGGAATTTTTCGTAGGTGATATACCATGGATTTTACCCATTTTTATCCATGGTATATAAGTGTTTTAGAATACATTAATTCTGTTTTGGAGTATTTTTAGTATGTTTTCAGGTTTAAGAGTGTTTTGGAGAAAAGTGGTGATTTTGGATCATTTTGGAGATAAAAATAGAGGAAGCTTGTAGCTGACCATCGAACCAGTTCAAGGTCGACTTTCAGAGTCAACAATCGATCGATGAACATCTTGTGTCGTCCATCAACGGCGGACCTCGCAAGGACATGCGAGTTTCTCAGCCGACTTAAAGTCCAAGTTCCACTGATTTATGAGATTACCCCTGGCCGACTTTAACCTAATATATAAGTGTTTTGCCATTGTTCTGGACAAACTCACATTTTATGACACTTTCATATTTTCTACTTTTCATAGCAAACAACTTAGGATTTTTAGTAGTTGGAGAGAATATCCAAGACTCCTTCAGAGCTTTGTATTGGAACTCCAGTTTTTCTATCTATTATATCTTATGCTTTCTATTATTATTCTTGCTATGAATTTCTTTGCTATGTTTGAGTAGTTCTTCGGTTAGATTTAGGGTTAAATATGTTATAAGAGATTAGCCCAAAATATAGAATTGCTAAGGTGATAAATATCCTTCAAAGAGTTGTTATTAATTCTTGTGTTCTAGAATAGCTAACTAGAACCCTGATCTTAGGATTATAGACAACTACAACTGTAGTCTCTGCACCAGAATAGGCTGCTTTGAGCTAGGTTGTTAGAGAAACGTAAGAACTGATCTAATTAACTCTAGTGAACAAATCGAACAACCTCACTAACGCTTGTCTAAGAGACCATCGATCAACGCTCTTACCGTGCATCAATCGACGGTCTATCCGTACCAAAAAGCGATAGCTGAGGTACATGACTTAGTCAATAGGATTGATTCAACAACAAAATCTGGAATACTTTCTCATTAGAATTTGAGTTTTAGGATTGACAATCTAAGTATTTTATATCACTATAATCTTGATTACCTAAACCCTAGATCTAGCTTCTTTCCCATAATCTTACAAAACCTCAATCAACTATTGAACAATTGTTCAACCTGCTTATTTACTGCTTTGAAACTATTTCCATAGCTTGATCACTGCTGATTTAGATAATAGTGTGTGCCCTAGCTCCTTGTGGATTTGATCCCCAAATACTACAGCTTGACCTATTATTTGAGAGCGTAAAGTCACTCCTTAGGGTAATTTGAGTGATATCAAATTTAGCGTCGTTGCCGGGGAGCTTTGAACGCCATTAGATCTTATCTAGTTTGATTTAGTCTAGGTTACTTTATTGTTTTATTTTCTCATAAAAAAATTTCTTGTCTTTCAGGTACATGCCCATCAATACCAGAAGCAACAAAAAAAAAAAAAAATCCACTACTCTTCTTAGATCTCGTACACGTGGAACGCTCGATCCGCAGAGAGAAACACACCACATTGATCGACAACAACCTCAGTTCGTCGATCGATACTCGCCAGCAAATGTCGATTGACAATACTCATTCGTCGATCGACAGTCGTCATCATACATCGATCAACACCGCTCAACGAACGTTGATCAACATCCACCAGCGAGACATGGTACCGACTCTTGTTCTTGTTCAAGACGAGAATGGAAATATGCATGATAATGATGGTCATCTGCGTAATACAGTAAGTCAGAGGATAGATGATCAAGGGGCTGCAGTCCCTGATCCTTATGCTAATACCACTACGCTGCTGCCCAAGCTGTAGATGAGGCTCTTTGACCCCGAACGTTGGCTTACCATAACCGTTCAGATCAGTACTACGCCAACAGATCTAATATACGTCCACCAGCTATTGAGAAGAACAATTTCAAGCTGAAGCCTCAGTACTTTACACTCGTGGGACAGACACCCTACTGTGGTCTATCACATGAGCATTCTATGGACTATCTTCTATGCAAGCTCTTCAAGTACTCATTGGCTGAAGACATTTCGCACTGGCTTAAGCAGTTACCACCATGATCTCTTACATCCCGGACTGACATCAAGAACGCATTCTTGCGTAATTTATTTGATGAGGCACGCACTGAGGACTTAAGGAGGAAGATTGCTACATTCACACGTGAGCCTACAAAGTCATTTAGAAGCTCATGGCTCAGATTTAAATCCTGTCAGAGAGACTGTCCACAGTATGGATTCAATGAAGTGTAGCTGCTCAGCACTTTCTTGAGAGGCATCGCACTGGCATATCAGATAGCTCTAGACAAAGCTAGTGAAGGAAACTTCAAAACTAGGAATCTAGAAGAGGCTGTGAGACTTATAGAAAACCTAGCATCCAGCAACAGTACCAAAATACTGATTTTGAGAGGAGAAAATCGACCACTACCCTTGGGAGGGCGCAGATGGACAACGTTAGAGATAAGGTGGACAGTGTCCACAAGCTTCTCAGGAAGCAGGTAAGCTTTGCATATGATGTAAAAGCTGTAGATATCGACAGTGACAGAGATGACAGGGAGGATGTGAACTTCATTAGTGATACTGGTTTTCATAGTCAGAGGACTGGAAATCAGAGTGGATACAAAAACACATATGGCACTGGACAGAGGAGTAGCTTCAACCAGAATTCACAGTACCAGAAACCCTACAACAAACCTAAAACAACAGCAACAGAAGCTCTTCCTACCAGAATCAACCATCACATACTCAAGAGGAAAAGATAGAAGCAATTGTTAATCAGGTTCTTGAAGGACAGTAGAAGCTGACAGTGAACTTCAATGGAAATATAGATTATGTCTACACCAACCTGAGCACTAAGTTTGAAGCCTTGTGTACCCATGTGAAGAAGCTGGAGATGCAAGTGGTTCAGACATGAGAAGCTGTTGAGAGGCAAGAGACCTTCATCAAAGGCAAAGGGGATGAAACACTGAGGCACCACGTGAATGCCATCATAGATGACAATTTCTGGCAAGTGGTCAAGGAGGAAAACCTTCAGGAGGGCGGCTTTGAGGTCGAGAGCTCCATGAGCATTGGAAGTTTACATTGGTGTCAATCGACACCAAGAGAGGGACATCGAACGATGGAGCCTGCTAAGCATTGACCGACGCGTCATGTTAAGCATCGCTCGACACCTTCTATGGAGTCGATTGCATCATGCCAAACAGTGAGGATCATGAACCATGGAGAGTTCGCAGCTAGGCACCCACATCCAGCCAACCCTTACAACGTGCTCACATAGAACGTCGATCGGCATCATGAGCCAGTTATTGATCCACAAAGAGAGCAAGTCATCGATTAAAAAAGAGAGCCATGCGGCAATCGACAACATCACCCCAACGTCGATCGACGACCACCTCTTACCTACCGAGTGCAACTACCTAAGATAGATGTAGCCCAACTAAATGCACTAAGAAGCCAATCTAAACCTTCAGATACACAAGTAGACAACATCAGTCAGCTACTGAGAAAAGAACCTTGAGGAGGAGAAAGGAAAAGGTTCCAAAGCATCTTAAGAGAGAAGATAATAAGAAGGAGATGGATAGCTTCACGAAAAAGGTTCTAAGGATCCCCATGGAGAAGCCATTCGAGGAGGACTACTTTATCCACAAACTATAGATGTTCTTCAGAGAGACAAATAAAACAGAGCAAGATATTAAAAGAATGTTCCATCAGGTCAGAGAAGATGAAGTAAAGGATTACGCTGAAGAAGAAGAGTGATCCTGGGAAATTTAAAATACCATGTTTGATAGGGGGCATTGAGTACCCCTATGTGCTCTGCGACATATGTTCTTTAGTCAGTATCATTCCAAAGGTGATGGAAGACCATCTAGGTCTAAGGATAAAGCATTCAGAGGACTCATTCACTTTTGTGGATTGTTCTAGAAGGAGTCCATGAGGAATCATCAGAAACCTGAAGGTGCAGATTGGTAATGCCTTAGTCCTAGTAGACTTTCATGTACTGGACATCAAACTGAACTTGAATTCTTATCTACTACTTGGGAGAGCCTTCATGGCTACTGTAGGAGCAGCCTGCAACATGAAGACTAACCAGCTGTGTTTGACACTCATTGACTCTACTGTCTATTATGATCCAATGAGAGTTGTCAAGTCACAGACGTCCTACATGGAGTTCGGAGATGATCTGAGATTGATACCAGTATGTTACTCTGATTCTGGAGCTGAACACGAATTGGATGGAAAAGCATTGATCGACACTGCACCCGTGACATCGATCGATCATCACGTTGAAGCAATGATCAACAACAATTGGGAGGCATCGATCAATGGTGTCCCAACGAATGAAGAAATTGATCCTCCAGATCTTTGCTACCCGAGTTTTGCAGTTGAAACTACTTTACCATAGAAAAGGAAGATCCGTGTAGTGTAGCCTGATGAGTATTAATTATACAGAGATGAAGATGGCAATGCACATGCACTGGATGGAAGGACCATACATGTTTCTAAGGAGGATATAGAAGCAATATTGGAGATGGCTGATAAATAAGGAAGGAAGTATCTCTGTCTACCACAATATGAAAGATATTTTCAGATGTCTGGACTTCATCCTACACCATCAAAAGAAGAAGACACATACATTAGAGAGGACGTCATAGAGATTATGAAGAAGGCAATTACTAATCAGGATAAGATATATGAGAAGATGCATCAGACTATGGAAAATTTTTTTTACTCTCTCCACAATAGCATTGCTTGGATAAGCAAAACAATGGAGAAGCTGAAGCAAAAACTGGACTATACATAATGGATCATTCAGAGGCAGCAAGATCACATAACTAGAAATGAAGAAGCAATAAAGAGTTTTGTTGGTACTTGATTCGAGATGAGGAAAGAAGATGTGGACACTTGTTTCCCAACAAGTAGTCATCTACTTCCATACTAGCCAACCAACCTCCAGAAAGTCAAGCTAAATGATTATAACAAAACGCTGAGTGGGAGGCAACCCACTAATAGGTAAGTTTTAGTTTTTTTTTTTAAAGTATTTTACTGATTTTTCGCACTTAATTGTTTCAGAAAAAGGATGATGAACAATGACGACACTGTAGATGCGTCATCGAGGAACAACGTAGCAGACACATCGATCGACGGTTCGGTTGCAACATCGATTGACGGTTCGGTAGCAACATCGATTGACGCTGAACAAAATGCGAGGAACTGTTCATTTTCAAAAAAAAAAAGGATCCAAGGAAACGATTATTCTGAACATCAACCGATGAGACGTGGTCGACATCGTTCAATAGTATACCACGAGCATCGATCAACAGACACATCACTGTGTTGATCAAGACTGACTTTAGCGAGCAGGTATACCGTTCTTCCTTGTTTAATTTTGTCCTGATGATTTATTTTCCAACCGAACTATGATTAAATGAACACTAAGGACAGTGTGATTTAAGTATGGGGGAGGTTTACTGATGTTGATGTTTTCTTTTTATTTTCATATGGTTTTTAAATTTTATCGAGTCAAGAAGGAGATGATGAACTTTTTCAATTTTTACTTATTATCTAACCACTCTCTAGAACCATTCTTTTAGATTTACTGGCTGTGTAGTGTACTAGAGATGCCAAAATGGATCACCTGCCATTCATCAACACTTGTTGAGAATGTTTGAAGGAACCAAAGCTGACCTCCAATCTAAATGAACTTAATATGCTTGTCTTCGGGCTTGGCATACAATGGATTGGGTTCCTCTTGCAAGTCTGGAGGTAATAGTCTGTTTGTTTCTGGTTCCCTTCTCTATCTCTCTTCAACATCTAGAAAACGAGAAAAGAAAAGATTGAGATGATTTCTTGAAAGATGGAGAGGGGTTGTGATGTGTGGGTTTGCTTATATCACTTCTCAAATTAACCCTATTTCTCACTTTACTCTCTCAAATAAGAGGTTCAGTATAGTACTTAGGAATCGAATCCACAGAGACTCTAGGATTGCACAATAGAATTTTTGTTTTTGAATTAAAGCTAGACAAATGGTGCTAATAATAAAAAATGTGATTTCAAGTTTGATTTGGTTTGTGAAGGTTAAATTAAGGGATTTGACTTAGGGGAGATTCTAAGGTAGTATCAGATAATGCAAATTAATAGATTGTTAGGGTTTTAATTAAGCATTGTTCTCGAACTAAAACCTTAGTGTTCAAGAGATCGCTCTCGCGCATCTTGACTGAGTGTCGATCGATGCCAGTAAAGTGGCGTCGATCGATGCGCATTCTAAATAGTACTGGTTTCGCGGTTTGATGTGTTCTCTAAACTTCTAATTCAACTCTCGTTTGTTACTAGTTATTTAGATTGTTTAAGATAGGTTCAAGGTCATAACCATGCTCTCGCTTGTGCTATGGAACCCTAATTTCTAAGATTGAGGTGATCAAATTCAACCTAACATTAAGAACAACTTAAACAAAGAACCAAGAAGATTACCCTAATATTCTATAAAATCAACAAGACAATAATACCATTGAAGAACCCTAAATCTAACAATGAATTACTCAGACATAGCATTAAAGAACATGATTAAAGTCTGAATAAATTGCATAGAATAAACTGAGTAAAAAGATATGGAGTTCAAGATCTTCTCTACAATAATGGTCATATCTCTCTCTCCAATAGATGTAGCAAGGTGTTCCAACTATGGTTCGGCCTCAAAAACGGCTTACAACGGCCTCTCTAAGACTGCTTAGGTTAAAACTAAGATAGAAAACCCAAATAAATAGTCTAAATTTTTGTCAGGAATTTGTCTTGCAAATGATCAGACTTTTGGGTAAAACTTGTGATTTCTCAAGTCTTCATTAATTTTGCATTCGACTTGTCCATCGATCGACACACAAGGTGTGATATCGATCGATGCTCCACGCATAAACTAGGTCCGACATTGAGTTTCTGGCTGGGCATCCTAAATGCTCCAAAATTGCCCAAAAGCTCCAATTGGTTCTAATGAGTAAATGAACCTGTAAATGCTCTAAAACATAGTCTAGACACACATAGTAGACCCTAAATAGAGCCTATAACATGGTCTAAAACTGGTAATAAATAGGCTATATCAACTCCCCCAGACTTACCTTTTGTTTGTCCTCAAGCAAACAAAGCCTGAGAGAGAGGTGTTGAAAAGCGGAGACTCACATAATATCTAAGTATAACTGTCACCCTACTTTGTTGCAACCACATCCTATCAAGTCAAACACAGAGAAACTTTATATACCCTATCCTAGTATAACAACCAAATCCATTCTACCAACAACTTAGCAAATACTAGTCTGACTCACCCCTCTACTGATTTCATTTCCTTGCATAAAATAAAAGTGCAGGTTTTACTTTGGGAGTACCGATCAAATGGCACATGGACTCTTACCTCTGCAAGTATCTGAACAACTAGGCACAACGTCTTCTCGATCCCTTTCTTCCCTCTTTTCTCTCTTCTCTGAATCTTTTTAGATCTCAAACTTAATGGACAATGATGCCATCTTATTTTTTATTTTCAATTCCTTATTTTTTTTGGTAAAATTGTAGACGAATAGTGGGGTTATTGGTAATTTACCTACCCTCGCTTCCAACAATGTGTGATCATTCCTCCGAATTAGAATAATGGGGTCATTGGTAATGTACCTACCCCTCTTCATCTCGGGAATTCATCTCAATCTTTTAAGCTTTTAAGTAGATGCTGAAGAGAGAGAGAGAGAGAGAGAGAGAGAGAGAGAGAGAGAGAGAGAGAGAGAGAGAAGGGAACCAAAGGTGCAATGACTTGTACCTACAGACTGCAGAAGGAATCTGATCCAGTGTATACCAAGCCCCAAAGCAAGCTAATAATGTCAAGATTAGTGTTGGAAATCAACTTTGGTTCCTTCAAAATTTCTAAGCAAGTGTGATATAGTGGCACGATGATCCACTTTGGTATCTCTAGTAATCTCTGCAAACAACCTTCTAAGAATAATGCTAAAGTATGGTTAGTCAATAATAAATTTTGGTCATAGTCCCCTTCTTGTCTTAATAAATTTTTTTGAAAAACTTATATATGGATATAGCAAATAAAATTCAAAACAAATCAAATAACATTAGCGAAACTTTCTCATACTTAAATTACACTGTCCCCAGTGTAATCCGTCCTGGATTGGTTAGGAAAAATTAAATCATAAGTAAATGGTGTTAGAGAAAGTCGAATATACCAAACTCAAGAGGAGCGTCGATCGAGAGTTATTGGTTCGTGTCGACTGATGGTAGACCATCACCATTGATCGACGGTGGATCCGAACTATCGACTAAACGTATATGTTAGATCGCCGTTGACCGACATCAATAAAAATTTGTCTATCGATGCTAGGCGTGCTAGAGTGAAATCGTATGTGTGTGCTTACTCTCCATTCTGATCATCTCTCTTTGGGTTAGCTTTGTTAGACACTCAAACACATCTCAAAACGTCAAAACAGAATAATAATAAGAATAAAAAGTCTAAATTCAAAAGCAGCAACATAAAATACAATAAAATAGATATAAGTCTGAAAATAAGATAAGAGACAAAGGAGGAACAAGGGGAACTACTCCTCGTCTGAGGTATCCATATCGGGCTGCTGAGGCTGTGGCGCGGATCCTGGTGGCAATCTCTCTCTGGTCCTGGGACGGCTGAAGCAGTGGCATCGAGACATCGTCTCAACCCTAGCCCATATGGCACGAAGTCCCTCCACCACGACTCTTTGGAAGTCACCATGGTCGTGGATTGGGATCTCTGGAATCTGAGGGAAGGCTGGGAGATATGGCGGTGGCTGGGAGATGTGGGGGTGGCTGTGCTAACTTGGGTGCCGTGGCTGCTGCTACCGGATGGGCTGGTCTGAGGCCTCCTCTGCGGCGTACCCTGAGAGGTGCTGTGTGAAGGTGCTGCTCAGCAGGTCTGAAGGCAAGGCGCTTTGGATCATCAGCAAAGTCGGTCACCTCTGGCGCTGGAAGCGCTATCATCCTAGGCCCCTCGTCATCTATGAAAGACCAATACTTCCCCTCCTTTAGCCACTGGGTCCTGGCCAAGTGACTGTCATCCATGTATCGAAACTCTCTCTCGACAGAGGCTCCCTCAAAACTGATACCAAGGAAGCTGAATAGAGATGTCAAGAGACTCCCAATCGTCTCCTTCTTCGAGCCAGTGCCCTTGAAGGGTTTGTCCTTCAGGGGCGCCAGGTGGTCAGCAAAAATAACCCCCAAGTTTACCCGCTGATCGCTTACTGGTGGAGGAAAGATCTCATCGTCGAGCTCCACCAAGTGTCGGACAGAGTAGTACAACAGTGGAAAGGACCTTCATGAAGTTGCAAAGGGTGGGGTGACAGCCGTCCGTATGAGTAGTCGAGCCTGAGTCGAAAGGGCATGTAGCAATGAGTCCCTAGAAGGGATGCAGACCTGGGAAAGGAGCGACTATGCAGGCGAGAGTGTCAGCATCAAACCTGTAGATCTCACAGAGCTATGGGATGGTGATTCTGTACCGGATTCCTTTGATAACTAAAGTCAATGTGGCCTCATTCTCCACTTTCACCTGAGGGCTCTTGTAGAGAACCTGAGCCGTAGCGATGCACTAACGGACCAAGTCGGGATAGAGAGGGTATGGCTTAGTAGCCATCGTGCCATTTATGAAGTCAGTCAGGAGCCCCAGCTTCTTCAAGGTACGTCTGTCGACGAACCGTGTGGGCTCGATAGAAACGCTTTGCCAAGCATTGTAGTGGAGACTGTCAAAATCGACCGTGTGGGATGATGTGTCCATTCCCTCGATGCTACAGCCTTTTGAGTGTTGGGAAAGTCCTCGAATGTGACGAGTAAAGCCTCTTTCTCCTTGGGCCAAGGGTCTTGGCATGGACGACTCCGTGGTGGAGCACTGGAACTACCGATCTCGCATCGTGCTTTGGTTCGTCGTTCGTCCATCTGCATTAAGAAATAAAACCAAGAATAAGAAGCGATGTTGAAGAAGCAACCATCGATCCATGGTACCTCATGGGCATCGATCGACAGAATCTCACGACTATCGATCGACAGCGCCTCATTGGCATCGATCGATGGTTCATCGCGAACCAAGGGGTACAAAATCCAAAAGAACAAACTAAAATCGTGCAAATCATATGTAAATAACGTAGTTAGTTCCTAATCTAGCACTCCATTGACTTAGATCGTCCTAAAATCCGAGCTAAGACACAAAAGTTTTGATTTTTCTTCAAACCCTAAAAAATTCCTAAACTGAGAGATTTAGAGAACATACCTTGATGATCGATTGATTTAGTGAACTAAACAAGTGTAAGGTTGAAAATCAGGTGATTTAGGCTCAAGAACGAGCAAAATCAGCAAAAATTTGAGAGAGAAATTTAATGTTTAATCGTAGGGGGTTTTGGCGGTTAGAAGAAAAGTGTTTTTATGAATCAGGGTCGTGTCGAGTTAACCTACTCGGCGCTCGACTGTCGATCGACGATCCTATAGGGGCGTCGAACGATGGTCATTTCCGTGATCCCTTTTCACTTAAGAAATTTGTAAATACGAAGATAATTAATAAAATTAATTATATATTTGTTGTTAGATAATTAATTATTGTTATTAGATATATGTTTTTTATATATAAATATTAAATTAGTGGGTTGCCTCCCACTCAGCGCTTGTTTAGAGTCGTTATAGGGATATCGTCATCTACTCTTATGCGCGATAAGTGATCTGCGACTCCGTTTTCCACTCCTTTCTTATCTTTTACTTCTATATCAAATTCTTGGAGAAGTAGAGTCCATCGTAAAAGTCTTGGCTTGGTGTTCTTTTTGTTCATTAAGTATTTAAATGCCGTGTGGTCGGTGTGAACAACTACTTTCGAACCAAACATATAGGATCAGAATTCTTCAAAAAGCGAATACCATGGCTAGTAACTCTTTTTCTGATGTCGCATAATTGCATTGCTCATCTTCTAGAGTTCTACTGGCATAGTATATAACATGCAACTTTTTGTTCTTCTTTTGCCCAAGCACTGCGCCTACAGCGAAATCACTGGCATCGGTCATAATTTTGAATGATAGATCCCAGTATGGTGCTTGGAAAATAGGGGCAGATACGAGCGCCAATTTGATTTCTTTAAAGTCCTGGAGACATTCAGGTGTAAAGTAAAATTTCACTTCTTTGCACAGGAGTGCAGTGAGGGGTCGAGCAATTTTGCTAAAATCTTTTATGAATCTTCTATAGAATCCAGTGTGTCCTAAAAGCTTCTAACGTCCTTGACATTAACGGGTGGCGACAGTGCAGTCATTACTTCAATCTTTGCCTTGTCCACCTCGATTCCGGCTGCTGAGACCTTGTGTACCAAGACAATTCCGTTGTTAACCATAAAGTGGCACTTTTCCCAGTTCAAAACAGATTTTTCTCTTCGCATCTAGCAAATACCTTACACAGGTTATCGAGACATGTTTTGAAATTTGGACTGTATACTGAGAAGTCGTCCGTGAAAACCTCCATGAAGTCTTTGATCATATCCGTGAATATCGACATCATGCATCTCTGGAAAGTCGCAGGAGCGTTACAAAGTTCGAATGGCATTCAGCGATATGCAAATGTTCCATAGGGACAGGTGAAGGTAGTTTTTTCTTGATCGTTCGGATGTATTGGAATTTGGAAGAATCCTGAGTACCCGTCGAGAAAACAATAGTATTCTTGGCTTGCAAGCTTTCTAATATCTGATCAATAAAGGATAAAGGGAAATGATTTTTCATGTGGCAGCATTTAGTTTCCTGTAATCGATACACATCCTATGTCCGGTGACAGTTCTCATGGGGATCAATTCATATTTTTCATTCTTTACTAACATAATTCTGCCTTTCTTTGGAACAACATGAACCGGACTAACCCAGTTGCTGTTTGAGATCGGGTAAATACTGCCTGCTTCTAGAAGTTTCATAATTTCCTTGTTGTCTACTTCCTTAAAGTTGGGATTCAATCTCCTCTGATGCTCAATGGATGATTTGGATTCATCATCAAGGTGTATCCTTTGCATGCATAAATCAGGAGAGATTCCCGGGATGTCACCTATCGATAATCCGAGAGCCTTGCGGTGCTTTTGCAGTTTATTCAGCAATAATCATTGCTCTCCGCTGCTCAAGTTTGCATTGATGATGACATGATAGGAGTTCTCGTAAAGAAAAGCATATTTAAGACCAGCAGGAAGTGGTTTAAACTCGATTTTAGGTGCTTTTGCTTTGCTCCAGTCGTCTGTTACACCATGATGTCGATCGATGGTAGTATCGGGGTTTCGTTCGATGGGGGCAGGTAGATCAAGTTCTTCAGTGTTGAAATTGAAGACTTCTTCAGTGGCATCCATCAATCTTGTATATTCTTCATTCTGATCATCCATCGCAAAGATGTCATCTTCAGAGATGTAAATGCTCGCTCGAGAGGATCACTTGAGCACGCAACCACGAATGATTCTTCTGCTAGGTCGGAGAGATATTCGATATGGTAGGATTGACCGTCGATCAAATGCTGTTTAATTAATTTGTCCATGTCAAAGACCATCGGTATCTTTCCGATGTTGAGGCATATGTGCCCTCCTCTGACATCAATGATCGCTCCGGACGTGGCCAAGAAAGGTCTTCCTAATATAATTGGGTTTCTAGGTTCTCGCTCGTATTTAAGACCTATGAAATCTGTGAGCTAGAACGAGAGTGAATGCGTATGTGGAAGTCTTCAAGCACACCTTCCAGAATTCTAGTGGATCTATGAGCTAGAACGAGAGTGACCCTAGTAGGTTGAAACTGTGCTAGCTCGAGGGTGACTGCAACTGAATAAGGCATCAGGTTTACACTAGAGCCTAAATCACAAAGGGATCTTTGGAATCTCTCATCGCTGATAGTACAGTCCAAAACAAATCTATTGGGGTCAGGGAGTTTAACTGGAGTTTTTCCTTGAATAATTTTGCTTACTTCTTTAGATACCATCATCACACAGTATTTTGATTCATGGAATCCTCGCATCGCCGCATCTTTCACATACTGCTTAATAGCAGGCATCGCTTAGTGGCATCTCTATGCTTACTTTGTCAAACGCTTTCTTGCATATTGCTTTTTCTTGCTGCTTCTTTTTTTGCTTAGCATTTTTTTGAGGAAAGGGGGCGGTTGCTTGGTAGACCCTTGTTCTAACCGGTTCGGTCGGTTCTAGGCTGAATGTCGATCCGTCTTGCTTCTGGGCATCGATCGATGTTAGGTTCAGAGTGTCGATCGATTCTTGGTAACAAATGTCGATTGATGTCTCCTACTTCCATGTTCTTTTCCTTTTGTTTATGAAACAAGTTCTCAAAGTTGTCAGTTTGGTCCAATTCTTCAATTTTGGGCGAAATCTTGGGAATTTTCTTGTTAGTGTCGAGCGGGACGGGATGTGATTTTTCTTTTTCCTTTGTCGCGATTCTCGCTAATTGATAGATAGTGATGCTTTCTTTAACTCCAGGGGTGAGTCGTTTACCACTTCGTAAGGCCACGACGTTGCAATGGCTCTTTGGGTTATCGTTTGTTTTACCAGATAAGAATCCGTTATCCCTCCTGATGGACATAATAACACTACTCTCCACTTGGCTGTCGATTCTCTTAATGTGTTCACTTAGAGTTTCGATTTTTTCGTCATCTCCGCATATATCAGATCTAACTTCTCGTTGAGGTCGGCGGCTATTCTACGGTTTTCTGTGAAGAATTGATTTATCTTTGACTTTTCGTGTCTATCCACAGTGACATTAGTTGGTTGTGAAATTACCAGTGTTTTCCCTAAATCGTTGGTTGGTCAGACTCATCACATCAGAGAATTCAACTTGCTTTTCGAAGTCGGGAGAAAAATCATCGTCCAGGAGGGCCACAACTGATGCTAGAGTGTTTCTAACTCGGATTGAGTGCTTCTCCTCCGCGAGCAATAGCGATTCCTTCCTTTCGGTGTCTCTCATTTTGAAAGTTCTACCTAAAGCTATGTTTTCTATCAGCCTTTTAGCGCTTGTGGGGCTTCGGGTGCCGAAGTTACCCGAAGTGATTGATGAAAGCGCTTCTAATATCTTCCCAACAGGTCAGGGACCCTGGTGGTAATAGGAATGGCAATCAAGGACCTGGACCGCAGGCCTGGTCCGGAAAAGCTTGCTATGGGGCAGGTTTGGGACTTCATTTAGGAAGCCCATAAATTAGCAGGCCTCGTGGGTGTGCCTTGTGCGGGATTGGGCTGAAAGCGGGACGGCCCACAGGTTGACTTGTGGGATTTTAAAGACCTGGAAACCCTAAGTCTTCATTTCGCCCGACCTGAAAAAACAAGAGTGAGAGAGAGCACCGAAGGCGATTCGTCTTTAACCGTACACGCGACCTAAGGAGCTCCGGTGACGGTGGTTTGGGGGTCGATGATGCTTCTGGTCTCCCATGCGACTTTGATCGACACTAGTGGAACTTCTTCAAGCCACCAAAAAAAGTTTGCGAAGTGACTTTCCACCGAAGAAGAAGATCCAGCTCCGACGATGGGTTCTTCACCAACAATGGTTTTAGGCTCTCTTCGCTCCATGCATATCATAGGTAAGCAATGATTCTAATGGTTTGTTGTCGATTTATATTCTCGGAACTAACCCATTATGTCAACTTTCAGGTGGCTTCTCTTCTTCAGTCAACCACCGGAGCTTCTATTCTTCTTTGATCCACCACCGGAGCTTCTATTATTTATCGATCCACCACCGGAGCTTCTCCTTCACTGCATGCATGGTCGTATTCTTCTCCTCTTCACCGAGCATGTATGAAACTCATCTTCTCTCTTTCCTTTTGACTGAGAAATTAGGATTGGGTCTGAGTTAATTGAAAGTCTAGGATTAACAATCAATTTGATTCAAAATGTCTTTGCTTTCAGGTAACAACAGCGTAGACTGACCATGCATATATTATGAGGTAACAATCTCAGTCTCTTTGGTTAGTTTAGTCACAGTCTTAGTGTTGGTCTCAGTCTGATTGACTTATGTGTTAATTTCTTTCATTTTATTGTATTGCTTGTGATATTTGATGTTTAGCATAGTTTGATGTTATGTGAATGTGTTCTGTCTTAGTACTTATTTTTGTTTTTGATTGACTTGTATTACTTGTTTTGACTAGTTCAATGTATTTTTGCAGTATAGCTGATGAAAAATAAATCCAAGGAGTTTAGGGTGATTGTTCATTAGCTATGCTGCAAAATCCATTACGATGTTAAGACAAGACTCGTGTATAATTTGTGATTGAAATTTGATTGACTTGTATTACTTGTCTTTGACTAGTTCAACGGATTTTTGCCGCATAGCTTATGAAAAATCAATCCAAGGAGTTTAGGGTGATTGTTCATTAGCTATGCTGCAGAATCCGTTGTGATGTTAAGACAAGACTCGTGTGTAATTGCTTTAGTTACATGTGTTTGAAATTGTGATTGACTTGTTTTACTTGTCTTGACTAGTTCAATGGTTAATCAAATTTAATTCAAGTATCAATTTTTTTTTAAAAAAATAGTTAAAATATTAATCAAATTTAATTAAAGTATCAAAAAAAATTTAAAACCCTAATAAGGTAAGGTCAGTTAATGTTAATTAAATTGACTTGCAACTAAAAAAAAACTTTAGAGAGACACCATGGGATCAAGGGGCGACTCAGAAGATCAATCCACGTTTTGATCCGAACTACTCCCCACTAAATACTTTGGACTTGGGAACTCAACAACTTATAGCTAGACTTACTGCACAAGAGGAGATTGCTGATCAGGTTGCTGAAGGTGATGTAACTGGTTTTGATGGAAAGAAGCAAGGAAGCAAAATAAAGCTTATCAGTCTTGACAATGAGACTGATTATTCTGATGTGGCAATCACTCCACCAACTCAAACATCCAAGCCTTGCAGACAGACCACTTCTGGAACAGCCTCAAGGAAACCCATGTTCCAATCTAAAATAGATGGTGGCACTATCTCATCTGCCAAGGCGTGCACTAAGGAGAAGTCTATTCCTATGAAATCTGTGATTCGTGGAGGGAGAAGAAAGCCAATGACTCAGTCGCACAAGAACAAGGCCGCGTCTGGTCATTCGGGAAAGACCAAGGCAGCGTCTACTCAGTCGCAAAAGAAGAAGAAGGTCCAACAGGAGATACAGGATTTTGATGATGAACTGGATGTAGAAGAGCTTGATGAAGATGCAATCGGTTTGGAGGAAAGGGAGAATATGCAAAGATCAGATGTGTGGGTCGATTTCAAGGTGGTTCATAAATCCGATGGAGAGATGAAAGCTGTATGCAATCATTGCAGGAATGAGTATGCATGGCATTCTCACTCGCATGGAACTACTGGTTTGAGAAGTCATTGTGGAAAGTGTAGAATGTATCCAAGGAATTCTGGAAGGCAGCAACAACTCAATGCCGAGGGAAATTTAAAATCTCACAAGTATGATCATATTGTGTTTAAGCAGATGGTAGCTAAGACAATAGTTCAACATGATCTACCATACTCTTACGTGGAGTATGAGAATGTGAGAGACACATGGAAGTATTTTAACGCTGATGTCAAATTTATTTGTCGAAACACGGCGAAAGCAGATGTTTATTGACTTTATGAGAGCTAGAGAGAGACACTGAAAAGGGAACTATCGAGTCTTCCTGGAAGAGTCTCCTTCATATCTGACTTGTGGACGTCATTGACACGTGAAGGATACATGTGTGTCACAGCATATTAAATTGATCAGAACTAGAAGTTGAACAACAAGATCCTAACATTTTGTGCTCTACCACCACCACATATCGATATGAATGTTGCGATGCAGCTCCTTGAGTCACTGAAAGAGGGGGAAAAGAAAAAAGTATTCTTTATCACATTAGATAATTCAACAAGTAATGACTCAATGCAAGATATTGTCAAATTGCAACGGATGTTGAGGGATGTGCAGCTCACATACTTAACCTCATAGTGCAAGTTGGGTTGAAGGTTATTGGAGGCTCTTTGAACAATGTCAGAGAGAGAGAGAGTGTTAAGTATGTAACAGCATCAGAAACACGTGAAGCCTTGTTGGGAAAATGCGTGGTTGCTGCGAGTATAAAAGAAAATGCTGGTCTAATACTAGATGTGCAGACAAGATGAAATTCAACTTACTATATGCTTGAAAGAGCCATCAAGTATCGTCAAGCATTTGTTAAGTTGGAGATATTTGATAGGAGAGGATATAAAATGGCGCCATCGCATGAGGAGTGGACAAGAGCTGAGAAGATATGCCGTTTTTTGGGGGCTTTTTGCTGAGATCACACGTTTGATGTCTGGTTCTCATTACCCGACTTCGAACTTGTATTTCTATCAAGTGTGGAAAATCCATGATTGGCTACGAATGAATGAAGAAAGTGTAGATGAGATTGACAGAGACATGGTGCCACCGATGAAAGAGAAGTTTGATAAATATTGGGATGAAGTCAGTGGTGTTTTTTCAATGGCAGCAGTCTTTGATCCATGTTTTAAGCTTTCAATTGTCGAATGTTGTTTAGGGAAGCTTGACATGAGTACACGTGATGCAAAGTTGAAGAACTTGCGTCATAAGCTCAATACTCTATTTGAGTCTTACGAAAAAAAATCCAAGGCTACCTCACCTTTGACAAAGCCACGTGAGACGGTTCCACAAAAAGTTTGTGATGAGGGGTCAATGGGAATGTTTGAGAACTACGATGTGAGTTTTTTGAAATCTTTACCTCATGTTTATTTATTTTTCCAACTAGTTTCTTATATTGTTTAAAAACCGTCATAGGATTTCTTTGCATTTCGAAAAGTCAGCGGCGTTATGAGTGGAAAGACACCTCTAGAAGCTTTTCTTGATTAACCACCTTTGGACATTAATAATTTTGGAGCTTGGACATTCTCCAATTCTGGAAGGATAATACTCATCAGAATGATGATTTGGTTGCAATGGCTTGTGATTTGCTAAGTAATCCTATAACAACAGTGGCTTCGGAGTCCTCTTTTAGTATTGCATCGCAAGTTTTAAATAAATACAGGAGTCGTCTACTCCCAAAAAAATGTGCAAGCTTTGATTTGCATTAGGAATTGGATTAAAGGATATGGAGCTTATGAACATGGTAAATTCTTCACATTATCATATATTTTGGAGTTTTATGTTTCAATATATCTTTAACTAACTTCAACTATTCTTATTTCTTACTTGCAGAAGATGAAGTTAATGGTGAAGAAGAGGCACTCCCATCTTTTGAATCGATTGTTAGTGATGAAGTTGAAGAATAAGAAATGTGATTTGTTGTTTTGGTTTGGTGATTTATTTTTATTTACTTTTTGTTAGATTGGCAGCTTTGATTTTGTGTTTTGTTTTCTTTTTTTAAAAATTGGATACATCAAACTAGCAATGGTTATTAACTTATGAGTTATAATATTTGGATTCATCAAAGTAAAACCTTTGTTATGTTTTATTTTTGGAGTTTGACAAAACTAACTAACCATGTGCTTCGATCCAGCTAAACTCTAACTCTTTCAACTCGTGCCTGATCTAGTAAGTAATCGTTCACTTGACTCACGTACTGAATCAGCCAGAAGCACCTTGAAGCAGTCTGAAGCACCTTGAAGCAGCTGATATGGTTTTCCATCGCATGTCCCGCAACTGCAAAGGCCTAGTTTATTTGTGGGGTGGGTTTGGTCACCCATTTTGTAGACTGCAACCCGCCCGGGCCTGACCCGCCATGACCCGCATGAAAATATTCCCGATGCGGTGCGGGACGGGACGGGACAGAAGAACCTGTTTGCCATTCCTAGGTGGTAGCTGGTTCAGCCACCTCCTGGCATCACCTTCAAGGGAAAAGGGAAAAAGTTTGCAGCGATTGAAAAATCGTCGTTCACCTTGTCTTCTAGCATCTCGATGTGATCGTTCGGGTGTTCAGTAGGAAGACCACTGAACTGATTTTTGCGTGCCATAATTAGGAAGTCGATATCAAGCTCAGAGCTTCATGTATGTTTGTCTAATAATCGAATTGCAGACCTATTAGAATAGGTCCTGCTGGGGCTTAGGTATTCGAGCATTGGTAATTCATGCTTTATCTCATTCTTTGAAGATTTAGTGGTTTGATCAGGGATTGCAGTCTCATGATAGTTAACGAGTTGGCTTGCTTCATTGCTTTTATTGTTCATTGGTTATATCAAGACTACATTCTTATTATCAGCATCAGTAAAGGCGTACTTACCTGCTTCCGGCTGATCGGTATCGGTCGATGGCCATAGAAGGGTGTCACCCGACAGTAGTGGACTCACGTTGATCAATTTCAGATGAGCTCCGTCGATCGATCCGTGTTGTCCTGAATCCATATTCTCTCAGTTAAGTACCTGTGTCACAGGATCAAGGAAAGAATAATTTAGCATACAGTAAAATTAAAAAAAACTCTAGACGATATTCCAAACAAAATCTAATGGCAATAAAAAAGAGTCCACGACAACGACACCAAATTTGATGTGTCGGTTTGCTTATATCACTTCTCAAATTAATCCTATTGCCCACTTTACTCTCTCAAATAAGAGGTTTAGTGTAGTTGACACAGTGTGTTTTGTTCTAGCAGGGTAATAAATATCCTAATCAATCAACTGTCAAATTAACCATAATCTTAACACACTCAATAATACTCTTGCCAAGAGAGATCAGGTGTAGTACTTAGGGACCGAATCCACAGAAAGCAAGGGCACACAATAGATTTCTTATTTCTAAAGACTAAGCTAGGTAAATACATATATGTTGATAGTAAATAATCAGATTAAGGAAATATTCTTTGTCAAGTAGTAGGATGCAATATGGAAATATGCTACTAATGAAAATATGGAAATATTCTATTAATTAATTATATATAAATATGAATGTAAATATGCTAGATCTAGGGTTTCAAGCTTAATGAATGATAGTGGATAGGAAGCACGGAAATGTAAATATTCTAGAACTCAAATGTTAACTATTATGACCCTTTTAACTCCAACTCTCGTATGTGAGCAAAAAGAACGACCATTGATCGATGGCTAAGGTCTAGTGTCGATGACAGTGAAATCAGAAGGAAGTATAGGCGAGATTTAATGAGTCCACCAGACTTATTAGACCAGCTCTCGCATGTTCCTAACATCATAGTTCAACAAAATCTATTATGGCATAGAACCTACTCTCGTAGTTGTCCATGTCCTATTATCGAGATCCTAGTTAGCTATTCTATAATACAAGCATTAAGAACAACTCAATTGATGAATATTAACTTAACCTAGAAATCTTATTTTTGGGCTAATCCATGATTGCTATAATTCAACCCTAAATCTAATTAATAACTACTCAAACATGATCTTTGTTACATAAATCGTAGATGAATATAATATATATGAAATATAGACCTAAAATTAGGTGAAAACTCGTTCAGGGTATTTTCATCATTCTAACTTGGGCTTTGATCATCAATCGATGGCAATTGTGCTACATCAAACGCTCTCGAGCTTCGATCATCGGTCGACGCTAAGTGTGTTCCATCGATCAATGGCTTCGTCGACTCTCTAGATGATCAGCTACAAATTCTTCTCTTTAAGATGCTCCACAAGCTCCATGCATCTCATATATCTTCAAAACGTTCATGGACCTGTAAATACTCTAAATCATAGACCAGACACATAATAGACTCTAAATAGAGCCTATAACATGGCCTATAACTGGTAATAAATAGGCTATATAAACTCTCCCAGACTTAACCTTTTGCTTGTCCTGAAGCGGACAAATCTGTGAAAGAGGTTTTGAAAAGTGGGGACTCACAAAATATCTAAGTATAACTACCACCCTACTTTGTTGCAACCACATCCTATTAGGTCAATCACAGAGAAACTTTATATATTCTATCCTAGTATAGCAACCAAATCCATTCTACTAACAACTTAGCAAATACTAGCTTGACTCGCCCCTCTACTGATCTCATTTCCTTGCATAAAATAAAGGTGTATGCTTTACCTTGGGAGTATCGATCAAAGGACACATGGTTTCTTACCTCTGCAAGTATCTAAACAACTAGGTACAAAGTCATCTATGATCCATTTCTTCCCTCTTTTTCTCTCTTCTCTGAATCTTTTTAAATCTCAATGATGTCATCTCATTCTTTTATTTTTTTTTCTTTTTCTTTCCTTCTCTTTTTCTTTAGGGCAAAGTTGTAGGTGAATAATGGGGTCATAGGTAATTTACCTACCCATTGGTTCCAACAATATGTGATCATTCCTTTGAATTAGAATAGTGGGGTCATTGGTAATGTACCTACCCCTCTGCATCTTGGGAAATCATCTCAATCTTTTAAGCTTTTAAGTAGATGTTGAAGAGAGAGAGAGAAGGGAACCAAAGGTGCAATGACTTGTACCTACAGACTTGCAGAAGGAACCCGATCCAATGTATACCAAGCCCAAAGCAAGTTGATAATGTCAGGATTAGTGTTGGAAATCAGTTTGATTCCTTCAATCTTTCTAAGCAAGTGTGATATAGTGGCAGGATGATCCACTTTAGTATCTCTAGTAATCTCTGCAAATAACCTTCTAAAAATGGTGCTAAATTGTGGTTAGTCAATAATAAATTTTGATCATAATCCCCTTTGACTCAATAAAACTTTTTTGAAAAACTTATATATATATATATATATATATAGAGAGAGAGAGAGAGAGAGAAAATAAAACTCAAAAGAAATCAAATAGCATTAGTGAACCTCCCCCAGACGTAAGTTACACTGTCTCCAGTGTAATCCTCCCTGGATTGGTTAGGAAAAATTTAAATCATAAGTAAGTAGTTTAAGTAAGACACTCGATACCAGACTCTGTAATAGATTGTCAATCGATGTGAGGTGTTCGGTGTCAATCGATGATCGCGATCCATTGTCGACTGATGGTGACTCTATGGTGTCGATCGATGTCTGGCCTGTAAGTTTCTACTCTTTCTTCTATTTTTTTTAATAAGTGTAAAACTCAAAATAGAAAACAATATTAGTAAACCTCCCCCATAGTTAAACAACATTATCACCAGTGTTATTTAGTCTGAGATTGGTGAAGTAAATAAACATAAGGACATAAACATAAGGACATAATTTAATAAAGGAAAACGGTATACCTGCTTGTTGATGGTGACCGTCGATCGACACAGTTAAGTGGCGATCGATCGATACTGTGGTTGCTCTGTCGTTCTATGCTGGCCAGCCATTGATCGATCGATGCTTAGGTTGCTCCATCGATCGACAATGTTCAAGTGTCGATCGATGCTCTGTGCAGACATATGTTCCTTTTTCTTAAAAAACCTGTAGTAGTATAATAAAATCCGAAATTAGACTAATATAATCAAGAAACCTAACTAAAACTTACTAAACAGTGGGTTGCCTCACACTCAACGCTTGGTTATAATCTTAAGCTCGACGTTTGAACTTTCTGGCTAGTTTGGAGGTGGATCAACACTTGGAAACACAAGTGTTTAGGACTTCTCTGCTCATATGAAACCATGTACCAATAAAGCTCTTCATTGCTTCATCACTTCTGGTTTTCTCATTCTTTGTAACCTCTCTAGCAACCTCCATTAAATGCATTCTTCTTTGTAGGTTCCCAATGCTGCGCTGTAGCATTCTAAGTCTTGCAGTTGTAGTCTCTAATATATCTTCCACCTGTTGAGAAATATATTCCTTCCTTAGGCTCTGAGAAAAGGCAATCTCATCAAACCTATCTTTCAGTTGTGTTTCTGTTGTTGTCTTCTGCCTGTCGGCTTCAGTTTCGATCGATGGTCGTAGGGTACCGTTGATCGATGCTCGGTCGTCTGGCCTAATCGCATGCGTGTAGTCAAACTGGTAAGGCATCTGTCTATAGGATAGTAAACATGATCAAGCCTTGTGTAGGATTCATCTAGTGACATCTCTTGAGCTTTGTAGACCTCATGCACAATATCATCAATCTCTGCTTTGTTGTATGTCCTTTGATTCTCCATAGACATACTGATCCTTGTTGTATGTTCTGGTAGACATATGTAGCTATGCTCAAACATAGTAGCTCTCTCTAGAACTGCTCTAATGTCTTCAGCTTGCACATTCACTACTCTTCCGTCTGTAGCTCGCGCATTACCATTCTCATCTCTGTAGATGCCATACTCATCTTTCTTTTCCCAATGGAAAATTCTTCTGCCTTTAGCATCATAAGCTCTTGTTCCATGCTCGATACAGCCGTTGATCGATGCTGGGTGTGGCCTGTCAATTGACGCTGAACTCTCCGGATAGTAGGCAGATAAAGTACGAAATTTGTGGAACTTCGGAAGGGTATTGTCGATTGATCCACACTGTCTGCTGTCGATCGATCTAAGATGTGGAGACATGTATGGAATATTATGGATCGGCTCGATCTTCTGCTTCTCTATGTCGATCGACCCTAAATGAGGTGCGTCGATCGATGTGCGTCTTTCCACTTTCGCCCAGCTGGCATCGTCTGATACTAGGTCACGATATTCAATCAGCTCTCCTTCTCCATCGATCAATGGTGTATGGTGGCCGTCGATCGATTCTTGGTTGCCAAGTTGTTGCCCGAACAGATTTCCAGCTCCATTGGCCACTGCAGGCATTCTGCTATCAACGAAATCTAGTTTGGACTCTGCTTCTTGATCAGTATCGATCGATGGTAAACGGTTGTCGTCGATCGATGTCGATTTCCTAAATTAATGAGAAATTTGGAAGACACTAGCCTCTTCCATTGCAGTACCACAGTACTCGATTAGCTCTTCCTCTCTATAATCTTTGTCGTACTCGAAGTAGGCTGGGCTGTAATTTCCATCTGTATGGCAGGTGTTGGTAGTTTCTAGGGTGAGGCCGTCGATCTATAACTTAGGGTGGGTGTCAACCGATTGCTGAACAACAAATGTGTCGATCGATGCTCCATCCTCAGGCTCCTAGTTGAACTCATAATTGCAGAAGCATGTGGCCACAAGTTCTGCATCATTAGACAACTCAATTAGGGTAGCCTTGCTCTTATTCTTAACAGGTTCATAGAAAAAGTTTTGATCAATTAGGGATTGATACAACTTGTTTTGCTTCATATCGCAGATGGCTCTCACTGTCGCCATAAATGCTCTACCAAGTAGTAGTGAAGAGTTCCAATCAATCTGGATGTCCATTACATGGAAGTCTACTGGGACTAAGGTGTTGTTGATTTGCACTGGAACATCTTTCACTATCCTTCCGGAGTTCACTTTTGAGCAGTGTACGAATGTGAAAGAATCATTGGAGGGTTCCACTTTCAGGTTAAGCTCCTCTGCCATAGTTTTTGGTATGATGCTTACTAATGATCTAGTATCACAGAGGGCACTTGGGTATTTGTTGCCTTTGATCAAGCATGAGACCGCAAACTTCCAGGGTCGCGTTTCTTCTTCGTACAAGTCCTCTGTTTCATCCTTCTCCTGAGGTGATTGAATATGATCTCTATATCTTCTTATGTCTCCCTTGATTTCCTGAAAAACATCCACAACCTGTGTGTATAGTAAGCTTCATCAAAAGGGATGTTTCAAGGAATTTTGGAGACTCTTTTAACAAAGTTATCCATCTCCTTTTCATTGGCTTCTCTGCGTTGATGTTTGGGAATCTTTTGATTCTTCTTGGAATGACCTTCATCTTCCCTATCAAGATCCATGGCTTCAGATGTGTCAGTATTCTGTGTTGAAGCTGTCGTGGTCGCACGCACAATCAAATTGGAATTGATGCTTGGTAGTCGACCCGACTTCCTCATCTGTCGATCGACGCTGAATGGAGTGCGTCGATCAATGCTTCTATCTCTTTGATGGTCGACTGTCTCGTGTCTGTATTGATCAACGTTGTTCGATTCACACGAAGCTATTGATGCTGCAGGAGCTTTTGTCGATCGATACTCATTGCTTGGTGTCGATCGACACCAATGCGAACTGCCGGATGACATAGAACTTTCCACACAAAAATCTCCTTCTTGGAGCTTTTCTCTCTTAACTTCCTGCCAAAAAATCATCATCAATCAGTGCGTTGACGTGGAGCTTCTGTCCAGCTTCCTTGATTCTTTGACCTGCTGCATTACACAGATGACCCTTAAGGTCATGCAGGTCTCCATTCTCACCCCTAATCAGTATCAGAGTCGCAACCATCTGAACTCGTATGTGTCTGTCAATCGATGTGGGTCGGTTGATGTCAATCGAGGCTAAGTGATCAGTATCGGTCGATGTGAGTAAGTTGTTGTCGATCGATGAAGGTAGGTTGATGTCGATCGATGCTGAGTGATCAATGTTAGTCGACGGTGGAGTTTGGATGATGGTCGATACGGTTCGTGAAGAAGTGTCGGTCAACGCGGTACTAGTGCTGTCGATCGATACTTGTCGTCTTTCTTTACGGATCGAGCGTTCAAGTTTGTCAAGGTCAGAGGGTGATATTAGTTCTTGTCCTTTGTTGCTCATGGTGCTTCTTTGCATGTACTTGAAAACAAAGGGAAATAAATTATTAGTAACTTCAAAATCAGTAAAAAAGCCTAGACTAAATCCTAGAAATTAAATCTAATAGCGATCTATGCTCCCCGGAAACTGCGCCAAATTTGAAACGGTGTGTTTAGTTCTAGCAGGGTAATAAATATTCTAAACAATCAACTGTCAAATTAAACCTAATCTTAACACACTCAATAATACTCAAAGACATAAATATAAAGCCCTAAAATTAGGTCAAAACTTGTCCAGGGTATTTTTGTCATTCTTACTTGGGCTTTGATCATTGATCGATGGCAAGTGTACTACATCGATCGCTCTCGAGCTTCGATTATCGGTCGAGGCCAAGTGTGTTCCATCGATCGATGGCTTTGTCGACTCCCTAGATGATCAGCTACATATTCTTCTCTTCAAAATGCTCCAAAAGCTCCAAGTATCTCATATATCTTCAAAACGGTTTTGGACCTGTAAATACTCTAAAACATAGCCTAGACACACATAATAGACTCTAAATAGAGCCTATTACATGGCCTAAAACTAGTAATAAATAGGATATATCAGTAGTAGTTAGGGATCGAATCCAAAGAGACTCTAGGATTGCACAATAAACTTTTTGTTTTGGAATTAAAGCTAGACAAATGGTGATAATAATAATAAAGGTGATTTCAAGATTGATTTGTGAAGGTTAAATTAAGGGATTAGACTTAAGGGAAATTCTCAGGTAGTATCAGATAATACAAATAAATAGATTGCTAGGGTTTTAATTAAGCATTGTTCTCAAACTCAAACCTTAGTGTTCAGGAGATCGCTCTCGCGCATCTCGACTGAGTGTCGATCGATGCCAGTAAGGTGGCGTCGATCGATGCCAGTAAAGTGGTGTCGATCGATGCTCATTCTAAATAGTACAGGTTTCACGGTTTGATGCGTTCTCTAAACTTCTAATTCAACTCTCGTTTGTTACTAGTTTTTAGATTGTTTAAGATAGGTTCAGGGTCATAACCATGCTCTAGCTTGCGCTATGGAACCCTAATTTCTAAGATTGATGTGATCAGATTCAACCTAGCATTAAGAACAACTTAAACAAAGAACCAAGAAGATTACCCTAATATTCTATAAAATCAACAAGACAATACTACCGTTGAAGAACCCTAAATCTAACAATGAATTACTCAGACATAGCAATAAAGTACATGATTAAAGTCTGAATAAATTGCATAGAATAAATTGAGTAAAAAGATAGGGAGTTCAAGATCTTCTCTGTAATAATGGTCAAATATCTCTCTCCAATAGATGTAGCAAGGGGTTCCAACTATGCTTTGGCCTCAAAAACGGCTTACAACGGTGTCTCTAAGACTGCTTAGGTTAAAACTAAGATAGAAAATCCTAATAAATAGTCTAAATTTCCGGCAGGGGTTTGTCTTGCAAATGATGAGACTTTTGGGTAAAACTTATAATTTCTCAAGTCTTCATTAATTTTGCAGTCGACTTATCTGTCGATCGATGCACAAGGTGTGACGTTGATCGATGCTTCATGCATAAACTGGATCCGACATTGAGTTTCTGGCTGAGCATCCTAAATTCTCCAAAATAGCCCAAAAGCTCTAAATGCTTCCAATGAGTACCTGGACCTGTAAATACTCTAAAATATAGTCTACACACACATAATAGACCCTAAATAAAGCCTCTAACATGGTCTAAAACTGATAATAAATAGGCTATATCAGGTTGGTAAATTACATATGACCTCATTATTCTAATTCAGACAAGAATGATCACACATTACTGGTAGCGAGGGATAGGTAAATTACATGTGACCCCATTATTCGTCTATACTTTGTCAAAATGAGAGAAAAAGAAAGATAAAAAATCGAAATGAAGGTGAACAGATGAACTGCATCATCATCATTGTTTACTGGAATGATATAAAAAGATTCAGAGAAGATAGAAAGAGGAAAACAGGGGTCAGAGGAGACTACATGTTGGTCTAGATACTTGCTTGAGTTGAGCCCATGTGTCCTTTGATCGACCTTCCCAAGGTAAAGCTTTCACCTTTTTATATGTGAGAAATGAGGTTAGTAGAGGGGTTAGTCAGACATTGTTAGCTAAGTTGCTGGTTAGATGGACTTGGTTGCTAAGCTAGGATAGGGCATATAAAAGGCCTCTTAAGACTACTCTTGTTTCGCTTGAGGACAAACAAAAAGATAAGTCTGGGGGAGTTGATATACTAGGGTTTTTACCCATTTTTACCCACGGTATATAAGTGTTTTAGAATAGATTTTTTTATGTGTTGCAGTCTTTTTAGTATGTTTTAAGCTTCAACAGTGTTTTGGAGAAAAGTGGTGATTTTGGGTCATTTTGGAGATACAAAATAGAGGAAGCTCGTAGCTGACCATCTAACAAGTTCAATGTCGACATTCAGAGTCAACAATCGATCGACGGACAGCTTGGATAGTTGATCAACGGCGGAGCGCACAAGGACATGCAAGTTTCTCAGCCGACTTAAAACCCAAGTTCCACTGATTTACGAGATTACCCCTGGCCGACTGTAACCTAATATATAAGTGTTTTGCCATTATTTTGGGCAAACACACGTTTTACGATACTTTTTTATTTTTTACTTTTGACAACAAACAACTTAGGATTTTTAGTAGTTGGAGAGAATATCCAAGACTCCTTCAAAGCTTTGTCTTGGAACTCTAGTTTTTCTATCTATTCAATCTTATGCTTTCTATTATTATTCTTACTAAGAATTGCTTTGCTATGTCAGAGTAGTTCTTTTGTTAGATTTAGGGTTTAATAGATTATGAGGGATTAGCCCAAAATATAAAATTACTAAGGTGATAAATATTCTTCAAAGAGTTTCTATTAATGCTTGTGTTCTAGAGTAGCTAACTAGAACACTGATCTTAGGATTGGAGACAACTACGGCTGTAGGCTCTGCACCAGAATAGATTGCTTTGAGCGAGGTTGTTAGAAAAACATGACAACTGATCTAATTAACTCTAGCAAATAAATCAAACCAACTCGCGAATGCCTGTCTAAGCGACCATCGATCGATGCTCTTACCGTGCCATCGATCGATGGTCGACCCGTGCCAAAAAGCGATAGTTGAGCTACAAGACTTAGTCAATAGGATTGATTCAACAGCGAAAGCTGGAATACTTTCTCATTAGAATTCGAGTTCTAGGATTGAGAACCTAAGTATTTTATATCATTATAATAATGATTACCTAAACCCTAGATCTAGTTTTTTCCTATAATCTTACAAAACCTCAATCAACTATTGAACAATTATTTACTGCTTTTAAACTATTTACCTAGCTTGACCACTACTGATTTAGATCTAGTGTGTATCTTAGCTTCTTCTGGATTCGATCCCTAAGTACTACAACTTGACCTCTTATTTGAGAGAGTAAAGTCACTCCTTAGGGTAATTTTAGTGATACCAGTAGGAAAATAATGATTTTTTTTTGGAAACTATCGTTAATATTAGAGAACTCAGAATTTAGGTGGATAATCTAGCAATCTAATTCTTAGGCAATTTTTCAGTCTTGTTCTATTGTTCCTTAATTGTCCAGGGAGAACTTCCAAACCAATATAATCTCCAGCAAAACCGAGAAACGATCACCAAGCATTCAAGCATACTCATCTCACTTCCTAATAGAAAGAACTAAAAACATGAACATCTCTTAAAACCGACTCGATCCTGGTATTTTTCTTAAGAAACCAACCCATTCAAAGCCGCCAACCAAAAATCACAATCCCAACGTTATCTTTAATTCGACCCATATTATCGATCATGTCATTCCTTGAAAGAAAAACATAGACAACCCTTCGAAAGAACAGTTCATCCGTTCTCTTTGGTAAAAAAAAAGAGGGAGTAGGTACGTATACTATACTCGTATACTCACATCTTCAAAAAAAAAATTGTTCTGCATTAAGAAAACGCTTTCGACAAAGCAAACTCTTGCGACATTAGGCAATAAAATGATGCATAGAAATTGTCCATAAGGCACATGACAATCTAAAATTTGTCTAAAGCCAGCGGCATACCTAAACAGTCAAAAATTATACGAAAAAATCTTCAAACATAAAAGCATAGCTTCCACTTTCCGCTGAACCAAGTGGATCACCAATTTTTTTCTGCAAAAAAGTAAAATCAAGAACACAAGTAGCAGCAAGCACAACAAAGAGATCACGTCATCCCCGCTCGTTCACTAGATCTACCGCTGGTTGACCGACACGTTCCGCCCAAGAAACCTACAAAAATATTTTGCGACAAGATCTTAACGAAATAACCTTTGGTAAAACTCTGTGAGTGACACCAAGCAACTTTCACCGAAGGATCAAAAACAAAGCGGGAACATTTCTTGAGTAATCTGCCGAAACATCGCTACTTTGACATCTACACATATAACACCAATTTACTATCTTCATAAAACCGATCAGCCATTATTTTCGTATAACTAAAGAATTTTATACAAAATAGTCAATGGGAAAGAAGGTCGGTATGATGCAAAAACAACTTTGCAATAAGGAAACGAAGATAAGGAGAACCTAATCCACACTCGCAAACGTCGTGAATAACCTGCAATAAACACTCTCCATTTACTTATGTAAAAAGACTTTTCGTAAAACTTACACAAGACATCCTTTGTATAATATGATCGAGACATACAAAGAAACTTTCATAACAAGGTTTACGAAGAATTTCTTAGACGACTCTCAGATAAACCAAAACGAAGCTGAAAGATTTGTCTCTCAACGGTAAGACTTTAACACGTCAAACTGCGATCTAACAGATTCTCCTTTTTCCTTGCTGCTCGCTGGCTTTCTCCATTCACTGCCCTCAGTTACGTCCGAGCAGGCAATCATCCCGCAACTGACTCCGCATGGGTCATGTATCAAGGTGCTTAGGCTTCGTCTTCCTTTGGCAAAAAAAAAAAAATCATACTAAAGGAAGCATTATACCAAACATTTGTCGTATAACTGAAACCTAAAGTGAAAAATTATCTGGCCGAACACAGCCCTTACGCCGAGCAAAAACATTTAAGTGACCACTGCTCCATCCAATCACTTAACGGCAAAACGACAATCCGCATGTCATCTAAAAACGCCAAGTGGTGATTATGAAAACAATTATCGTATAACCCAGAAATGGAAATCATACAGTAAAGTCTTTATGACAAACATGCAAAGCAACAACACAGCGCCCACATGTCGATCAGCATGATTCGGTTGCATGCATTGCGACACCTCGTGCTCCGGCATGTCAAGCTTCATGTGCTGCTTCCATGCACGGCGACACCTTGAGCCTATGTAGACAGATAGACTATTGGATGGTTGACCACGTCCTGAACCCATGTGTTGAGACACCTTGAGCTTCTCGGTTCATTCATCTGATTTTGGTCCTTCCGGCATATTTTTGACCGGCGATCAATCCCGAATAATTTTTCGCTCCCGTTTTGATGCGCTGAATATTTTTTAATAAACTCCAAAAGAATTTTTAACTTGACGGAAAATATTTCCCAAGCCTCCAACTTCCCCGAGAAATGCCATAATACCGAAATTAGGGTTTTTTGCCAAACTTTGGTTTTTTCCGTCATGCTTCATTCCCGTCATGTTTGTTTCCCGTCCTGCTTAATTCCCGTCCTGATTCCAACTTATTATGTCTCCAAAATTATATTTTTTTGATACAAAGTAATTCCCAAAAGGTTGGCTCCAAATTCTGACTTTGTCGATCTCGACCATTTTACCCCTTCGGGAGGGTTATTACACCTCGCCTCCGAGGACTTGCACATAAAACTAGCCCAACAAAAGCCAAACGTTTGTTAAGACAGAAGCCGAGCTTTCTCCCAATATGAGAGTCATCATGGGAGGTTCCCTCCTTGCAATGATTCTGCCAGATCAGTGAAGGGATTCCGCTGACAATCAGTAACCGCAAAGAATTGGCCCACCAAACCGCAGTCCAAGACCTCCTTGTTGCTGAGGTAGAACTTCACAAAATAACCTCTAACGCCAATACGCTGGCCAAACCGATTCAGAAGTTTTTTCCATTGAAGAGGAGATCCTCGTGTTTGCCATCAATGACAATGACCCAAGCAAGACGATCAAGGTTGATGCTTATCTCCCTGATGAAACGAAAAATAAGATTGTTTTCTTCCTCAAGGAAAACATCTTAACTTTTGTATAGTCAACCGTCGACATGAATGGAATCAACACTGTAATAACCACACACGAGCTCAATGTCGATCCAACTTTTAAGCGAGTCTGGCAGAAGAGATGAAAATGGGGTCCCGTGGATCGAAGGCTGTCAAAGACAAGATCGAGCGATTGCTCGGCGCAGGATCTATCACCGAGGTTATATACCCAGAGTGGCTAGAAAACCATGTTGTGGTCAAGAAGAAGAGCGGAAAATGGCGGGTGTGTATGGATTTCATCAACTTAAACAAACCTTGTCCTAAGCACAACTTTCCCCTCCCACACATCGACCGACTCATCGAATCAACGGCTGGAAACAAGATTTTAACAATCATGGATGCATTCTCCGGCTATAATCAGATACTGATGCACTAGGACGACCAAGAGAAAATAGCCTTCATCACAAACCGACGGACGTACTGTTACAATGTCATGCCATTTGGTCTCCAGAACGAAGGCGCTACTTATCAACATCTTGTTAGCAAAATGTTCACTGACCGACTAGGAATCACCATGGAAGTCTACATCGACGACATATTAGTGAAATCCTTAGCGGCCGCCGATCACCTCGATCACTTGAAGGAGTGCTTTCACACACTGAATGAGTACGACATGAAACTCGACCCAGCGAAGTGTACATTCGAAGTCATGTCAGACGAGTTCCTTGACTATATATTCAATCAAAGGGGGATCAAAGCGAATCCAAAACAAATATCTGCTATCTCGATTCATAGTTATTATTTAGCATTTCATGCAGGGTCCTGTTACTTGAAGTTAGATAACGGCAGGAGGCCATATCTAACTTAGTAACGGTTTGTTTATTTAACATTCGTTTTGATTGATTGATTAGCCTTAGATTTGATTGCTTGCTACGGTTAGATTGATTGTTATTTTGGGTTGTTTGGGTTAGTTACTAGGTTGCGGGTAGAGGCCGCCAGCTCACTGAGTGACATTAGGTTACTCATCCAACTCTGTTTTCCTTTTTGCATGTAGTTTTAGGTAAGGATGATCGGATAGCTTGGTGCTGGACGTTAGGACCACCAGAGTAGATTTTCATGCCTTTTGTAAACGGTATTGTGATTTGTGTTTAGTTGTCTCGATTTGGCATTAGGCCGGGACCGGTCTTGAATATATAAATGTATGGATATTTCTTGAATTAATAAAGGATTTTTTTTTCATGCACATCTTGAGTACTCTGATATTTGACTAGTCCGGTCTAACACAACGTTAGTTCTAGGTACGATTTAAAAAACCTTAGGCCTCGATCTAATGGAACCGTTAACTCTTGGTACGGGTTGCAAAGACTTAGGCCTTGATTTAGCGGGATGAGTTAGGGGATGAACTGGTCTATGTCGCGGAGTAAGTATTGCGACTCTGATCGGATTGTCCCTAGCCTGTCACGGAGCGCTTCTGGACCATGGTGGTTGGTTGGATGGTCAGTCATGTTCTTGTTTGATTGTTGGCTGGCCGGTTGGCTGTTTCATCTCTAACTCCGCATGTTGGTTGGCTATCGGTCATGTTCTTGTTTGATTGTTGGCCGGTGGATAGGTCATAGGTCTAGGACGGTTCGGGGTGTTACACGAGGGGTCATGGGTTTGTGTCTAGTCACTCGGCACGGGACCGTTTCAGTTTTTCTTGAAGGTCAGGGATTGTAGAGTTAAGTTTGGCTCGAAAGTCAGGGGATTCGGTTTGTACGAATCGTTCTTCCTTTCGTTTAGCCTCTACAATGTGGCAGTGTCTGTCACATCCAGCTTCCTGGCCTTGGTTATGTTAATTGTCTTTTGCAAGTCGTTTGGTTGATCGGCAGGGGGTCGGGATGTTCGACCGTCGGGGTCGTTGTTTGCTGATCTTCTTTTGGCGGTTCATCATCAGACGAAGCATGGGATGGTGCTCTCCTGATTGCAATTTTTTTTGGTGGGACTTCGGCTTTTCCTCTTCAGAGGTGAAGTCATCGTCTTGATGCGATTGGGCGGCTTCGTCGTCCTGGTCGGCGAATGCTTTGCCTTGAGATTTCTTCTTTTGTCATTGCTCTTGCTCCAACTCTTGTTGTTTTTAGTAGGCTTTTTCTTCGAGGGCTCTAGGTTTGTCTGTCCATTTGCTAAAGCTGCTAGGAGTGCGTCATGGAGCTGCTTACACTCCTTGGTGTTGTGCCCTTTGATCTCTAGGGCACAGTGACAATGGTGTGTTTGTTGTTCCAGCAAGGTATAAATATCCTAAATAATTAATTGTCAAATTAACCCTAATTTTAAATACAAAACAATACTCTTGCCAAGAGAGATCAAATGTAGTACTTAGGGATCGAATCCACAAAGAGCAATAATACACAATAGATTTCTTAAATCTAAAGACTAAGCTAGGTAAATATATATATATATATATATATATATATCAGTGGTGAAATCAATTAAGGAAATATTCCTTATCAAAAAGTAGGAATGCAATCTGGAAATATGCCAATGATGCAAATATGCAAATATGTTAATAATGCCAATATGAAATTATGCTATTAATTAATGATAGGGACTGATATTTACCACTATTGTGCCATGGTATCAGCCTTAGTTCGATTTTATTATATGTGTTTGGAGTATGTTTTAGAGTATTTTCAGGTTTAGGTACGTTCTGGAGAACATCGGTGATTTTGGAGCTTTTGGAGATGCAGAACTGCACAGATGTGTCAGATGTTTATTTATGGATGGAGACATTCCCACGGTGCGTTTGAGTTAATATTTTGTCATAAGATAGAGATTTGAGTTATCTTTCCTATGCCGCCAGTTTGAGATCCATCTAACGGTTAGATCTAAAGTTATGTCCGATTTAATGAAGAGTGGTCTGTCTGCCTCGCAAGAGGAAGCTGTCGAGAAGATGAATGAGTGTCTATCGACGGAACAGCCTTAGCGTCGATCGACTGTGATCCCAGAAGATAGGCCCGACATGTTTTATGACCGAGTTAAGCCTAGAAACCATCACAAATTACCAGAATGCCTTTGTACGACTTAAAACCCTAGTTAATGTTTTCTAAGCCATTGTTGACGGCTATGCAATAATTTACCAAGCTTTCTTTTATTCATTGTTCTAGGGTTAGGAGAGAATGGAGGAACTCCTTCGGAGTCCTCCTGGAACTCCTTTGGTTCTTTATATTATATCTATTCTATTCATCTATGATTTATGTGACAAAGATCATGTCTGAGTAGATCTCTTGTTAGGTTTAGGGTTTCTTAATGATATTGATGGATTAGCCAAACAATAGAATTGCTAGGGTGATTGTTAGATCTATCAATAAAATTATGTTTATTGCTTGTATTCTAGAGTAGCTAACTTGAACCATGATCATAGGATAGTTAGGCGCAAGCGAGAGCATGGTCTACTACCAGAAATAATCATGTTGAGCTAGGTTGCTAGAAACAAACGAGAGTTGATTTAGTTAATTTATTGAACTCGAGAGACCATCGATCGATCCAGAATCATTGCCATCGATCGACGGTCATTTCATGTCAATAAGCAACAACTGAAACATCGGACACCGAGTTCTATGATGAATACTCTTAGCTTATATCCTTTATAATCCACTTGCCTGAAACCCTAGATCTAGCTATTTATTATTATTGTTTACTTATCAATCAATCAATTATCCGCTATAGTTTATTTACTGTTTATTAATCTATTTACCTAGCTTAATCGCGACTGTATTGAGTTTATTGTGTATCCACACTCCCTGTGGATTTGATCCCTAAATACTACAATTTAACCTCTCTTGGCAAGAGTAGTTCGTGGGGTTAATTTGATAGAGTTTTCATTAAAAATACATAAAAACCCTCTAAAATTTGGCGCCGTTGCCGGGAAGTAAAAATTCACCATTAGACTCAATTTGTTTGATTTAGTCTAGGTATTTTTTTATTTTCTTTTACTTACATAATTTTTTTTTGTGTTTCAGGTACATACATATTAATACCAAGAAGCAATGAGGAGAGAATTTTTAGGTTCTTCAAAGAAGGAGCCTGCTGATTCACGCACGATCTATAAGTCTAAGAGGGCAGTCGACACCCTCCAAAAAGCAACTGCTAGCGCAGAGAAACAAGTATCGATCGACACCAATACTTCCTCGTCGACCGATACTAACATCAAGACATCCATCAACGCCCACACTTTGCCGTCGATCGATACTTTTTTCGGGAAGAAAGAGAAAGACGAGCATCGATCAATAACAGAATTGCTCAGGCCTACTCAACTCTATGTTAACAGGTCTACGATTCAACCTCGAGAAATTCAGGGGATCGACGGCCAGATAAGATCTGCATACTTTAATCATGTGTGTGTGCACCCATTTCATGGCCTTCCCCGTGAAGATCCCATGGACCACCTTGAAACACTAGAGGATTTTATGTTTAGCATCCCAGAGGATGAAGGAACTACATACTATCTCCTCTGCAAGTTATTTAAGTATTCTCTCTCTGGAAATGCAGTTGTTTGGCTGAAACTTCTACCACCAGGATCTCTCACCACCTAGAACGATGTCAAGACTGCGTTTCTGACTAATTTTTTTGATGATGCAAAGACCGAAGAGCTAAGGGATAAGATTTTAACATTCTCTCAAGGACCTACTAAAGGGTTTAGAAGTTCTTGGGACAGATTTAGGGTGTACCAAAAAGATTGTCCACATCATGGTTTCACAGAGGTTCAACTGCTGAGATTCTTCTGCAAGGGTACTAATGTGCAATGTCATATGATGTTAGATCAGGCAAGCGAAGGGAACTTTAAAACCAGGACTCCAGAGGAAGCTACGAGACTGATTTAGAACTTTGTGTCTAGAAATAGTATCAGGAATATGGATACTCAAAGGATGCAATCAGGTGTTATGAATAATGACAAGATCATTGAGGTCGAGGAAAAAACTGATTATGTACATGAAGTCTCGTTGGTGGAACAAGCTACAAAAGAGGACGAGAATCATATATATCAGTGGATGGAATATATTCTGGAACGAGTCATTGAAATTCAGCAGATGACAAGTGCATACTTAAATCTGAGGTTGAATTATATCTATAAAGAGCTGAATGGAAAATTTGAAGCCTTGGACGTCCATGTCATGATGCTAGACACCCAGGTTTTCCAGACAGCAGAAGTTGTAAAGAAACAAAAAGTTGTGGTTAAAGAGAAAGCTAAGGAGAGCAAGAGGCATCAAGTTGATGGTATCTTAGATAATAACTTTGGGGAAGTAATCGAGCATGAGACGCTGGAAGAAGCTGCTTTTCTAGTCAAAAGTTCTATGTCCTTTGGCAGCTTTCACTGGCATCGATCGACACCATCAGCTGAGCATCGATCAACACCCATTGAAGAGTGCATATGAACAATAAAAATTCAGAGCCACTCAGACTTCACCACCCGACACCCGCATCCTTCCAGCTTGTACTTTGTTAAACGCACACCGTCGTTCGAAACCAACATGACAACATGGATCAACATCAACGGGCGACCAACGATCGACATCAGCAGCCGATCATCGATCAACACCCGCCCATGTCAAGCCCAAATGCACACCACTCATCAAAAAAGCCAACAGTGAACACTAATCAACATGATGCCGATAAACTAGAACAAGGGCAATTGATCCCAGCTGAAACCTCTTTCGTTGGCAGTATCGATCGATGGTACACACCATATATCGATCGACACCAACAAGACAACATCGGTCGAAATCAATGGGTGACCAACGATCGACAACAGCATCTGAGAATTGATCGACACCCAAGGGAGAGCATCGATCGACAAACAACACCTGACATCGATCGACATCCATCATTAGACGAAGAGCCAAGTTAAATTATTGAACCAGAAACGGCTGAGGAGAGAATGCATGGGTCCAAGGATTCACACCTTGATGTTCCAAACATCTGTGACCACCTATTTGTGTAGGAGAAGCTACTGGATTCACAAAACAGTGAAGTTGATACATGACCCTGTGAAGTTTGTGGTTCCTTGTGCTATATTGGAAGTTGAATCTCCTATCCCACCAGATAGTGGTACACATCTAGGTTCCTTCAAAGGGGTATTTGATGATCATATGTTTACAGTAGCTTCTCAGAGAGGGTCGAGCTGTAGAGGTGAAGTCAATGAAGGGCCAGCAGAAGCAACATCGATTGACACCGACCAAATACCATCAATCGACACTGACCAACTACCATCAATTGACACCAGGCGCGTATCAGAGCAGAATGAGTTCGATGTGTGTGGAAATCATTCTGAAAGGGACACCACTACGAGATCAGACAAGTCTGGGGCAAAGAAGAGGAAGAATTGGAAGAAGAGAAGAAGGACCAAGGCGGTCCTCAGTTATCATTGATTCCCAACTTCTCAGACGGTGTCAGGAAGTACAGAGTGCGTAGCAGATGCTTCTCGCAGCCATTTGCAAAGCTTCAAGCACTCCTTATTGCTGAGATGGTAGACAAAGGAGAAGAGTTTGTATAGGCTTTCATAAAAGGGTGATGAAGCTTCATAGAGTAGACACTGAAAATTGTTTTGGAGCAAATTCTTATTCTCATCTAGAATGAATCAGATCTCCAGAAGTCAAGCTAATGACTAAAAATAAGCGCTGAGTGGGAGGCAACTCACTGTTAGGTTTGTTTTAAATATGGTTTATTTTTATTTGTTACTGATTTTTCGTTTTTATTGATTTCAGGAAAAAAAAATGATCAATGTCAACACTGTAGCAGAGACACTGTAGCGTCGATCGACATTGTAGCATAAACATCGTTCGACACTATAGCAGACTGGCGATCGACACTGTAGGTATGTTACTGTAGCTATGTTACTGTAGCAATGCTACTGTAGCATGATACTGTTCATCCAAAAAATTGTTTTTTTATTAATGACTATTTGTGTTTTATTTATTTCAGATCAAGGAACACGAGTTTGTACAAGCATCGATCAATGGCTGGCCATCATCGATTGACGGAGTAACCCTAACATCGATCGATAGCCACTTAATTGTGTCGATCGACGGTCACATCCAGCGAGCAGGTATACCGTTTTCTCTGATTAAATTTTGTCCTTATGTTTTTTTTTCACCAATCTCAAACTGTATAATACTGGTGATAGTGTTGTTTAAGTCTGGAGGAGGTTTACTGATATTATGTTATATTCTAAGTTTTATTTTCAATACTTATTTTTTAAAAAAGAGCAGAAACTTACAGGTGCAACGTCGATCGACGCCATAGAGGCACCATCGGTCGACAATGGATCGTGAACGTCGATTGATCCCTCCTGCCTACCAACGATCGACATTGTCTTACAAAGAGAGGTATCGAGTTTTCTACTTAAGCTATTTACTTATGAATTAATTTTTCCTAACCAATCCGGGACGGATTACACTAGGGACAGTGTAATTTAAGTCTAGGGGAGGTTCGCTAACGCTATTTGATTTATTTCGAGTTTTATTTGCTATATATATATAAGTTCTTCAAAAAGTATTGAGTCAAAAGGGGATTATGATCAAGATCTATTATTGACTAACCACACATTAGCACCATTTTTAAAAGGTTATTTGCTGAGATTACTTGAGATACTAAAGTGGATCATCCTGCCATTATATCATACTTGCTTAGAAATTTTGAAGGAACCGAAGTTGATTTCCAACACTAATCCTGACATTATCAGCTTGCTTTGGGGCTTGGTATACACTGGATCAGATTCCTTATGCAAGTCTATAGGTACAAGTCATTGCACCTTTGGTTCCCTTCTCTCTCTCTCTTCAGCATTTATTTAAAAGCTTAAAAGATTGAGATGACTTCCCGAGATGCAGAGGGTTATGTACATTACCAATGACCCCATTATTCTAATTCAGAGGAATGATCACACATTGTTGGAAGCGAGGGATAGGTAAATTACCAGTGACCCCATTATTCGCCTACAAACTTTGTCCAAAAATAAAAGAAAAAGAAAAAGAAAAAAAAAACAATAAAAGAAGAAGAGATCTAAAAAGATTCAGAGAAGAGAGAAGAGAGGGAAGAAAGGGATCACAGAAGATTTTATGCCTAGTTGTTCAGATACTTGCAGAGGTAAAAGTCCATGTGTCCTTTGATCGATACTCCCAAGGTAAAGCTTGAACTTTTATTTTATGCAAAACAATGAGATCAATAGAGGGGCGAGTCAAACTAGTATTTGCTAAGTTGTTAGTAGAATGGATTTTGTTGTTATACTAGAATAGGATACATAAAGTTTCTCTGTGATTGACTTGATAGGATGTGGTTGCAACAAAGTAGGGTGATATTTATACTTAGATATTATGTGAGTCCCCACTTTTCAAAACCTCTTTCACATATTTGTTTGCTTGAGAACAAGCAAAAGATTAAGTATGAGGAAGTTCATAAGGCCTGATATTCACCACTATTGTGCCATGATATCAGTCCTATTTAGAGTTTATTATATGTGTTTGGAGTATGTTTTAGAATATTTTTAGGTTCAGGTACATTCTAGAGAACTTTGGTGATTCTGAAGCTTTTAGAGATGCAAAACTGCACAGATGTGTCAGATATTTAGTTATGGATGTAGAATTTCCTACGGTGAGATTGATCTGATCGTTTATCTTATGATAGAGCATTGAGATAGCTTTCCAATGCCGCCGGTTTGAGATCCATCTAACGGTTAGATCTAAAGTTATCCCCAATTTACTGAAGAATGGTATGTCTGCCTCGCGAGAGAAAACTGTCGAGAAGATGAATGAGTGTCGATCGACGTCACAGCCTTGGTGTCGATCGACGGTGATCCCAGAAGACAGACCCGACATGTTTTATGGCTAAATTAAGCCCATAAACCATAAAAATTACCAGAATGCCTTTGGACAACTTAAAACCCTATTTATATGTTTTCGAAACCATTGTTGACGGCTATGCAATATTTTACAAATCTTTCTTTCATTCATTGTTCTAGGATTAGGAGAGAAGGGAGGAACTCGTTCAGAGTCCTCCTGGATCTCCTTTGGTTCTTTAAATTATATTTATTCTATTCATCTATGATTTTTGTGACAAAGATCATGTTTGAGTAGATGCCTTGTTAGGTTTAGGGTTTATTAATGGAATTGATGGATTAGACAAAAAATAGAATTACTACGGTGATTGTTAGATCTATCAATAGAATTGTGTTTATTGCTTGTGTTCTTTAGTATCTAACTAGAACCATGATCATAGGATAGTTAGGCGCAAGCCAGAGCATGGTCTACTACCATAATTAATCATGTTGAGCTAGGTTGCTAGAAATAAATGAGAGTTGATTTAGTTAATCTAGTGAACTCGAGAAACCATTGATCGATGCAGGATTATTGCCATCGATCGACGGTCATTCCGTGTCAACAAGCGACAACTGAGACATCGGACACCGAGTTCTATGATTAATACCCTTAGTTTCTATCCTCTATAATCCACTTGCCTGAAACCCTAGATCTAGCTATTTATTATTATTATTTACTTATCAATCAATCAATTATCTGCTATAGTTTATTTACTGATTTTTAATCTATTTACCTAGCTTAATTGCGATTGTATTGAGTTTTTTATGTACCCACGCTCCCTGTGGATTTTGATCCCTAAATACTATATTTTGACATCTCTTGGAAAGAGTAGTTCGTAGGGTTAGTTTGATAGAGTTTTCATTGAAATACATAAAAACCCTGATGTCAATTAACTAGATGTGAATGTAAATATTCTAAAACTCAAATGTTAACTATTCTGACCCTTTTTACTTCAACTCTCGTATGCGAGCAAAACGAAAGACCATCGATCGATGGCTAAGGCCTGGTGTTGATCGACGGTGAAATCAGAAGGAAGTGTATGGCGAGATTTGATAATTCCACCAGACTTATTAGACCAGCTATCGCATGCGCTTAACAGCCTTGTTCAATGAAGTCTATTCTGGCACAGAACCTACTCTCGTAGTTGTCCATGTCCTATCTTGGAGATCCTAGTTAGCTACTCTAGAATGCAAGCATGAAGTACAACTCAATTGATGGATGTTGACTTAACCTAGCAATCTTACTTTTGGGCTAATCCATGATGACTATTATTCAATCCTAAATCTAGTTGATAACTAATCAAACATGATATTTGTCACATAAATCATAGATGAAATAAATATATAATAGAAATTAAATAAAAACCAAAGGAGTTCCAGGAAGACTCTAAAGGAGTTCCTCCTTTCTCTCATAACCCTAATACAAGTTGATAGAATAATAGAATAATAGAATAATAGAATAATAGAATAATGCCTTCTTGCTTTCTCTTTTTTTCTCTTTAATAAATAAGACATAAACATAAAACCCTAAACTTAGGTCAAAACTCATCCATGACATTTTCGTCACTATGACTTCGCCTTGAAATCTGTAGTCTACGAGTTAGATGTCGATTGATGGCAAGTGTGCTGCATCGATCGACCGTCTTTAATCATCGGTCGACGCCAAGTATGTGTCGTCGATCGATGGCTTCTTTGTACTTCGACTACTTAAATGATCAGCTACGGATTCTTCTCCTCCAAGTGCTCCAAAAGCTCCAAGTACCTCATATATCTCCAAAATGTTTTGGGACCTGTAAATACTCCAAAACATAGCTTAGACACACATAATATACCCTAAATAGAGCCTATAACATGGCCTAAAACTGGTAATAAATAGGCTATATCACACAGTGTTTGCTAAGATCGTAAGAGATATTTGGATTAGTCTAATAGGCACTCCAGGTATGATGTATCTTTCCCTCAACATCTTGTTCCCATACGTTCCAACCTGGCTTGCGGATTACAACTTTTGTACCTTGTTGTTCGTCCTCGGCTATGGCGTAGACGATATTCTTCTTCTTATCAGATTTACTATAGGGCACGTGCTGCTCTGGCTCTTTGTGGGCATCTGCGGCTTTGGTTGCAGATTTCTTAAGGGCGAGCTGCTTGCTTATAAAAGCATGTTTGTCTTCTTCTATCATGATAAAGTTCTTGGAGCGGTGCAGGCGTCCAAAAGAGAGATGGTCGGGTGCGTGTAGAGGTATTCCCAGAATTTTGAGTTGATCCATAAAGAGTGTCTCAAAGCTTCGATGGCTGTATTATCCGGAACGTAAACTTTGGACACTACTTTCTTAAACTTCTTCATAAAATCTTGGAGTCTTTCGCCAGACGATTGGGACAGTTTCCATAGATCGACCGACGATGCTCCTTGATGGGTGTACATGATGTAATGTTTGAGGAAATGCACATTTAGGTCGTGAAAGTTGTCGTACGAATCTTCTGCCAATTGAGAGAACCAGGTCAAGGCTTGCCCATAAAGACTTTTGACGAGGAGTTGGCAGAAACCCGTGTCTTTTCGTCCTTGGAAAAGTGGTTTTGGTCCATGGCTATGTTAAAAGCAGTCATGTGATCGGTAGGATCCGAATCGCCAGAGTATGGTGGGATACAAAGTTTGTAAGTCAGTCGGATCGGTTATCCGCTTGGTGAAGGGATTTCTCTGTGTGGCGGCATGAACGTGTTTGATCGCTGGTGATGATTTCGAGACATGATAGAACTTGGAATGGATGTCCTGCAAGGAGAGACGTAGGTCTTTGATCTGACGGGTGGTGAAAGAGTCTGAGCCGTAGGTCATTTGTGCGTTGTCGATGCTCACAGGGTTTGCTCAACCAGTTGGTGGTTTTCCAGATCCAGGGTTGGGATTTGTGGTGGCAAACAGCCTTCGTCTTGCAGGTTCTGCTCCCCTATCATTGCCGTCTAGAGTTTTGAGGACGGTGACGAGTGCGGCCAGGCATTCGTTCATTGCTTTGTTGCCCCCTTCCTGATGAACGAAATGCTCCATGATGGCTTGTAGCATTTCAGTCACGTTTGGCATGATGGAGACCGGTGTTGCAGCGACCGATGGTTAGTCGCCGTCAGGAGGGGTGTACTCGGGACACATATTGGCTTTGTGAACGTTACTTTGTAAGGCCCACGGGGAGGGCCAACTATTTAATCCGAGTTTGGTTAGTTCTATTGAAGGGAAACAAAACTCAATTATGGGTTCTTCAAAGACGTTTTAATAATCAGTTTGTGATTATAGGGAGATTAAGGAAAGAAAAAGGTGATCGGAGCTTTGTTGAAAGTGACGACGAAGATACTAGGAGGGTCAATCAGATGTTTTTTTATCAAAACCCTAAACCTTGATGTTAGTGTTTTGTGTCTATTTTCAAACCCTCTTCTCTCTCACATGTCTCCTCCCTTTATACCTTAATGGGCTTTTGAGACGAGTGAACCCTCATCGAGCCGAGCCGAGCAGATTAGCTGAGAAGAGCTTTTTACCTTTCGAGCCTCTTTTCGAAACGCCTGATCGACCATTCAAGCCATCCTTTCGTCCATATGAGCCGATCAAATTGGGCCTTGAAATAAGGTTGGACCGAGTCCTGTTATTAGACGGGCCTTATGGAGGGATATGGAATTCCTCTCCAACAATGTATTAAAAAGGGTCAAAAGTTCAAAGGGATGAAGAGTCATGATTGTCATGTGTTTATGCAACAACTACTCCATTTGTATTTGCTGAGTTGCTTCCAACAATTGTAATTGAAGCACTTGCAGGTAAATATTGGATAATTTTTGCATTGTACAAGTCATTGGAGCATTTTTCAGAGATCTAAGCACGCGTACGCTAAATAAAGATGTCATCGAACAACTTCATGAGAACATTCTTAGCACAAGTACATTATATGAAGATGTCATCCAACAACTTCATGACAACATTCTGATCTTATTGTGCAACTTAGAGAAAATATTTTTTCTGAATTTCTGATGTCATTGAACATCTCGTAGTACACCTTCCATATGAGGCATTACTTGGTGGACCTGTTCATTTCTGGTGAATGTACCCATACGAGCAATCTATTAAGCATTTGAAAGGAAAAGCCAAAAACCTTGTAAATGTGAAAGGTTCCATAGTTGATAGGGGGTTGACGGAAGAAACATCTCACTTCACATCCTACTACTTTGCATCACATGTATGTACATGAAAAAGAGTTCCACAAGGTATTATGGTTGTGGTGTTGCGCCAACATATGCAGTTGATGGTGTTCTATACATCTTTTCTCAAATCAGGCGTTTGAGTGGAAAATTAAAAGCTGTTTGGTGGTCGAGTCAAGAAGACTCCCACAGTGCCCACACATATATTCTACTCAATTGTGAGGATACTATGATGCGTTCATTTGAAAGGTAAGTGGCCAAATTTATTTGTTGAAGTTTTAAAACTGTTCATATATAGATATATTGTTTTGATCATGTCATTTTGCAGATTATTTATTATTCAAGTGGAAGAAGCAATACCAGGAATATCCATATGAACTGAACAAAATGAAAGATCAACACTTTGTTAAGTGGTTCATGACTAACATATTAACATTTTTGTAAAATAACAACGCTTGCCATGCATCTCAATATTGTTTAGTTATATGACTTAATCAAAAGTTTGTGTTATTTTTTAGGTTGATGATGTGGGATGTTTTTTTATCTCTTCTCAAATTAACCCTATGTACCACTTTACTCTGTCAAATAAGAGGTTCACTGTAGTACTTATGGATCGAATCCACATAGACTCTAGGATTGCACAATAAACTTATTGTTTTCAAATTAAAACTACATAAATGGTAATAATAATAATAAAGGTGATCTCATGACTGATTTAGTTTGGGAAGGTTAAATTAAGAGATTAGACTTAGGAGAAATTCTCAAGTAGTATTAGATAATGCAAATTAATAGATTGCTAGGGTTTTAATTAAGCACCATTCTCAAACTCAAACCTTAGAGTTTAGGAGATCACTCTCACGCATCTCAACTAAGTGTCGATCGACGCCAATAAGATGGCGTCGATCGATGCTCATTCTAAACAGTACTGGTTTTGCGGTTTGATGGGTTCTCTAAACTTCCACTTCCACTCTCGTTTGTTGCCATTTGTTTAGATTGTGTAAGATAGGTTCAAGGTCATAACCATGCCCTCTCTTGCGCTATGGAACCCTAGTTTCTAAGATTGAGGTGATCAGATTCAATGTAGCATTAAGAACAACTTAAACAAATAACCAAGAACAATACCCTAGTAATTCTATAAAATCAACAATAAATTACTATCATTGAAAAACCCTAAATCTAACAATAAATTACTCAGATATAGCAATAAAGAACATGATTAAAGTCTGAATAAATTGTATAGAATAAACTGAGTAAAAAGATATGGAGTTCAAGATCTTCTCTGTAATAATGGTCAAATATCTCTCTCCAATAGTTGTAGCAAGGTGTTCAACTCTCAACTCTTAACACTTTTGTGTTACTTAGAAGAAAACTCTCTTTGGTCTTCTCTGCCTTCTCGGCTACCGCTTAGGTTAAAACTAAGATAGAAAACCCTAGTAAATAGTCTAAATTTCGGCCACGGACTTGTCTTGCAAATGATGAGACTTTTGGGGTAAAATTTGTAATTTCTCAAGTCTTCATTAATCTTGCAGCCAACTTGGCCGTCGATCGACGCACAAGGTGTGACGTCGATCGATGCTTCACGCATAAACTGGATCCAAGTTTGACTTTCTGGTTGAGCATCCTAAATACTCCAAAATAGCCCAAAACCTCCAATTGCTTCCAATGAGTACATGGACTTGTAAATACTCCAAAACATAGTCTAGACACACATAGTAGACCCTAAATAGAGTCTATAACATGACCTAAAACTGGTAATCAATAGGCTATATCAACTCTCTCAGACTTACCTTTTGCTTGTCCTCAAACAAACAAAGCCTGTGAAAGAGATTTTGAAAAGCGGAGACTCACATAATATCTAAGTATAACTGTCACCCTACTTCGTTGCAAACACATCCTATCAAGTCAATCATAGAGAAACTTTATATACACTATCCTAGTATAGCTACCAAATCCATTTTACCAACAACTTAACAAATACTAGTCTAACTCACCCCTCTACTAATTTCATTTCTTTGCATAAAATAAAAGTGCAGGCTTTACCTTGGGAGTATTGATCAAAAGACACATGGACTCTTACCTCTGCAAGTATCTGAACAACTATGCACGAAGTCTTCTCTTATTCTTTTTTCCCTCTTTTTCTCTCTTCTCTGAATATTTATAGATCTCAAACTTAATGGACAATGATGCCATCTTATTTTTGATTTTCTCTTCGTCTTTTCTTTTCTATTTTTTCTTTTGCTTTTTGGGCAAAGTTGTAGGCGAATAGTGGGGTCACCGGTAATTTACCTACCCCTCGCTTCCAACAATGTGTGATCTTTCCTCCGAAATAGAATAGCAGAGTCACTGGTAATGTACCTACCCCTCTGCATCTCGGGAAGTCATCTCAATCTTTTAAGCTTTTAAGTAGATGCTGGAATAAGGCATGAGTTTCCTCGCAGAGTTTGTGACGGCAAGGGCCATCTTCTGGAGCGTTAAATATCCCGTTTCCACGTTGGTCATACGCCAGCTTGTGTAGAATATCAGTTTCTGCTTGCCTCGATCTTCTTTGATAAGAACACTGTTTACCACCGTAGAGAACACTGCAACAAGTTGTAAGAGGGGAGACATTTGTCGGTCACTGCAAAATGAAACAGTTGAGTGCTGCCACTCGACCGGTCAATCAATGTACTTCATGGTTGTTTCTAGGGCTCGGGTGGTCCAAGATAGCAGATATTTGTTTTGGATTTGCCTCGATCCCCCTTTGATTGACTATGTAGCCGAGGAACTCATCTGACTTGACTCCGAATGTACACTTCGCTGGGTCGAGTTTCATGTCGTAGTCATTCAGTGTGTGAACGCACTCCTTCAAATGATTGAGGTGATCGGCGGCCGCTAAGGATTTCACTAACATGTCGTCGATGTAGACTTCCATGGTGATTCCTAGTCGGTCAGTGAACATTTTGTTACAAGACGTTGATAAGTTGCGCCTGCGTTCTTGAGACCAAACGGCATAACTTTGTAATACGTCCCTTGGTCCATGATTATGGCTGTTTTCTCTTGGTCGTCATAGTGCATCAGTATTTGATTATAGCCGGAGAACGCATCCATGATTGTTAAAAGCTTGTTTTAGTCTGTTGATTCGATGAGTCGGTCGATATGTGGGAGGGGAAAGTTGTGCTTAGGAAAAGGTTTGTTTAAGTTGGTGAAATCCATACACACCCGCCAATTTCCGTTCTTCGTCTTGACCACAACAGGGTTTTCTAGCCACTATGGGTATTTAACCTCGGTGATAGATCTTGCGCCGAGCAATCGCTCGACCTTGTTGTTGACAGCCTTCGATCCGCGGGACCCCATTTTCATCTCTTCTGTCAGACTCGCTTAAAAGTTGGATCGACATTGAGCTCGTGTGTGGTTATTACAGTGTTGATTCCATTCATGTCGACGGTTGACTATACAAAAGTTAAGATGTTTTCCTTGAGGAAGAAAACAATCTTATTTTTCGTTTCATCAGGGAGATAAGCATCAACCTTGATCGTCTTGCTTGGGTCATTGTCATTGATGGCAAACACGAGGATCTCCTCTTTACCTGAATCGGTTTGGCCAGCGTATTGGCGTTAGAGGTTATTTTGTGAAGTTCTACCTCAGCAACAAGGAGGTCTTGGACTGCGGTTTTGTGGGCCAATTCTTTGCGGTTACTGCTTGTCAGCGGAATCCCTTCACTGATCTGACAGAATCATTGCAAGGAGGGAACCTCCCATGATGACGTTCATATTGGGAGAAAGCTTGGCTTCTGTCTTAACAAACGTTTGGCTTTTGTTGGGCTAGTTTTATGTGCAAGTCCTCAGAGGCGAGGGTTCTTCTGTTTGTGTCCAGTCACTTGGCACGGGACCGTTTCAGTTTTTCTTGAAGGTCAGGGATTGTAGAGTTAAGTTTTCCTCGAAAGTCAGGGGGTTCGGTTTGTCTGAATCGGTCTTCCTTTCGTTTAGCCCTTACCACGTGGCAAGTGTCTGTCACATCCAGCTTCCTGGCCTTGGTCATGTTAATTGTCTTTTGCAAGTTGTTTGGTCGATCGGCAGGGGGCGGGATGTTCGACCGTCGGGTCATTTTTTGTTGATCTTCTTTTGGCAGTTCATTATCAGATGAAGCATGGGATGGTGCTCTCCTGATTGCAAAAAAATTTGGTGGGACTTCGGCTTTTCCTCTTCGGAGGTGAAGTCATCGTCTTGATGTGATTGGGTGGCTTCGTCGTCCTAGTTGGCAAATGCTTTGCTTTGAGATTTCTTCTTTTTTTTCCTTGATCTTGCTCCAACTCTTATTGTTTTTAGTAGGCTTTTGCTTCAGGGGCTCTTGGTTTGCCTGTCCATTTTCAAAAGCTGCTAGCAGTGCGTCATGGAACTGCTTACACTCCTTGGTGTTGTGCCCTTTGATCTCTAGGTCACAGTGACAACGATGTGTTTGTTGTTCCAGCAAGGTATAAATATCCTAAACAATTAATTATCAAATTAACCCTAATCTTAACACACAAAACAATACTCTTGCCAAGAGATATCAGATGTAGTACTTAGGGATCGAATCCACAGAGAGCAATGACACACAATAGATTTCTTATTTCTAAAGACTAAGCTATGTAAATATATATATATATATATATAAATATATATATATATCAGTGGTGAACAACGAATTTAGGAAATATTCCTTATAAAGAAGTAGGGATGCAATATGGAAATATGCCAATGATGCAAATATGGAAATATGCTAATAATGTAAATATTGAAGTATGCTATTAATTAACTAGATGTGAATGTAAATATGCTAGATCTAGGGTTTCAACCCAAATGGATTATAGGGAATAGGAAGCACGTAAATGTAAATATAATAGAATTCAAATGTTAACTCCCTTTTAACTCCAACTCTCATATGCGAGCAAAAGAAAAGACCATTGATCGACGACTAAGGTCTGGTGTCGATTTACAGTGAAATTAGAAGGAAGTGTATGGCAAGATTTGATAATTCCACCAGACTTATTAGATGAGCTCTCGCATGCGCCTAACATCCTAGCTCAATAAAGTCTATTATGGCACATAACCTACTCTCGTAGTTGTCCATGTCCTATCTTCGAGATCCTAGTTAGCTACTCTAGAATGCAAGCATGAGGCACAACTCAGGTGATGGATGTTAACTTAACCTAGCAATCATACTTTTGGGCTAATCCTTGATGGCTATCATTCAACCCTAAATCTAGTTGATAACTACTCAAACATCATATTTGTCACATAAATCATAGATGAAATAGATATAGAATATAAATTAAATAAAAACCAAAGGAGTTCCATGAAGACTCTAAAGGAGTTCCTCCTTTCTCTCATAACCCTAATACAAATTGATAGAATAATAGAATAATGCCTTCTTGCTTTCTCTTTTTCTCTTTAATAAATAAGACATAAACATAAAACCATAAACTTAAATCAAAACTCGTCCATGGCATTTACGTCATTCTGACTTGGGCTTGAAATCTGATGTCTGCGAGATAGATGTCGATCGATGGAAAATGTGCTGCATCGATTGACCTTGGTCTTTAATCATCGGTCGACACCAATTATGTATTGTCGATCGATGGCTTCTTTGTACTTTGACTCCTTAAATGATCAGCTACGGATTCTTCTCCTCTAAGTGCTCCAAAAGATCCAAGTACCTCATATATCTCCAAAATGTTCATGGATATGTAAATACTCTAAAACATAGCCTAGATACACATAATAAACCCTAAATAGAGCCTATAACATGGCCTAAAACTGGTATTAAATAGGCTATATCACACAGTGTTTGCTCAGATTGTAAGAGCTATTTGGATTAGTCTAGGAGGCAGTCCGGGTATGATGTGTCTTTCCATCAACATCTCATTCCCATACGTTCCAACCTGGCTCGCGGATTGCAACTTTTGTACCTAGTTGTTCGTCCTCGGCTATGGTGTAGACGATATTCTTCTTCTTATCAGATTTACTATAGGGCACGTGCTGCTGTGGCTCTTGGTGGGCATCTGCGGCTTTGGTTGCAGATTTCTTAAGGGCGAGCTGGCTTGCTTATGAAAGCATGTTTGTCTTCTTCCATCATGATAAAGTTCTTGGAGCGGTGTAGGGCGTCTTGAAGGGAGATGGTCGGGTGCGCATAGAGGTATTCCCAGAATTTTGAGTTGATCCATAAAGAGTGTCTCAAATCCTCGACGGCTGTATTATCCAGAACGTGAACTTTGAACACTACTTGCTTAAACTTCTCCATAAAATCTTGGAGGCTTTCGCCAGACGATTGGGACTGTTTCCATAGATCGACCAACAATGCTCCTTGATGGGTGTACATGATATAATGTTTTAGGAAATGTGCATATAGGTCGTGAAAGTTGTCGAAAAAATCTTCTGCCAATTGAGAGAACCAGGTCAAGGCTGGCCCATAAATACTTTCTACGAGGAGTTGGCAGAAACCTGTGTCTTTTCGTCCTTGGAGAACTTGTTTTGGTCCATGACTATGTTAAAAGCAATCATGTGATCGTTAGGATCCGAATCGCCAGAGTATGGTGAGATACAGAGTTTGTACGTCAGTCGGATCGTGTTATCCGCTTGGTGAAGGGATTTCTCTGTGTGGCGGCATACGTGTTCGATCTCCAGTGATGACGTCAAGACATGATAGAACTTGGAATGGATGTCCTGCAAGTACAGACATAGGTCTTTGATCTGGCTGCTGGTGAGAGAGTCCGAGCTGTCGGTCATTTGTGCGTTGTCGATGTTCGCAGGGTTTGCTCAACTAGTTGGTTTTCCAGCTCCAGGGTTGGGGTTTGTGGTGGCAAACAGCATTCGTCTTGCAGGTTCTGCTCCCCTACCATCGCTGTCTAGAGTTTTGAGGACGGTGGCGAGTGTGGCCAGGAATTCGTTCATCACTTTGTTGGCACCTTCCTGATGAACAAAACACTCCACGATGGCTTGTAGCATTTCAGCCACGTTTGGCATGGTAGCGATTCGGTGTTGCAGCGACCGGTGGTTAGTCGCTGTTTGGAGGGGTGTAGTCGGGACACATATTGGCTTTGTGAACGTTACTTTGTAAGGCCCACGGTGGGCGCCAACTATTTAATCCGAGTTTGGTTAGTTCAATCGAAGGAAACAAAAGTCAATTATGGGTTCTTCAAAGACATTTTAATAATCAGTTTGTGATTACAGGGACTGTAGCCTAAGTACTGAATCGTAGTCTGATTGATAGGATTGTTTTATGTACTGATTGCTTGTCTAATTCGAATTATCTGCACTGTTCTGGCTTGGATCGAGAGATTGGTTCTGTCCATGGACGCATCTGGATCAGTTCATGTGCCTAGAGCCGTTTGGCCTGCTAGGGCACGACTGGGTTTGATGGCGCCTTGGCTCGGGACGATCGGATCGACCAAGTAACTGACTGATGATAAGCATGTCCGATTACTGTGTTATTGACTCAATTGCTTTACTTTGTCTAAGTGGGACGGGATGACCGCTCTCACTAAGCATTATGTTGCTTATGCTTCCTTTGTTTTGGATGCAGATCAGGATCAGACCCGCAAGGGTAAAGACATAGCTTGACCGCGGGACTAAGACAGGAAGGAAGAATGGTGGATATGGGTAGATATAGGACAGGTTTAACTTGTAATAGCTTATTAGCAGACTCACTTATTAACTCTAACCTCAGATTATCTATTCAAATCTTATTATGCTTGATTGACTTGTCTAGAAAATGAACTAAAACGCTAAAAATAATTCAAGTATGAAAACTTGGAAATGGCCTTAGTCTGATCGAGGAAGTCGAGTCCCATCAAGTCGAGTCAGACTCGTCCTATCTCTCACCCTTACCTTAAGAATATCTCTGTGAAATTGTGTGTTTGTAGAAATAGGTCCTTAGTGTTCTGAGTGAATATGTAGGGACCTTAGTCATGGGTGGATTGGCAACCCATGTTCTGTTCGATTATGGTGCATCGCACTGCTTTGTACAACCCGAGATGATTGAGTTAGGAGAATTTAAGAAAGAACCAGAAGGAGAAGTAGCACTGGTTCGAGCGGCTGGTGGTCAGGTCATGTACACTTTAGGAAAAATCCGAAACGTCTCTGTGATGATCGGTGAAGTGAACATGCCAGCCGATTTGATGATTTGCCCAGTAAAGTCCTATGATGTGATCCTTGGAATGGATTGGTTGGGGAAGTACAAGGCACATCTGGACTGTTATAGGGGCCGAGTTCAGTTTGAATCCGGCAGCGGAAAGGTGGTCTATCAAGGAGTCAGACCAACCAAGGGAAGCTTAATTATTTCAGCACTCCAAGCAGAACGAATGCTGAAGAAGGGATGCAAAGCTTACTTAGCTGCAATCACAACAGTCGAAGTTGGACCTGAAGCAGAACTTGGGAGGATTCCCGTAGTGAATATGATGATGTGTTCGGGTCCTTAACATGATTACCACCGGAGCGTTCTGATCCTTTCATGATTGAGCTGGAACCGGGTACCACACCAATCTCTAAAGCTCCATATCGGATGGCTCCAGCTGAAATGTTGGAGCTCAAGAAGCAATTGAATGAACTGATGGAAAAAGGATTTGTGCGTCCAAGCAGTTCACCTTGGGGCGCACCGGTCTTGTTTGTGAAGAAGAAAGATGACAGTTTCAAGCTGTGCATCGACTACCGGGGGCTTAACAGAGTCACAGTGAAGAATAAGTACCCTCTCCCAGGGACAGATGAGTTATTGGACCAACTCCGAGGTGCTACTTGTTTCTCAAAAATTGATCTAGCTTTGGGATATCATCAGATTCCGATTGCGGAGGAAGACATTCGCAAGAAAGCTTTCAGATCAAGAAATGGGCATTTTGATTTTGTGGTCATGCCTTTTGGATTGACCAATGCCCATGCTGCCTTCATGAAAATGATGAGTAACGTCTTCAGAGAATACCTGGAGGAATTCGTTATAGTCTTTATAGACGAAATCTTGATTTACTCAAGGAATCAAGAAGAACACAAGTATCACTTGAGGATTGTCTTGGAGAGACTGCGGGAACACAAGTTGTTTGCCAAACTTAGCAAGTGCTGCTTCTGGCAAAGAGAAATTGGTTTCTTGGGTCATGTGGTTTCAGACAAGAGGGTGTTTGTGGATCACGAAAAGATCAAGGCTATTGCGGACTGGCCTAGCTAGACCAAGGAACGTAACTGAGGTGAGAAGTTTTCTGGGACTGGCGTTTTATTAAAGGATTTGCTAGCATGGCTCAACCGATGACAAAGCTGACTGGGAAAGATGTTCAGTTCGTTTTGACAGAAGATTGTGAGTTGAGCTTCTCCAAACTCAAGGAAATGTTGACAAGTACTCCAGTACTGGCTCTTCCTGTCGATAATGAGCCATACAAAGTTTACACTGATGCATCCAAATTTGGACTTGGGTGTGTTTTGATGCAGCAAGGCAAGGTGATTGCATATGCATCAAGACAACTAAGGAAACACGAGGTAAACTATCCTACACACGACCTCGAAATGACCGCAGTCGTGTTTGCACTGAAGATATGGTGGTCTTATCTCTATGGTGCAAAGGTCCATGTGTTCACGGACCATAAGAGCCTGAAATATATCTTCACTCAACCAGAACTGAACCTTAGGCAGAGAAGGTGGATGTAACTAGTTGCGGATTATGACTTGGATATTGCCTACCATCCGAGAAAGGCAAATCTGGTTGTTGATGCCTTAAGACGGAGAAGAGTAGCTACGGCTTCAGAGAAAGATATGGAAGAACTGGTCCACATGGTTGGAACATAGAGACTTGCTTCCTTGACAGACGGAGTGGATCCGTTGGGTCTTGGTGCAGCGGATCAAGCGGACTTACTGTCTAGAGTCCGCCTTGCTCAGGAAAGCGATGAGGATCTGATCAAAGCCTCAAAGAACGAGAAGACTGAGTATCAGACTTCAAACAATGGGACAATTCTGATTAATGGACATGTGTGTGTTCCAAATGATAAGGAATTGCGGGAAGAGATTCTTAAGGATGCACATCAGTCAAAGTTTTCGATACATCCAGGGGCAAATAAGATGTATCGTGACTTGAAGAGATACTATCATTGGGTCGGATTGAAGAGAGATGTTGCAAAATGGGTAGCTGGGTGCCCAGCCTGCCAATTGGTTAAGGCAGAGAATCAAGTTCCGAGCGGACTACTCCAGAGCCTACCCATCCCAGAATGGAAGTGGGACATGATCATGATGGACTTCTTGACCGGCTTGCCAATGAGAGAAGGAAAGGACGCTATCTGGGCGATAGTGGACAGACTAACCAAGTATGCACATTTCCTGGCAATCAAAAAGTCAAACAATGCAGTGGTACTGGCCAAGTTATATGTGGAGCAGATTGTTAGACTTCATGGAGTTCCGGTAAGCATAGTGTCAGACTAAGACTCCAAGTTCTACTCGGCATTCTGGTGAGCAATGCAGAAGTCTATGGGAACAAAAGTTCACATGAGTACAGCATATCATCCACAAACGGATGAACAATCAAAAAGGACAATCCGAACACTCGAAGACTTACTGCGAGCTTGTGTTCTGGATTTTGGAGAAAAATGGGATCAATACTTGCATTTGGCTGAGTTCTCATACGACAACAGCTATCATGCGAGTATTGGCATGTCGTCCTATGAAGCATTGTACGGACGACCATGCAGAACACGGCTATGTTGGACCCAAGTGGGGGAGCGCAGCATATTTGGTCAAGACTTTTTGGAAGAAACAACTGAAAGAATCCGAGTCTTGAAGATGAAAATGAAGGAGTCTCAGAACAGACAAAAGAGTTATGTAGATAAACACAAAAAAGAACTTGAATTTGATGTGCGTAATGTGGTTTATCTCATGACCGTCACTTAAAAAGGCAAGGAACGAGCAACAAAGAATGCGAAACTCAGTCCAAGATACATGGGACCACATAAGATCCTAGAAAGGATTGGAAAGGTCGCATATAAGCTGTAACTACCCCCATCGATGGGTCAGTTCCATAATGTGTTTCATGTATCTATGCTGAGGAAATGCATAAGTGACTGAGACAATGTGGTTGCGGAACCACCATCCGACTTAAGATCGAACCTTACTGTAGAGGGACGACCAGTCCGGATCATTGGCAGGAAAACTAAGCCGGAAGGCAGAAACAATGTCAAGATGATCCAAGTCGTTTGGGACTGCAACAGTGATGAAGAAACAACCTGGGAACCAGAAGCCAGAATGAAAGCTGAGTTTTCAAAGTTGTTTGACAAACTTCAAGAAAATCCCAAAAGAAAGACTCGAGGACGAGTCTAACCCAAGTGGGGGAGACTTGTAGCGCCCGTGTTCCGAGGATCGAAGTTAGGATGATCCAAGGACTGACTGGTTGGGCAATGGGATGTATTGAATGGGTTGGATGATGCTAGAAAGAGTTGTCCAAAGTTGGACGGATTTACCGTGGGTTGATTCGGAGAGTTGGATCGATGTCTGATCAAGTAGCGGATAGAATGAACCCATATTTCGGATAAGCTAGGATCGGATCTGTTTTTGAGCCAACTAAACTCGGTCAGTCATTCGTACGCTCGGATAATGGTTAAGTAGTTCGGTTTGCGAATGTTCGGAAGTGTTCGGACAGCTTGATGAAGAATCCAGACAAAGCGGAATTTTCGGACAAGGATGGTCGGATCCAGACAGGACGGTTGAGCTGGTCGGCTTAGTCATTGATCTCAGAATCCGACCAAACGGTTAGGAATGTCCGGCTGAGCTGAAATGAGCTGATTCAGGTAGTAACGGTTGGATTCGGACAAGGTTGGTCCGATTCAGACAGAGCGGTTGGACTGGTCAGCTGGGACAGTCAGCTTAGCTAGAGTTTTTGTCTAAGTAAAATTGGGCGGGAACGGTTATTTTCCGGAAAAGGAGAAACTCGCACTAGGATGCTTTGGAGCGCGGGGTGACGGTTACTGATCAAGAGCCGCAAGAAAATAAGCGGGAACCGTTTTATGGTTGGTTTCTCGGGCCTAAACCGCCCAACTGCTCATTAAATCGTCTTCCTTGCTTCATTTCTTCATGTCCGACTGTTAAAAACTCTAAGGAGAACCAGAGAGCGATTACGAGAGAGAAAGGTATGATCAAGAGAGAAACTTTAATATTTGGCTTGATCGATCAAGTCCGAGCCAAGCACGATCGTTTGTTGGGTGATTCCGACTGTCTGAACATTCGAAGATTGATAAGAAACTGCACAAGAGGTGTCAGGAAGACCGAATCAAACCGAACATACCGACTCTAAGATATGGTATTGACCTGCAGATCAATTGGTGATAGCTTGTCCTGTGTGAATGATGTTAAAGGGTGAGGTCTTGGGTTCGAGTAATGCCAAGCGCACCAATAACCTACTGGTGGATGTGGATTTCCCACGATGAGGGGTTAGGGTCGGTGCGCTGTAGCGCTGTGAAATATAGGGTCCGCAGGACGGGTTGTCACATAAAACCGACTTTTTGTGACAACCAGTTCCGCTCACTCGGACCCTAGGTTCACAGTGCTGCCGCGCATCGACCCCAACCCCTCCCTTATGAGTTCTCACTAACTCCATAGTTAGGTTGTTGGTGCGCCTCGAACCTAGGACCTCACCCTTTAAGAACTCCCTCACAGGACAAGTTGTCACCAATTGAGTTGCAAGTCAATTGGTGACAGCTTGTCCTGTGATGGAGTTGTTAAAGGGTGAGGTCCTGGGTCCGAGACACACCAACAACCTAATTATGGAGTTAGTGAGAACTCATAAGGGAAGGGTTGGGGTTGAAGCGCTGCAGCGCTGTAAAATCTGGGGTCTGCAGGACAAGTTGTCACAAAAAAGTGACGACGAAGATACTAGGAGGCTCAATTAAATGTTTTTTTTATCAAAACCCTAAACCTTGATGTCAGTGTTTTTGTGTCTATTTTCATACCCCCTTCTCGTTCACCTGTCTCCTCCCTTTATACCTTCCACTCGCTTCCGCTAAGTCTGCCCTAAAGTCGTTCGCCCTAAGGGACCACACCTAAGGTCGAGCTTAATGGGCTTTTGAGCCGAGCAAACCCTCATCGAGCCGAGCCGGGCAGATTAGCTGAAAATAGCTTTTTACCTTTGGAGCCTATTTTCCAAACGCCTGATCGACCATTCAGCCGTCCTTTCGTCCTTTCGAGCCGATAAAATTTGGCCTTGAAATAAGGTTGGACCGAGTCCTGTTATTAGACGAGCCTTATGGAGGGATATGGAATTCCTCTCCAACAATGTATTTAAAAAGGTCAAAAGTTGAAACGGATGAAGAGTTATGATTGTCATGTGTTTATGCAACAACTACTCCATTTGTATTTGCTGAGTCGCTTCCAACAAGTGTAATTGAAGCACTTGCAGGTAAATATTGGATATTTTTTTGCATTTACAAGCCATTGGAGCATTTTTCAGGGATCTAAGCACGCGTACGCTAAATGAAGATGTCATCGAACAACTTCATGAGAACATTCTTAGCACAAGTACATTATATGAAGATGTCATCCAACAACTTCATGACAACATTCTGATCTTATTGTGCAACTTAGAGAAAATATTTTTTCTGAATTTCTGATGTCATTGAACATCTCGTAGTACACCTTCCATATGAGGCATTACTTGGTGGACCTGTTCATTTCTGGTGAATGTACCCATACGAGCAATCTATTAAGCATTTGAAAGGAAAAGCCAAAAACCTTGTAAATGTGAAAGGTTCCATAGTTGATCGGGGGTTGACGGAAGATACATCTCACTTCACATCCTACTACTTTGCAGCACATGTATGTACACGAAAAAGTGTTCCAAAAGTTATGATGGTTGTGGTGTTGCGCCAACAATTGCAGTTGATGGTGTTCTATACATCTTTTCCCAAATCGGGAATTTGAGTCGAAAATTAAAAGCGGTTTGGTGGTCGAGTCAAGAAGACTCCCACAGTGCCCACAAATATATTCTACTCAATTGTGAGGATACTATGATGCGTTCATTTGAAAGGTAAGAGGCCAAATTTATTTGTTGAAGTTTTAAAAGTGTTCATATGTAGATATATTGATTTGTTCATGTGATTTTGCAGATTATTTATTATTCAAGTGAAAGAAGCAATAACAGGAATATCCACATGAACTGAACAAAATGAAACATCAACACTTTGTTAAGTGGTTCATGACTAATGTATTAACATTTTTGTAAAATAACAACGCTTGCCATGCATCTCAATATTGTTTAGTTATATTAATTAATAAAAAGTTTGTGTTATTTTTTAGGTTGAAGATGTGGGATGTTTTTTTATCACTTCTGAAATTAACCATATTTCTTACTTTACTCTCTCAAATAAGAGGTTCAATGTAATACTCAGGGATCGAATCTACAGAAACTTTAGGATTGCACAATAGACTTATTGTTTTTGAATTAAAGCTTGACAAATGGTAATAATAATAATAAAAATAATAAAGGTGATCTCATGATTGATTTAGTTTGTGAATGTTAAATTAAGGGATTAGACTTAGGAGAAATTCCTAGGTAGTATTAGATAATTCAAATTAATAGATCGCTAGGGTTTTAATTAAGCACCGTTCTCAAACTCAAACCTTAGAGTTTAGGAGATCGCTCTTGCACATCTCGACTAAGTGTCGATCAGTTCCAATAAGGTTGCGTCGATCGATGCTCATTCTAAGCAATATTGTATTCGCGGTTTGATGGATTCTCTAAACTTCCAATTCAACTCTCGTTTGTTACCAGTTATTTAGATTGTTTAAGATAGGTTCAGGGTTATAACCATGCTCTCGCTTGCGCTATGGAACCCTAGTTTCTAAGATTGAGGTAATCTGATTCAATCTAGCATTAAGAAAAACGTAAACAAAGAACCAAGAAGATTACACTAGTAATTCTATAAAATCAACAAGACATTACTATCATTGAAGAACCCTAAATTTAACAATGAATTACTCAGACATAGCAATAAAGAACATGATTAAAGTCTGAATATATTGCATAGAATAAAGTAAGTAAAAAGATAAGGAGTTCAAGATCTTCTTTGTAATAATGGTCAGATCTCTCTCTCCAATAGATGTAGCAAGGTGTTCAACTCTCAACTCTAAAAAATTTTTGTTACTTAGAAGACAACTCTCTCTTGTCTTTTCTGCCTTCTCGGATACCGCTTAGGTTAAAACTAAGATAGAAAACCCTAATAAATACTCTAGATTTTGGCCAGGGACTTGTCTTGCAAATAATGAGAATTTTGGGTAAAACTTGTAATTTCTCAAGTCTTCATTAATCTTGCAGCCAACTTGGCCGTCGATCGAGGCACAAGGTGTGACGTCGATCGATGCTTCACGCATAAATTGGATCCGAATTTGAGTTTTTGGCTGAGCATCCTAAATGCTCCAAAATAGCCCAAACGCTCCAATTACTTCCATTGAGTACCTGGACCTGTAAATACCCCAAAACATAGTCTAGACACACATAATAGACCCCAAATAGAGCCTATAACATGGCTTAAAACTGGTAATAAATAGGCTATATCAGTTGACTATGACGATCCACATTATTCCTCAGGGTCTCACGAATTGGTTCAACTTTCAGTTGCAAAGATCACTACAACACATATGTATTTTATACGAAGCCTTATTTTTCATGCTTACGAGTGATATATCATTATTTTGATGAGGTTAAACATTTGTTATTAGTTTATTTTAATCATTTAAGAATGCATTTAGATGTATATATTGCATTTGTGTGTTCATCAGCTTTTGACAAAGGCTAAAGTGTATAGTTTCACAAATTGATTGTAGAGTATGTTTAATAAGAACTTGCTCTTTTATTAATATCTTGAGAAAATCACTCAAAACTCAAGAACCTTAAATCAATCACAAAAACTCTTGTCTAGGTTGTAACAACTCTGCACCTCTTTATATAGGAATATAATTTCCTATTCTTAATAGTCTTAACATTTATAAGATATTTCCTAATCTCTCTAAATAACCAAAACCATATAAGATTAGGATAGCTTGCTTTTCCCTCTTAAGCTTGAAATTGCCAAGTCTTCAACGCCAATCAAGGTTCGCATTTCCTTGTATTGAATCCTGCTTAGTCCTTTGGTTTAGAATATCTGCTCTTTTTTCATTCCCCGGGTATGTGCTGTACCTCAATCAAATTGTTGTCAACACATTCACGAATAAAATGGTAACGTCGATGTATATGCTTGCTTCTCCCATGGAACACTAGGTTCTTTGTCAAAGCTATGGCAGATTTATTATCAATAAGAACTACCACTTTCTCACATTCCTTTCCCACAACTTCACCAAGCAATTCTTGAAGCCAAATAGCTTGCTTTGCTGCTTCAGTTGCTGCCATAAATTCTGCCTCACAAGATGAAAGAGCAACTGTTTCTTGTTTTTGTGAGCACCAAGTTATAGGTGAGTTTAGGAGATAGAACACATGTCATGTTGTACTGCGCCTGTCATCTTCATCCACGTTATGACTTGCATCACTGAACCCTATCAGCTTTATTTCTGATGCACGTCTAAATACCAACCCGTGACCAAGTGATCCTTTTAGGTATCTTAAAATCTGTTTTATAGCAGCAGCATGTGAAGTCTTGGGGTTCTGCATATACCTACTCATGACACCAACTCCAAAAGAAAGATTAGGTCGTGTGTGTAGCAGGTACCTAAGACAGCCGATGGTTCTTCTATATTCCTTCTCGTCCACACTCATCTCATCTTGTGCTTTGAACAGTTTCAATCTCGGATCAATAGGTATGTGGACTGCATTGCAGTCTTGCATTCCAGTTTCTTCCCAGATTTTATTTCCGTACCTTTCTTTTCTTAATGTAATCCATTCCTTGTGTTGATCAACCTCAATTCCTAAATAATATGTCAGCTTGCCTAAGTCACTCATCTCGAACTTATTAGACATTCCTTTCTTGAAGTCGACAATCATGTCAAGACTCGTTTTGGTTACTAAGAGATCATTGACATAAACAGCTACGAGTAACAGATGTTCCATATCTTGATGTCGATATAATGCTGGTTCTTTAGAGCATTTCTCGAACTTCATCTCGCTTAGTACCTTGTTTAGTTTCTCATTCCACGCTCTTGGAGCTTGACGCAAAACCATAAAGAGGTTTTCTTAGTTTGTATACCTTATTCTCTTGTCCTTTGACTTCAAAACCTTGTGGCTGCGAGACGTATACTTCTTCTTTTAAGTCTCCGTGTAGGAACGCGGTGTTGACGTATAAGTGGTGCACTTGCCACCCTTTTGACGCAGCAAATGCTAGTAGGAAACAGACAGTCTCGAAGCAAGCCACGGGCGCAAACACCTCATCGAAGTCAATGCCATGTCTTTGTATGTAACCTTTTGCTACCAATCTAGCTTTAAACTTGTTGATGCTTCCATCAGAGTTGCATTTGATTTTAAAAATCCATCTCACTCCGATTGCTTTTGCTCATGCCGGAAGCACCACTAGATCCCAGGTTTTATTCTTGACTATTGACTTGATCTCATCCTCACAAGCATCTCTCCATACTTTCTTCTCCTTTGCTTCATCATAACTCCATGGCTCATCGTTTATGTTCAAAAGCAATCTCTCCCTCCAACTCTGCTAACAAGATATAATCATCCAAATAACCAGGTTGCTTTCGTTCCCATTGAGAACGTCTCAAGACGGGTTCAGCTTCTTCACCATTACTATTTTCTTCCTCTTCGTTTTGTATTGTATCATCATGGCCAGACACAGGTTCATGAACAGCAGTAGGTTCTTCGTGGTTTGTAATATATGTATCATCGCCGAGCTCATCAACTCCGTGGTTCCCGTATTGACTGATATTAATTCGAAAAGTTCCTCTCTCCTCTTCTTTATCGCAGGTTGTCCAGTCCCAGCCTTTGTTTTCATCAAATATCACATCCCTACTTACCACCACCTTCTTGTTTATCAGATCAAAGAGCCTATAGGCTTTCGAGCCTGGTTCAGTCCCGAGATGCACGAGCATTCGTGACCTGCTGTCTAGTTTATTTAGTTGTTGAGAGTCTGTTTTAACGTAGCCAATGCATCCAAAAATTCGTAGATGCCCGACACTCGGTCTCTTCCCTTTGAATAACTTGTACGGTGTCTTAGCTTTGATGACTCAGCTCGCATCTTTGTTTATAAGATAGTAGCGTGTCTTATTGCTTCCCCCTAGAGATAGTTTGTTAACTCCATATGCTTCAAGATACTTCTTGTCATGTTGAGAAGAGTTCGGTTTCGGCTCTCTACAACCCCATTTTGCTGGGGAGTGTAAGGTGTCGTTAATTGTCTTGCTATCCCGTTTGTATCACAGAATGAGTTGAATTCGTTTGATATGAATTCTCCTCTGTCTGTTCTCATTGTTTTGATGACAACACCACTTTCTTTCTCAACATTGATCTTGAATCTCTTGAATTTCTTGAATGCTTCCCGTTTCTCCTTTAACGTCCACATGTATCTAGAATGATCGTCGATTAGGACAAAGATGTATCGCTTCTAAGATGGTGTTGGTGGTGTGATGGGTCCACAAAGATCACCGTGTATGAGATTGAGTAATGTATCAGCTCTATACGAGGTTGCATGAGGGAAAAAATGCCTTGTTTGTTTGCCAAATAAACATGAAGAACAAGTTTCTTTGCTGATCACGAGTTTTGGAAGTCCATATACAAGTTCTTTGGTTGCCATTATCCTCATTGTTTCTCTTCCTATGTGACCTAACCTTGCATGACATATTGCAAAATCATCACTAGCCGAGACTTGATAGCATCGATCATCTCTCTCGATGGTCACTTTATAGAGACGGTTTCTCGAGCGTTTTGCTCTTGCTATGAGCTTTCCGTCTCTGTCTCTCAAGTGAGATAGTCTTCTTTCATTCTCACATCACATCCACTCTCGGTGGCTTGACCTAAATTGATAATATTACTCTTCAAGTCTGATATGTAATAAACATCAGCCAATATTTTCTTGCTTCCTGTTTTAGTGCAAAACAGTATACGTCCCTTACCCTTGATGTGAATACAAGAGTCGTCACCAAATCTTACTTTACCAAATCTTGCTTCGGAGTCTCATCAATGCTTTTGAAGTATCTTCGATCACCAGTCATGTGATTACTTGCCCCGTTGTCTAGATACCATGCTTGATCATTAGCTGTACTTGTCTCGAAGCTCTGTAGGTTTACTTTCTTCTCATTTAGATACACCACCTCATGAACCATTAGTTCCTCTGCTTTAGTTGTATTGTTATCTTTGTCTCTCATTTCAGTCGCCTCTTGCAGTTTCAGGAGACGATCAGGACATACTGACGCAAAGTGTCCCATCTTGTCACACCGGAAACACATGATCTTGGACATGTCAAAGCTATCTTGATATCAGTCTTGGTACCGATCATTAGACCTTCCTTTTCCCTTCCTCTGTTATAATGATGATTTCCTCGTCCGCGGCCTCAGAAGTTATTATTGTAGTCTCGATTAGCTGTGTTCGAGTAGTTATGCGCGGGTTGGGGATAGTTCTAGGGCACGATCTTTAACCTCTCGAACTCGTTCAGCCCCCATGTGTCTTGATTTGATCGCATCCCAGACCTTTTTCGCTGTGTCTAGCTCTCCTACTTGAAGAATAAGATACTCAGGGGTTGACTGGAACAGAAGTGCAGTGGCCTTATCGTTCTTCTCTCCATTATCCGACTCATTCTCTATAACATCCCAGACTTTATGCACCTTCAGTAATACCTTAATCCGTATGGACCATACGGTATAATTTGTCGACGAAAGCATGGGACAATGTATGGTCGAAGGTCTTCCTCCCTCCTTAGCTTTCATCGGAACTATTTCTCCCATGTCTTTTTAGAGATCGTGCCCTAGAAGCTCTGATACCAAATATAGTTTCACAAATTGATTGTAGAGTATGTTTAATAAGAACTTGCTCTCTTATTAATATCTTGAGAAAATCACTCAAAACTCAAGAACCTTAACTCGATCACAAAAACTCTTGTCTAGATTGCAACCTCTGCAACTCTTTATATAGGAATATAATTTCCTATTCTTAATAGTCTTAAAATTTATAAGATATTTCCTAATATCTCTAAATAACCAAAACGATATAAGATTAGGATAGCTTGCTTTTCAAGCTATTTCAAGCTTACTTCCAACAAAGTGCACACTTGAGAATTTTAGGGTGAAATCATGAGGTTATTCTTTCAAGTTACAAAGTTTGTAGCCGAATGGAAAACCATCAAGAGAAGAGGTACCATTCTACAGGGACAAAGAGGTCTGAAATGTTCAATCAAAAGTTTGAGGGTTGATTGGAGAGGATTTGTCTGCATTTTAAATAGTTTTCAGGTCGAATCGTAAATAGCCGAAAGTGAAGAGCCAGATGTGCATAAACTTGAAAATCCACCATTGTTGCTTCGTGATTCCTCTGCTACGATAAGACTGCAACTGTAACGGCCCACTTCCTAGGGCCTAGCATGGCCCGTTTGTCAACCCTGAAACCCTAGGCATTTTTTTAAATATCTGTCTCTGCAGATTATTTTATTCAGAAAATTCTAAGCGTTGAACCTCTGCAGAAATCGAGCCGTCAGAGAGATCTGAGAATGTACCGTCACCACCACCAGGTCTAGAGTCGAGATCGGACACCCAACCACCGTCTCACTCCCAAGGTAACTGCCGGAACCACCATTTCCGATTGATTAAGTTTTGAGCGTTTAGTAAACCGATCGTATCTTTCTAACCGTGTGGTATTTCGCAAATCCAAGGCCACCATTGTGTTCGTGACGTCGAGAGGAGTCCGAAACCGGAAGAGGAGCCCTAGACCACCACCCATGCACCGTTATGCGCCACCAAGGACTCGCCTCCTTCTGCGCGTGCATCTCACGCGCCGCCGGAGAGAGCTGGGGAAGCCGCGCGTGTAGCCCACGCACCACCGCCGCCGACCAACGTCCGCCGGAGCATCCGTCTCCGACCACCGTCTATCTCCGCGGGGGTACAGAGACGTTTGTATTATCGACGCAGCGGGTTTTGAGGGCGGAGGTACAAAGACGTTTGTACTATCGACGCAGCGGGTGGTTGAGGGCGGGGGTACAGAGACATACTGTACTATCGACGCAGCGGGTATATATATATTCTTATGAGGAAATGTGCGGTGCATAGATAGCTGTGTACTATGAGCGCGTGGGTGTTAGTTGGATTAGATGTATGTTGATTGCTCTTTGTGGTGTAGACACCGTGCTTGTTTCATGCTAGAGCTAGGCTTACATAGTCGTAGTGCTATGTACTAAGTCAGCGGTTTGCGGTTTAGCATCCCATACCTCACTGAGTGACTCTCCTGTTACTCACCCCTCATTCTTTCCCCCTTTCAGGTGAGACCGGCGAGCAAGAGTGATTGCTATAGGATTGGTGCTTTTAAAAGTTTTATTTTATTTCTTTTGAGACTTTCGGTTTTATGCTCTTATCGGATTTATTTCATTTACGAGATTTATTATTATTTATGGGATTTATGTTATTTGGAGACGATTTAGGAGATTTAATAAATGGAGATTTCAGAGTTATTATTTATTTTATTATTCTGGAAAAATACGGGTGTTACAGCAACGTCGACGATGGAGGAGCACAAGCTTGAAGAACGCAACAGAGGAGCTGAGACGGTGAGAACTTGAGACTCTGTGGTGGAGCAAAGCGGCGGAGCTAGAGATATCTGGAAATGAGACCGCAAAGAGGAGATAGTCGCGGTGGCTTGGCGCGGAATCGCGAGATAACCACCATGGTTCACACTAGAGAAGATTGAGGGAGAAAGAGAGGAGAAGCATGACGGCAGCGACAAGAAGAAGCGGAACGACGAGTATAGAGATGATGAACCATGGTCTTCAAGCTTCGGGTCTGCAGCGGATTCTTGTAGACGGGAAGAGACGTCCCATGCAATGACCGTGACCCACAACCGTTCGTCATAGCTACTCTGTGACACTGCTAGGAACAAATCGGATTCAGTAGGGACCACTAAAGCCACTATGTAAAAAAACAAGCCAACGATCAAGCGATTGATAAACGTTGCATCGATCGATCTCTAAATATCTGCACTTTGACCCGGTTTAGTCCGGTTTGACTTTGGTTTATGGGGTTAAACAATTACAAGTTTGGCATCTTATAAATAGATTTAAACCTAAAAACGCTAGATTTATCTCATTTTCTCTGAAGATCTTGTCTACTCTTGTAAATGCTTAAATTTTTTATTATTTAATAAAATTCTTCATTTTATATTATATTTATCTTCCTCATTAACATGATTAGCCTTAAACTTTACATGTGTTTCAAGTTTTTCATAGATATTAGTGAGTAGTCACTTTGTGGTTCATAGGTTCGGTACATTAAGGTGATTAGGTGAATATTTAGGATGTATCTTGTTTGATTAGCATTACTCTATGCTTGTTAGGTGTTCTTAATGTTAGATTAACTTTGATTAAGTTGATTTAGAGCTTAAGTAATTTCATTTCCAGAAGTTGTCTGATGATAATGAGAATTGATGTTAAAAATCTTAAATGATTAGTAAACTTGTGATTTGTGTATGCTAGATTGTGTGCTAGATTGTGTTAGACCAACATGAGTTGATGTTTAATGCATGACTATCATATGGATTATTTTCACGAGAGTGGATTCATCTATTTGAATGAGATCTAGACCTATAGACTTGTTGATTGTTTTGATTGAACATCCAAGATTAAACCTTGATCACCTTATATCCATTATCTATGCACATGGATTCATCCTTAACATTTGATTTAGTTTCGTTCTTGCACTTATTTCTTTATTGAATTTGATATCAACGTTGTTTATATTTCTAGGATATTAGCTTGTTACCAGTCAACCATCTTCTTATTTGCTTATATTAGAGAAAATTGTGTACTTTAGTGTTATAGATCGCTATTTCTTTGTGGATTTGATCTTAAAGTGTTACATCGGTATACCATTCGATTATGGTAGCGTGAACATTAGGTTAATTACATGTGATTAAACATAATAATCAATTTGGCGCCGTTGTCGGGAAACTTGTTAATTTATTATTAGGATTTCAAACGTTCTTGAGATTAAGCTTTATTTCTTATGTTTTTTGCTCTATTTAGCTACTAACCTTTTATTGTATCTTTTTTTCTTCACAGTGATAGCCGAGAACTATATTGATTGGCCACAAGAAGAGGAAGACGCATTTGAAGATCACATTGAAGATGAACCATATGTCGAGCAACCTTTTGATGAAATTGTACTCACATTAGAACATAGTGTGAAGGTGGATGAGCTTTGCAAAGAGAACCCGATGTTGACAAGGAGTGACATGGCAGTGACGCTCAGCTTAAAATCTTATGTCACATCGGGCAACACTAGAAGGAAGAGAGCTCACATCCATTGAGATAAGGATCGCTCATCAGCTTAAGGAGGTAATATATTGGGTTCCACCAACCCATATAGAAGGTATATGAATTCGACTTTAGATCTTCATATTGAGGATAGTTGCTTGCCTTGTGTAGAAGATATTACCTCTGATTTTAATTCTAATGTGCTCATCAATGAATGTCTAGATCTGATATGTCAAACTCGAAAACTAGATGACTTTAGCGTAGAAAAGCTTGTTAGAGATTATCTTGAAGTTTGTTTTGACAAGAACTATCTTTGTGCTTCAATTGATCTCAAATATAAAATTTTAATACTTGATGAACCTAAACTTCCTCTTGAACTTGCTGATTTAGGGGATGAACTTGATGTGGATAGGCTCTTACATGAGATAGAAAACCCTATGTCGAAAACAAACATGAGAATGTGAATATTGTTTTTTTTATTTGAGTGATGGAGATAAGGTAGACTACTTTGTAAAAACGTCATTTAAGGATACATATGAAAGTGGATGTGGCTAAGCGTCCTACTTGCCAACTCACTAAGGCTGAGAAACAAGTGCCAAGTGGGCTGCTTCTTCTAGAGACAAACTGTGGGAACATAAATCCACACCGTCGATTTATGTAAACTTTAGGAAGTCAGGATACCTTAACTTTTCCAAGAGATCCCGGATAATCTTCTTTAAACCAAACGCGACGCAATCAAACAATGAGAACAAACAAATTAGTAAAGAATCAAAAAATATGAAAGGAGAGTAAAAGAGATCTTATTCCGAATTTGCGTTTTAAGCATTTACAAGAAAGAAAGAGCCTTGGTCACAAGAGCTGTTGGCGAGATCCTAGTTCTAGTAACCTAAGACTGCAAATTCCTAATCGAGTAGTTGCTTGATATCAAAAACAAAAATAAATGCCTATTGCTCTAAGTTTACTATGAATGCCTAAAATTCTCTCCCCTTGTCTCCAGCCTAGCCTTCTCTTATATACTCGTCTTCAAGGCGGTTTTTTGCTTCCTTTTATGCCCTTGGTCGAGTTTATCACTTCGGAAATATTCCTTTTTCTCTTGATCTTCATGGTTATCTTCGGAAACTTTGCATTTATGTTCTAATTTCTCAATATTTATCTTTGTGTGAATAAATATAGACTGTCGTAACATCATTGGGCTTGGTTTCACATGAAAACGTAAATGGGCCTTTCAGTCGCGTTTTAGACCTCTTGGGCCGTTTTGCCGACTGTGAGCGTTTTTACGTTTTCTCTTAAAGACCGTCTTTGAAACGATATCGATTTTAAGCATGAGTTCAAAATTTTTGTATAGCTTAGGCAAATTTGGAGTTAAGCCAATCATTGCTATTTTATACGATCGGTTTGAACTTCATACGAAAAACGAGTCTTTGCGGTTTTTATCTTAAAGTTCCAACGGTAACTCCGATCGAGATGAAACGAAAAGCATTTAATTTAGTTTTCGAGAGAGGAGCTAGAGGTAGTATCCAGGTCGCCATATGGCGACCAGGGGGATGTATTCGTTGAGCTAGAAGTTGTTTGTCGTGTCTTATTTGTTTATACCGTAAAATCTCAGCAAAAACTCTAAGTGAGACGAAACAAAGAGCATTTCGATCGTTACTCAAAGAGGAATACGAAGAATAGGCTCAGGTCGCCATATGGCAACCCAGGCCTGGCAAGCTGAGGTCGCCATATGGCGACCCAGGCCTGGCAAGCTGAGGTCGCCATATGGCGACCCGGTCTTTGAAGGGTTGGGTCGCCATATGGTGACCCGGACCTTGCGAGTCTAGGTCGCCATATGGCGTCCCGGACTGTGCGGGTCTAGGTCGGCATATGGCGACCTAGACTGTGTGGGTCTGGGTCATCATATGGCGACCTGGGTTGTACGGTTCAGGTCGCCATATGATGACCCAGACCCACGTGTGCGGTTCGCCATATGGCGACCCTTGCTTCGCGTGTACAGGTTGCGGTATGGAGACATGCGCCTTGCATGTGCGGGTCGCCATATAGTGACCCGTACTTCGCGTGTACAGCTCACTATATGGCGACCTGCGCCCTGCCTGTGCGGAATGCCGTATGGCAACCTGTACTTTGCGTGTACATGTCGCCATATGGCGACTCGCGCCTTGCGAATGTGGGTCGCCATATGGCGACCCATGCTTGTAGGGTGCGAGTCGCCATATGGTGACCCATACTTCTCAAGTGCAGGTCGCCATATGGTGACCGATTTTGACCCCAACATCTATCATCTCTGTTTAGGACACTACTGACCATGGTGGCAGATACCGCAATGTAGAGGGACAATATGTCACCGTCTTCTGGTTTAGATAGCACATACGGTGAAATGAGATATTGCTTAAGTTGAGTGAACTCCTCCTCGCATTTGCCGTCCCAAAAAAACTTTTTGTTTTCATATAGCAGCTCTTAGAATGGAAGGCATTTGTCCGTTGATCCAAATATGAATCGATTAAGCGTTGTGATTCTTCCTGTTAGTCGTTGGACCTCCTTATTGTTCTTCGGGCTAAGTGGATTGAGTATTGTGGAGATTTGCTTCAGATTAGCCTCTATTCCTCTTTGGGTAACAATGTATCCGAGAAATTCCCCCGACTTGACGCTGAAGGTACATTTGGCTAGATTAAGTTTCATGCCATACTCGTTGAGCATTTTGAAACAACCATGCTGGTGTTCAAGGTGATCGGCTGCTCGAAGTGACTTTACCAGCATGTTGTCGATGTATACCTCTATCGAGACACCCAACTTATCGGCAAACATTCGGTTCACGAGTCACTGATAGGTCGCACCTGCGTTTTTCAAACCGAACGGCATGACTTTGTAACAATATGTCCCACGGTCTGTGATGAAAGTTGTCTTCTCTCGATCATCAGGGTGCATCATGATCTGGTTGTAGCCCAAAAAGGCATCCATGAAGGTTAGGAGCTCGTTTCCGGTTGTCGACTCGACAAACCGATCGATCTGGTTGTAGCCCGAAAAGGCATCATGATCTGGTTGTAGCCCGAAAATGCATACGCGCCAATTCCCGTTCTTCTTTTTCCCCACTACCGGATTTGCCAGCCATTCTACGTAGATCACCTCAGTTATCAAACCAGCACCGAGTTATTGCTCAACTTCTTCGTTTATCGCTTTTGATATTTCCAGCCTGAGTTTTCATTGCTTTTATCGGATGGGCTTGAAACTGGGATCCCCATTTAATTCGTGTGCGACAATGGTTGGGTCGATGCCTTTCATATCTGCCGTCTTCCAGGGAAAGGTTGATGCATGCCGCTTAAGGAAGGTGATGATCTCCTTCTGCAGTTTGTCGGAGAAGTATGCACCAACACTGACGATTTTGCTCGGCGTCGTCAATTGGTATTTCGGGAATTTATTCTTTTTCGGGAAGAATTTGTGGATCAGTTCATCTATCTATTTGACATGGGAGGTCAACTGCTGTAACTTGACCGTGGTGATCAAGAGGTTTTGTGCGGCCTGCTGGTCTCCGTGCAGCGTTCTTATTTAACCGTCCAGACCGGGAAACTTGACGCAATGTGCATGGGGTGCCACAGATAGGGTTGTACGGGATCTTCGTGCTTATGACGGAGAACTAAACTTTGCGAGTAACTCCACATGCATAGACAGAGAGGCAGATCGTATCGAGCATTAACTTGGAGGATCCGTTGAAACCAATTAGAGACCGGGATGAAGGCTTCATGTCATGCAGATCGATCCCCATCTTTCTGAGGGTATCGCGAAAAATAAGATCGACCAAACTGCCTGTGTAGATCAGCACCTTAGTTACTTCGCAATCCCCTATTCTGACTTCGACCAGGAGCGGATCGTTGTGCGGCATATGGATGCCCATGATATCTTCAACTGAGAATGTGATCTGCGGATTGTTCTCAGGCCTAACAGGACACTTCTGGGAAGTTGTTGCCTTTGCGCGGTAATCCTTGACTGATCGTATGGAGTCCCCACATGGGGGGGACCCGCCCATGATTATGTTGATCTGCAAGCATCGTTTGGCTCGCTTGGATTGTATTTGAGTTTGTAAGTCGCTGGATGAACCTTCGAGGTCCTTTTTCTTGGGAAACTTTGATTTCTCAAGTTTCCTGCGCATATCAAAATCTTTTCGTCGATTGCGGCTGATTCTCAAGTCGTTCACACCAGCATTTAGCTTGTCACGGAGGTCTGTCATGAAGAGATTGGTGCGTTGCTTAGCCTGAGAAGCATTGAGAGTCTCTTTGAGATCGATCTTGTCGCCGGGACAATTCTCTGAAGCAGTAAGCTTGCGCTTAAGCTGATGTCGCAAGTCGTCGGCGTGGTGTGATGTTTTAGTCGACTATTGCATAAACATGGTCTGCAAGTCGATGAGACAGGGTGATGTTTTGTCGTCTGAAGAAGTCGCAGGTTGAGCTAAGATTACTTCAACGCACCTGTAATTTCTTGGTTATTCTTCATCGGCAGACATGTCGACTTTTTCTCGTTCTGGAGGCGTTGTCGTCTCCCCTTTTTCTTGTGGCTCGCCTTGCAGGGCCCTTCCTTGAGCTTTATGGGTCTTCTTATCCTTATTTTTGCTCCAGTTCTTGCTGTTCTTTGGTCGTTGCTTCGGTGGCTCGACTTTTGCATCGCTGCTGCTGAAGGATGCTAGAAAGGCCTCGTGGAGTTGCTTGCATTCCTTGGTGTCGTGACCTTTGACCTTGTGGTACTCGCAGTACTTGCTGAGGTCCACTTAACTTGAAGAACTGGGAGGAGTCTATTTTTTTCCTCGGCGTCCCTCTCTCAATGTCTCCATCCCTTCTCCCAAACCACGACCGTAGAAGCAGGCAGATCATTTTCATCGACGACGTACACAGAACCCTTCTTTCGGTCCGCTCTTTCGCCAGGAGTATGCTGGCATGGTTCTTGGTGGGTATTGACTGTTTTATTTGGAGCCTGCTTCGATGTGTTCTGTTTGTTTAGAATCTCTCGCTTATCTTCTTCCATGCGGATAAAGGTGTTGGATCGGGCGATTGCGTCTTGGAGAAATCATGTTGGATGCCGATATAAATTGTCTCAAAACTTTGAGTGAACCCATAATGTGTTCAACAAAGCGCCGACGGCAATATTATATGGGATATTAACTGTAGACGCGACTTCTTTAAATTTTTCCATAAAGTCTCGGAGACTTTGGTTGGAACCTTCAGATAGTTTCCATAAGTCGGTGACCGTCTCTCCTTGTCGAGTAAAAATGTAATGTTTTAGGAATGATGCTGACAAGTCGCAAAAACTAGCGACTGATTTTTCCAGTAGTAGTGAAAACCATATCAACGCAGGCCCGGTGAGACTTTTGACAAAAACCAGACAGAAACCAGTTTCCTTCTCGTTGGCTGCCAAGTTGGCCCTCCCCATTGCTATGTTGAAGGCTGTCATTTGATTGGTAGGATCGACCACCGGAGTAGGATGGTAGGTGGAACTTTTCCGTTGAGCAGAGCTGTACGTCGCTTATGCGGTGCGTGAATGGAGTTCTGGACATCATGGTGAGGACTTGATCTATTTGTGGACTGAGCTCGTGACACGGTGGATATGTGAGTTGATATCTTGAAGAGAGATTTTGAGCACGGCGATCTCTCGGATGGTCATCGGGTCTGCTCCGCCTTTGGTTAGGGCTGCGCTCTTGGATAGTGGTTCTGCAGCATCAAAAGTATGCTCTTCGACTTCCGTCGTTGGGTCTACGTGAAACAGCTAACGACGGATCGTCGGAGGGTTACTAGTCATGCTGGCGGGGATGGCGAGAGTGGTTACTAGGGTGGCGAGTTGAGCGTTGGTCACTTTTTAGATTTCTTCCTCTTGCGCGAGGCGTGCCATAACGGTGTCCATGAACTCCGATGTGGTATGCGGTGCGATTTCTGGGGTGGGCTCTGGATCCTCTTCGGATTGAGCTTTTGAGAGTCATTAGGATCTTTTTTATGCTTGTTTCTTATTTCCCCACCGTGGGAGCCAACTGTGTGAACCGAGTTTTGTCTAAACGAGTAAATGGAGACGGAACTCGTCGGTGGGTTATAACGAAAAGAGTTTACTTGGTCAATCGGTTAGACAAAGTTAACAAGCCGGTACTCGGAGAGTTGCCCGGAAAAGTTACAAGTCGACGAGAATATAAACTGTGAAAGCCCTAATTGTAGCCGCCATGTCTCTATGTGTCCCCTTGTTGTCTTTTCCTCCCCCTTTTATAGCTAATTCATTTTTGCTTATGTTCCAAGTCGGTTGTCCTAATAGGCTTTTCTTTGTTGGGCCGAGTGAACGACTCAAGGAGTTGAGCCCCCGAGCCGAGCTACTTTTAGTCGTTCCTCTGACTGAAAACAGTCTAGAGCCGAGCCTCTCAATCGAGCTTCTCGCCGTTATGCCGAGTCGTTTACTCCTTGATTGAATGAGCTGGACTGGTTTTTCCATTGGCCTTGTGGAGGGTGAAATCCATCTCCTACACGACTGATGAATCTAGGCATCACACCATTTGCTGAACTGAATCTCTTCGTACAGTTCTTTAGAAGATTAACCAAGTAGATGTCAAATATCATAACCTTACTTGGTTTGTGTTAATGTCGTTTGAATGTCATGAGTTGGTTGATTAGTGGGCATTCTCTCTTAGTTCGTGAGTGTGACTCTCCTTTTTAGTTTTGATGAATAGTTAAGGTAGACAATTGAGTGTTCTTGAATCGAGAAGCAAGATGGTGCAGAGGTGTTCAATTAAGTGAAAGTCCTGTCATTTTTTTTTTCTGTTAGTGTTCAAAGTTTACGTGATTTTGAGGTTTTGGCTTGGTGCTAGTGAAGGCGGGAGAGAAGGCAGTGAGTTGTCATGTTTCTAGTGCATCCAGAGTTGGCAATTGTGACCACCCGCCCCGCTGTGCCCCCCCCCCCCCCCCCCCCCCCCCCCCCCCCCCCCCCCCCCCCGCCCGCAGCGGTGTCCACCTCCGGCGGATCTGTGCGGGTCAGTCCGCCGTGACCCGTGGTATACAATTCCTTTATACAAACCCGCCCCGCTAATCACTTAAGACTTAGCGGTCCGGCACGCGGGTCGTCACATTTGCTGACCGCTAATGATGATCGCCTCAAAGTTTAAGCTTGGGACGAAGTCGTAGCCAACTCCACTGTTTGTCATCTCGAGAGCTATGCTGTCTCCTTTTCCGAACCCGCTTTGTTGTCATGCTTCAAGAATGTAAAAGAAATAACATAAGCTGACATAATTAAACAAAAGATTCGTAAGATTAACAAAACCGATATAAGAGATAGTTATCATATTATAAAACAAGTGGTGCTCGCCTGACCTGAATGCTAGACCGGAAGAACCATCGGAGCAAGAATGAAAGTCGCTGGAAGTTATGAGTCGAGAGAACCTGAATCGGTTTTCTCCCACTCTGTTTTTTTTCAGGTATGAAAACGCTGAAAGGAAATGTTGCGGTCTCTTTTTTGCCCGTGGGATCAAGTCAGACCCAACCCGCAATGGCTTGGACCGAATAAGACTTGGCCCGCGAGACCCCTCCAAAATGGTCCAAGGATATCTCTACCCAAACCCGCCCCGCATGAACCTTCTACGGGCCAGGCCCGCGGGTCGCGGTCCAATTGCCATTCCTAAGTGCATCTGAGATCGAGGAGTTCAGCATTATTAATGAATTTCATCTCAGATTTTTATTTCTTTACACTATACAAGGTGTTTTGCCTGCACTTGTGGACTTAATAATTTTACAAAATTTTGTAAATAAATTTATTAGCAATTCAAAAACCATTATAATAAGTTATTTCATGCTTTTGAAATATTTAATAATTAATAAATATTAAAAAAAAAAATCTATATGATAAAGTTTTTTATCTTAATAAAATATCTTTTATTACGTGAAATAAACTTGAAAACATTCATATATACATAAAATATATATATGAATTTTATATTTAAAAAAAAAATATTATGGTATAAAATATTTTTGGATAACATAATTAGAACCTTTTTAGATAATGATGATTATCAAATTAATGAAATATTTTTAATGCATGAGTATTATATTAACAAAGCTAATCTAATTATTTATTAAGGATAGTAAAGATTTTAAACACTTTACTTTTAACGTGAGAGGAAAAACATAACTTTGCAAACAATATTATAAATATTTTTGAATTATTTACCAAATTTTTCAAAAATTATCACAATGAGTACTTTTGATTGTCCTAAAATTATTATTAAAAAATATAGATGATTCATTCTATCTTATGATATATACTAAAATAGAACCGGTTTAATGTTACTAAACAAAATTTAATATAAACATATATATAATATTTTAACAATATTAAAATAAGTATAATATAAATTTAATTATGATATTGTTGTTAGAATTTTTTAAATTATTTTCAAGATAAAGATAAATTGTGACCTAAATCACTAAAATTGTTTATTAAAATTAATAGTTAAGTATAAAATATGACTAAACCTAAAATTATGGAAAGTTTGACAACTCATTAAATTCACTTCTTAAATAATAGTATAGATATTTTGGGATTGTGATAGCCCATGGCCAACTCTTTTATTGTTCGATTAATACGATATTGTCCACTTTGCGCCTAAGAGGATGGTCCGCATGGATTTACTTTTGGGCTCCTTCCCCAAAGTCCTCGTATTAATTAGAGTTAGACATCTCTTTATATATTAGACTCTTCTTTGTCTACTTTCCAATGTGGGACTTTGTTCGACATCTCTACATTCTCCCTCTCAAACTAAGGACCACATTCATCTCGTGTCCCAGAACTGACTTTTAGGATCTTCTGACTTGATATCTTCCCCATACCTCCCATTCATCTCTCGAAGGGTCTCATTCATATCTCAAAGGATATTTTGGTTTTCTTGCAGATCTCTCGTTAACGGCTCTGATACCAATTATAGAATCACAATATCAATAAAAAATCTTTATCTTACTAATCACTCAAAAGCTTATAAGATCACAAATCATATGTTATGTCACATCTTGACATCTTCATATATATGAAATTATAAAGTCCTAAACACACTAAACATATGACAATTAGATAACTCCTAATTATCAAAAGACTTTATCGATAACTTGATCCTTAAGCTAACTCAAGCTTATCAACATTCTCCCCCTTAAGCTTGATCTTGCCTTCACACACATCGTGAAGTCCAATAAGACTCCTCATTTCTTTAAACTTTATTCTTCCAAGTGACTTTGTGAGTATATCCACCTTTTGTTCACTACCCGAGACATGTTCAACTTCAACTAGCTCATTCTCAACACATTCACGTATGAAATAAACCTTCTATGTATATGCTTACTCCTACCATGGAACACTGGATTTTTCGTAAGTGCAATTGAATATTTATTGTCTACTTTGATGACCACGGGTTTGCATTCTTCCCCAACAGCCTCACTCAAAAGTTTTTGAAGCCAAATAGCCTGTTTTTCTGCCTCCATTGCTGCCATGAACTCTTCTTCACATGAAGATAAAGTCACTATTTCTTGCTTCGTTAAACACCAAGTAATATGATTATTACCAAGGTAGAATATGTGACCTGTCGTACTCTTTCCATCATCTATGTCAACTTTATGAGAACTGTCGTAAGAGCCTATCAACTTCATCTCTCCACCACGCGAGTAACACAAACCAAGAGAGCACGTACCACACAAATATCTAAGAACTTGTTTCAAGGCTGCCCCGTGAGACTCCTTAGGCTCTTGCATATATCTTCTGAGGACACCAATACTAAAAGATAAGCCAGGACGAGTGTGGATTAAGTACCGAATACAGCCAATGCTCCAACGATATTCCCTTTCATCAATCCTCTTTTCTCCAGGTGACTTAGAGAACTTAGCGTTTAACTCCATTGGTACATGAGCTAAGTTACAAGAACTTATTCCGGCTTCCTCGAGTATTTTCTGAGCATATCTATCTTGTTTGAGTAGGATGCCGGTTTCTAGTTGCACCACTTCTATACCCAAGTAATATGTCAGTCTCCCTAAGTCACTCATTTCGAATCTAGCTGCCATCTCTTGTTTAAACTCAAGTATAGACTTTAGAGAATATCCGGTGACTAGTAAGTCATCAACATAGACTGCTACAATAAGTAGCATCTGGTTAAGGTTTATGTTCCAGGCCCTGGGTGCTTGGCGCAAGCCAAAAAAAACTTTTTTAAGCTTGTATAATTTATGTTCTTTCCCGGCAACAATAAAGCCTTCTGGTTGAGTAACGAAAACTTCTTCCTTTAGTTCTCCGTGAAGGAATGCAGTTTTTACGTCTAAATTGTGAATCTGCCATCCGTATGATCCTGCTAACGCGATGATCATTCTAATGGTCTCAATATGAGCTACTGGAGCAAACACTTCAACATAATCCATACCGTGTTGTTTCACATACCCTTTTGCTACCAATCGTGCTTTGTGTTTACTGATGGTTCCATTGGCGTTGCGCTTTATCTTGAAAACCCATTTAAGGCTGATTGGTTTCACACCTGTAGGGAGCTCAACAAGTTCCCATGTTTTGTTTTTCTCTATCAAGAATAGTTCATCTTTGCAAGCTTTGATCCAAACCTTCGATTCTTTGGCTTCGTTTAAACTCTAAGGTTCCTCGTTTATGATCATCAGCAGCTGCTCGCTTTCTAATTCCGCAAGTATGATATAATCGTCGAGATATGAGGGTTTTGTAGATACTCTCGTTGATCTCCTTGCTCGTGGTTGAGGGTCGTCTTCCTTAACATCGGTTTGATCTTCGGTACCAACATCTTCATCTTAGACTATACTATCATCCTCTCTGGTTTCGTCTTAAATTTCTTCCGGTTGAGAAACGCCATTCAAAGTTCTCAAGTGAACTATAAATTCTCCCTGGTTATTCTCTCTGTTTTGTTCTGTTCTGTTCCACCTCCATTCTTTTCCTTCGTCGAAAAAGACATCTCGGTTTACAACAATTCGCTTGTTACTTGGATCGAGCAGACGGTATGCTTTTGAGCTCGGTTCTTTTCCTAGGTGGACAAGAGCTCTGGATATATCATCCAACTTCTTTCTCCCATCTGTGTCTGTTTTTGCATAACATACGCATCCGAAAACTCTCAAGTGAGACAGGTTTGGTTTTCTCCCTCGTAGTACTTATACAGAGTTTTCTCTTCAAGTTACCTTGTTGAGACTTGGTTTAACAGGTAGGTGGCGTGTCTGATGGCTTTGCCCCGTAGAATATTCGGCATATTCATATGTTTTAAAATACTTCTTGTCATTTCTAAGAGAGTTCAATTACGTCGCTCTACTATTTCGTTCTGTTGGGGTGAGTAGGGTTCTGTTAAGTGTCGTTGTATGCCGTATTTTTCACAGTAGGTTTGAAATTCTTGTGAGACAAACTCACCTCCTCTATCCGGCCGAAGCGTTTTAACTTCAGCTTGTGTTTCTTGCTCGGTAATGATCTTGAAACTCTTAATTCTTTTGAAGGCCTCGCTTTTCTGTTGCAATAGTACCGTCCACATGTACCGTGAGTGATCATCTATAAGCACAAAATTAGATCTCTTATGCGCTGATGTTGATGGTGTGATAGGTCCACAGAGGTCAGCATGAACAAGTTCCAGAAGCTGAGAGGCTCGATACGGTGTTTCTTGTGGAAAATGTTTCCTAGTTTGCTTTCCTTTTAAGCATGATACACACATCTCAGTATTCCGATCAATATTAAGTATGCCGGTAATAAGATCTTTGTTGATCATCATCTTCATTTTCTCCTTATGGATGTGACCCAAACGGGCATGCCATATAGATGAATCTCCTGAAGCTTTTGCAAGTAAACATTGAGCACTATCAGCTGGTAAGGAGACCTTGTATATCCGATTTCTTGCTCGTGTTGTCTTGATCATCACATGTCCTTCTCGATCAAGTAGTATTAGTGTATCATCGTTCATACGAACTTCACATCCCACTTCCGTAGCTTGGCCGAAACTAACAATATTGCTACGTAGTGCTGGTGTGTAGTAGACATTCTTCAACACCTTCTTTTCACCTCCTTTGATTATGAATCGGACTGAGCCCTTTCCCATTATGTCAATCTTTAAATTATCACCAAAACGTACCTTCCCAATAATAGTTCCATCAAGCTCATAGAAGAACAAGCGATTACCACTCATGTGGTTGTTGGCGCCGTTATCGAGATACCATATGTCCTTAAAAATCAGAATCGGCTTCGAAGGCGCCGGGATCTACCTTCCTTTCATTAAGGTAGACTACCTCATTCATCATTAATGTGTCTGCTTCTTGAGTATCCTCATCCTTCTTTTCAAAAGTCTCTTGGAGTTTCAATAGCCTGTCTGGACAGTCGGTGGCGTAATGACCAAGCTTGTCTCACCAAAAGCATGTGATATGGGAAGCATCCCCACCACGTCCTTGTTTATACGTTTCCTTTTGATGCTGAAACGATCCATATCGACCGCGACTTCTACCTCTCCAGTTTGAGCAACCACCACGTCCCCGATTCGGATAGTTATTCCCATAGTTTTCTTGATTCGTGTCTACATACATTAACTTTTCGGAGTCATCATGCGCTTCTTCTTCTCCTTCTTCAGTGACAGCCCATGTCCAACTCTTTATTGTCTGATTAGTACGATATTGTCCATTTTAGGCCTAAGAGGCTGGCCTGCAAGGATTTAATTATGGGCTCCTTCCCAAAGGGCCTCATACTAATTAGAGTTATACATCTCTTTATATATTAGACTCTTCTTTGTCTAATTTCCAATGTGGGACTTTGTTTGACGTCTCCACAATATATACATTGAGTATCCCTTTCTCTGCTTGCTGTCAGTTTTGATAAAGAATGTGTTTTTTTGGTTGTTTCAGGACAGTGAAAGAGCTGAGGATCAACTCCTGAAAGGTATAGCCTTGATGAAGGAGCTGACATTTTGAATCAAACACTACTTAGTCTCTTTTGGAGAGTGCTTCTCTACAAGGATTTTCACGACGTGTGTCTTTCAGAGACGAGTGAAGCGGACAACCATGACAGGAGAAGGGAGCGACGGCTTAGATTTAGGTTTTGGTTAATTAGGTTATTGTTAATTCGATTTAGATTAAATGTGTGTTTAATTAGTTTTTTATTTATCTTTTGGTTTAATTAATTCTGGTTTATTGTTGTAAAACTAATTTAGTTTGTAAATTGAATTTAATAAATAAATAAACTTTAGTTTTAATTATAAATTAATTTTGATTTAGTTTCTAGTTATTAATTTGTTTTTGATTTAATTATTTAAATTTTAATTATTAATTAATTTTTGATTCAATCAATAATAGTTATTTATATATTATGAAAATAACATTATATCAATGTCATTATAAAAACATTTTATAGCTCTAAAACAAATATATGAGTTTCTATATATTATCACATGAGTTTCCTTGAAGATCCGGATTCTCTATATAATCACACGAATACAAAAAAGTGCAAGATAACAAAATGGTGTATAAAGTTGCGCATAGACGTTATCGAACTCGGTAGTCTAGCCACCTAAGTCTTAATTTCTCCTAAAGCTAACATAAATTTCCTAAGGTCAAATTTTTGGATCCCTCCCTTCAAAGCTCGGGATCGTGTATATATAGTTTCTTGAAGTCGGCCGTCTTCCCTTATTCTCTCGAAATTCAAGTATATCATCATCTTGTATACTTCCTTATCCTTTCTATTTCCATGATTATCCTTGAAAAGTTTACCTTTATCTTCTCCTTCCATTTTCTTCTATTCAAGTTGAATAAACCGCCACTTCATTTGGGTATGTTCTCGTTCTAAACCGTAAGTGGGTTTTTCTCATGCTTTATGCTTTACACATATAATGATTTTTTTTGGAAAAAACATCGATTTGTTTTGCATATAATCTTAATGTCGTTAATCATATGAAATCATATAAATCAATCCATTTACTTGAAGATTCGAAGGTGTTAATCTAACAGTATCATCCTAACGTTTGACTTGAACTTTTACGAAAAAACTAAGTTCACTTGTTTTCTTCGTAAAATTTTAATGGAAACTCTGATTGTGACGAAATGAAAGATACTTCGATCGAGATTCAGAGGAGAAAATGATGAGAGACTTGTTGGGCAATGATGAAGCCTGTATGGTGACTTTGACCAGGGTAAGAAGCTTTGTGGTGACTTTGACCAAGGAGAGAAGCTGCATGGTGACTTGGAAGAGAGAGAGAGGAGATATGTGGCGACTTGAGAGTTGTGTGTGGCGACTTGGAAATGAGAGAGAAGATGTGTGGTGAATTGGGAGAGAGAGAGGAGCTGTGAGGCGACTTGGGAGAGAGAAAAGCTGTGGGCGACTTAGGAGAGAGAGAGGAGCTGTGAGCGACTTGGGAGAGAGAGAGAGAGAGAGAGAGGAGCTGGGGGGCGACTTGGGAGTGAGAGAGGATTTGTAAGGCGACTTGGGAGAGAGAGAGAAGCGGTGAGGCCATTTGGAAGTTCTGTGAGGCGAGATGGAGTGAGAGAAAGGGTTGTGAGGCGACATGGTACAAGCTAAGGTGGGTTGATGCCTTCCTTCCTTTCTCATTCACTCAGTTGATTGCTTTGTGTACTTTCAAAACTATTTCATTTGTTTTATGAAAGTTTTTCCGTAAATATTATCTGAAAGTTGTTTTACGAAAGATTATCTCATAGATTTTAGGGCAATTCTCTTAAATAGCCCTTTTTAAGTTTTTGTCACAAAATAGCCCTCAAAAAATAAAATGACCAAAATAGACTTCTTTTTTTTGAAATTTTGATTTTATTTATTTTTTTTTGAAATTTGAAACCCTAACCCCAAACCCACCCCTTAACTCTAAACCCTAAAGTCCAAATTAGTTAACCCTAGGGGTATAAAAACATATAAATGAATTTTTTAGCTTCTAAAAAAATATTTTGGTCATTTTCTTCCTTAAAAACTATTTTTGTGACAAACAAACTAAAAGGGGCTATCTAAGGGAATTTCTCTAGATTTTACTATGATGTTTATTTCCGCAGAAAGTTTTCGAATTTTGTTTTACAGAAGATTGTTTCGTAAAACTCGTCATTTCTCGCCAAAACCTTCTGCAAGAACTTTTTCCAATCTTTTCATGTTTAGTTATAAAGTCTTTTATTCATTTTATGGGATAAAATATATGAAGTTTATTCTTGTATCCTTATGCAAATACGTTTGACTTATGCCATATAGTTTCTTTGACATATTCGGCTCATATTTGCTTAAGGCACAATTTCTCAAAGGAATTAAGCCGTTGATTTGGCCATGATAGATTTTGACCCCAACAGTTAGCCTCCAAGCTCGTTAGGTTTTATGTGTAATTCTTGCAAGGTAGTGATAGGTGTGTTAGGTGAAATTAATGGCTAAGAGTTCCCTTGGCAAAACCATTTTCTCCGAAAGTTGAAGTTGTTGGTTCATTCTTCTTTCCTCATAAGAATGGAATGTGTTAAGATAGGGGTTGCGCCTTATGAAGGCTGCCTATGTACCCTTTTGAAGGGATAAATCCTTTTGTAGCTTGTTCTGGAGTTAAGATTCTTATGACCTGTTTTCTAGTGGGACCTACACGGTCTAGTTATGTATCGTGTGGAGATTGTCGAGCATGTTGCTGCCGATGGAATTTTATACCATACATTTGTTGGCCTCGAGATTAGCCTTATAGGCTGTTTGTTTCGGCCAAATGTGGTCATGTATTTTTATGTTTGGGACTGGCTGCATATGGCTGTAAATCCCTTCCCTTTGATGGGCTTCTAGGATTTTTGTGCAGACTTATAGAATTGTGGGTCGTCTCCTTTTAAAAACATATAGAGCAGCTATACCCAGAAACAAAGAGAATGAGTGTGAGTTGTCATTTCATTTCTGACACTCGGTGGATTGTGATACTTGTCATTGTGTAAGATGAGAATATTCGAAGGTTTGTGGTTGAAAAGTCTCATAAACGCACAAATATCTACGACGAGATATATTTTGGAATCTCATAGCGGATTGTTGTCATTATGGCCTTGAGATGCTAGAGACCAATGTGATTTGTTTAGGGCAAGACCTAGGCTTACTATCGATTTAGGGTTTGCGACGACTATGTCGGCTTAAATCACGCATTGCGGTTTCGACTGGATTCCTTTTCAATATTTAAGTCTACAAAATATTATCGGCTTATGTGACTTGCATCGATCGGGGATCGAGCATCTCTCCAAAGACAATTTCAAAGTCTTTGGAAGTGCTGACCAAAATTTTGGATTTCTTTTATAGCCCGCTATTATCATTGTGTCGGATGTCTGAGAGCATATCCCTATAGAGGGAGATGGCTAAGTCTGTTTAGGACGTTAGAGTTTGTTGGTAAATGTTAAATGTTACCATTTGAGTCTTCACGAAGGGTGTTTGTTTGAGAGAATTTTAGTGCATATGACTGTTTGAGTTTCCAGTATGAAACTTTCATCTAGGAAGCTTTTACGTCAAAATCCGGTTATTCGAGTGTTTGGGACGTCTCGCATAACTTACAGACTAGATTTTTCTTTTGAGTAATATTTTAAGTTATGAGAACGTGCTAGAGAAAATTTTCACGTTTGGTCTGAAGATCTTGTTTTACTTGGTGACCAAGGAATACTTGGTTTGAATAAATTGAAAGTGTTTTCTTATGTAACTTGCATTGATCGGGGATCGAGCATCTCTCCAAAGAAAATTTCAAACTCTCTGGAAGTGCTGACCAAAATTTTGGATTTCTTTTATAGCCCGCTATTATTATTGTGTCGGATGTCTGAGAGCATATCCCTCTAGAGGGAGATGGCTAAGTCTGTTTAGGACGTTAGAGTTTGTTTGTAAATGTTAAATGGTACCGTTTGAGTCTTCATGAAGGGTGTTTGTTTGATAGGATGTTCGTTCATATGAATATTTGAGTTTCCAATATGAAACTTTCATCCAGGAAGCTTTTACGTCGAACTCCGGTTTTTCGAGTGTTTGGGATGTCTCGCAGCACTTAAAGACTAGATTTTTCTTTTGAGTAAAATTTTAAGTTATGAGAGCATGCTAGGGGAATCTTCACGTTTGGTGTGAAGGTCTTGTTTTACTTGGTGACCAAGGAATACTTGGTTTGAATAAATCGAGAGCGTTTTCTTATATAAGTTTTTCTTTCGTATGCCGCGTTTCTAATTAACATGTTTGTGGGCTTAAAGATGTTTTTGCGGTGGTGCGAAGGTTTTGTATTGACCTTCAAGCAAAGAAATGTTTTGGTTTGTTTGCGGATGTTTCGCTACCAAAATTGTTGTTTCTGTTTGGATGTTAAATTGTTTGATTTTTGATTGAGAAAATATGACCAAAGGGTCGGGTAAATTTTTCCCTAGGAAGAAACATTTTCCTTCACTGTTAATTGTGAAGAGTTGGCTTTCTGAGATTTTATTTTGTGTATTTTTTGGGAGGATGTATCGTATAACTCTAGGAGCTTTCTTACAAGTGTATTCTCATTTGTTGCGTTTCTAGCTAAAATGTTGCGGACTTAAAATGTTTTGTAGAGCATGTAAAGCTTGGTCGATTGACGAGAAGTTCATATTTTCTGTTAACCGTTTGGTTGTTAGGACTGAGTCTTGCTTGAAGACTTTATCGTATAATTTCTGTTTTTCGGATTATATGATAATTATAGGTGTAGTCATCACTCGGCGTTTATTATAAGAATCGTGGATTGCCGTTTTCCTATTGATTCATTGGATGGAGCGGTGGTCGCTCAAATATTTTGGCTTGGCGTGAATGGTTTTTTCAGCCGCATAGCCGGGGATGTTGTAGTTCAAGGATTAGACCATATGGTAATTTTGTGTTAACGTTAAGGTCATGCTAGTTTAGAATTATCCTTAAAGGGGGTGCCGAGTTCTGGATCGGGCTTTTAAGAGGAGGCGTAGATGGCCAAGGGACAAAGAGCTTCTGTTGAGAGTGGCAGGCCAAGAATGCCGGAGTTTTCAGTGTTTAAGATTGCCGATGTGGTTGAAAATGATTTTTCAATTTCATGTTTCACTCTTCGTATGATCCTGCCTTTAGTAGTTTGAAAACTGTTGTTTTCATATAATTTTTTTTCAGTTACAAAAGCAGTAACATAAGGCTTTCGTATGAATTTTTTTTCGTTTTTATCCGAGGGAGATGAAGCCTAAGAGGCTTGATACTGAATCCGTGAGGAGTTAGTTTTAAAATGATGTTCTGTTTGAGTGTAAGTGAGGGGCAGAAGCCAGCGAGCAGTAAGGCTAAAGGAAGAGATCTGTTAGATGGTAGTGCGAAGAGATAACATTTAGGTTAGTCGTCGAAAGACGAATCATACAGCCCCGTTTTAGCTATACGAAATTGTCTGAAACACTTCTTTTTAACACCTATTATGTTTATTTTCAAAGTTGCTTCGTATAACTAGATTTGACTATATGAAAAATGTTTTTGTAAGTTATACAAGTAGGGTTCCTTATAGAAGTAAATAGAGCGTGCTGCTCGCAGATTACTTGTGAAGTTTGCGAGCAATGATTAGTTGTTTTCACGTAAGCTGTTTCGTATAAAATGTTTTGAGTTATATGAAAGTAGGGGGAGGCCGGTTTTATGAAGACGGTGAAGCGGAGTTTTTCTGGAGATGTCAAAGTAGCAATGTTTCCGCAGATTTTACAAGAAATGTTCCGCTGAAAGTCCCTTCTTATACTACTCTTGAACTTGCTCACCAAGTCGGAAATTTATTTTTGTTTCATTATTTGGCCTGCCCAACCTTTCCCACAAAAGCTTGACTGAATCTGTGCAATTCTTTCCTTATACGACTCCCGCAGACCCGGCCTTCCTTTCGTAGAATCCTGTCAAGGATGACCAATCGAACTTGCCTTACTTGGAACCCGCATTCCCGAATGAACAACCTTTCCTTAATTAGCTCTGTGGTCCATCATCCAATTTCAAAATGAAAGGGAATCAATGTTGCTACCAAGAACAGATGGTCCCTTCAAAGTGCTCAAAAGAATCAACAACAATGCTTACAAAATCGAACTTCCTAGTAACTATAATGTGAGTTCAACTTTCAATGTTGTTGACTTGATTCCTTTTGTTTCAGATGAACCGGATTTGAGGACAAATCCTTTTCAAGAGAGGGAGCATGATATGAACCTGATCAAGACTTTGGATGAGGATGGATTGCTTGTACCTGAAGGCCCAATGACTCGTGCAAGGGCTAAAAGACTTAAGGAGGTTTTGTATGGATATGTCCAACAGTTAAAAAATAAAAGTAATCAAGAACCTTTGGCCCAACAAGATTTTATGATTACTTGTGTTTTGGCCAGCGCAAATAGTCAAGCTGAAGACACAGGGCGAGCTGAATGGAATGACGGACGAGCTGGACAGAGTGAAACTCATTTGGGCGAGCTGGTCGAGCTAACAAGAAGTGACACTTACCTAAGTGAGCTGAATGAGCTGAATGCAAGTGACACTTATTCAGGAGAGCTGAAAGGACTGCATGAGAGTGATACTTGCCTAGCTCAGCTTTGTTTGCGCCTTTTTCGAACTAGGATTATTTATTGTTTTGGGTTGCTTCAAGTCCCCTAGAAGGACAAAGGTGTGGGTATTTAATCCCCATACGAGCAGCCGTCTATCTTTACCCTATTATCAATAAATGAGTCAGTTTGTCCTAAGCAAAGAAACTCTAAGTCTCTCTTGTTTGTGTGAAGCAGCCAGGGAGCAGCCTTTAATATTATCAAGTTAAAACCATCCAACTTTTGTGATTCTTCATTCCATTCCATCCATCGATTTGGCTTGAAAGAGATACACATCCAGCAAGCTCGATCCCATCTTCACTCCATTTGTCATCCATCGATCTTTTGAGAGAGACACACGTCCAACAACAAGATCCCATCATCCATCTCTCTATCCTTTACTTGTTTTGTTTTCATAGTGCATCTCATATTCACATCACCCATTAATCTAGTTCCTGTCCCATTCGATCCATATAGCATATTGGTTGTTATTTTTCATAATGTTGTTCCTATATTTCAAGTCATATAAAACTTTAAAAACTCATAAAAGAATCCTTCTTGTTGCAGGTACCAATCGGATCCAGCCTATAGATCGACCAGACCACCCAAACCAGTACCAAACCCGACCAGGAAGAAACTCAGTCAAACCATCCGACAACCTGACCTTCATCCTGTATCAGCTGAGCTTTTTCGCTGAAGTGATGACAGAGAGAGACATCTTCTCGAGACTCGGGTACCTTGTTTATGTATCTGACATACATTTTCTTGTGTAGAAAATCGGCTGTTGCTCGCCTCTGTTGTGGGAACCGAAATCCACATTGTCGATTTCCGTAAACTTTAGGAAGTCAGGAAACCCTAACTTTCCCAGGAGAACCGGAATAATCTACTTAAACCAAACGCGATGCAATCAAACGATGAAAACAAACAAAATAGTACAGAATTGAATAATATAAAGGAGAGTAAAAGAGATCTTATTATGAATTTGCGTTTAAGCGTTTACAATAAAGAAAGAGCCTTGGCCACAAGATCTGTTGGCAAGATCCTAGTTTTAGTAACATAAGACTGCAAATTCCTAATTGAGTAGTAGCTTGCTATGAATGCCTAAAGTTCAATCCCCTTGTATCCAGCCTCGCCTTCTCTTATATACTCGTCTTCAAGACGGTTTTGCACTTCTTTTTCTGCCTCTGGTCGAGTTTATCACTTCGGGAATATTCTTTTTTTTCTCTCGATCTTCATGGTTATCTTTGGAAACTTTGCATTTATCTTTTAATATCTCAATATTTATCTTTGTGTGAATAAATATAGACCGTCATAACACCACTAGGCTTGGTTTTGTATGAAAATGTAAGCGGGATTTTTAGTCGCATTTTAGGCCTCTCGGGCCGTTTGCCAACTTCAAGCGTTTTTAAGTTTTCTCCGAAAGACCGTCTTTGAAACGATGTCGATTTTAAGCATGATTTCAAACTTCTCGTATTTCTTAGGCAACTTTGGAGTTAAGCCAATTGTTGCCATTTTACACGATCGGTTTGACATTCATACGAAAAATGAGTCTTCGCGTTTTTTCCGTAAAGTTTTAACGGTAACTCCAATCAAGATGAAATGAAAAGCATTTTATCGAGTTTTTGAGAGAGGAGCTAGAGGGAGTGATCCAGGTCGCAATATGGCGACCTGGGGTCTGTATTCGTCGAGCTAGAAGTTGTTTGTCGAGTCTTACTTGTTTCTATTGTAAAAATACAACATGAACTCCTATTGAGACAAAACGAAGAGCACTTCGATCACGACTTGAAGAGGAGTACAATGGGGAGGCTCAGGTCGCAATATGGCGACCCAGGCCTGGCGAACTGAAGTCGCCATATGGTGGCTCGTTCTTTGAAGGGTTGGGTTGCCATATGGCGACCCGGACCATGCGAGTCTAGGTCGCCATATGGCAACCCAGACTTTGTGGGTCTGGGTCGCCATATGGCGACCCCTGCTTCTCAAGTGCTGGTCACCATATGGCGACCCGTGCTTGCAATATGCGGGTCGCCATATGGCGATCCGTGTTTGCAAGGTGAGACTTCCCGTATGGTGACTTACTTCTTGTGTCTTGATCGTTTTTTGAACACTTTCGTGAGCTGAAGTTTTGGAAGAAGTCGTTTGCTTTTCGTTGATAGGCCAGCTCTCGCCTGCTTTTGCCTTTCGTTGATAGGCCTTGATCGATGAGACCGTGTCGCCACAAAATTACAATCCTTCGATGATCATGTTAATCTTACGACGGTCGCTGTCTTTGCCCTTCTCATCCTGCCTCCTTCCGCGTTTGTCTCCCAAATAGTTTTCGTTTCTGGGAGATTTGTCATTTTTTGGAAGACGATCAGAGTCGCGGATAAGATCCTTCGCGCTTGTTACTCTGGAGAAATCTCCCGTGACCAGTTTCACTTCCAATCTCGCTCCGAGAACTTTGTAGTTAACGATCGAGTGGCCGCGAGTCAGATTGAAGTCGCAAGAGACATTCTAATCATAATTGGAGTTTCGAGTCCACGTGTTGCCCGAGGTTCTTCCTTGCTTAGAGCCGGAGTTAATGGCATAGTTATCCACCCCCTCGGTTTCTTTTCCTTTGCGATGGGCAGTTTTCTTCTTTTTCGACTTCTGATCTGAAGCCGGATCTCTCGAAGAATTCTTCATTGGTTTGTACTTTTGCGATAGCACCTTGGTCTCTTCCTTGATCATTATATAGTTTGTGGCCTTGTGTAACGCGTCCTGGATGGTTTGTGGTTTCTCAAGGGTGATCCACTTCCTGTACTTTGACTTGTACAGAGCGTCTTTCGAAGCGCGTCCACGGCTACCTTATCGCTGATCCTGTTGACTCTTCTCATAACAAGTTTGAACCGGTTGATAAAGTCGTGGAGTGATTCATCCTCCCTTTGAGACAAACTCCATAAGTCGACGTTGGAATTTTCTCGGTTGATAAACATCAAGTATTGCTTGAGAAATTCCGAGGCGAGTTGGCGGAAGCTTCCGATTAAATTTCACCTAAGGCGGGAGAACCATTCGAGCGCGGCTCCATCAAGATTTTTGACAAAGAGGCGGCATTGGCCGGCATCCCTTCCGTTGTCTTTTAACTTGGCCCTTCCCATCGTGATCTCAAAGTCATGTAGGTGCGCTTTGGGATCATTCGTACCGTTGTATGTTGGTACCTTGATCTTTCCTGGATCCGATACCCTGGTGTTTAGGATACAGGGCGTGAAGGGAGTTTTTCGAGCTTCCTCGAGCAGCTGGTTGATCTCAGGTGCGGAGCTAGTCGCATGGTGAATCTGCGATTTCACCGCTTTTACTTCCTCAACTTTTCTCATGAGATCAATACAAATATTTCGGATCTCGGACTCATCCTTAGCAGTTTTCCGAGTTTGTTGGTGTTTGCTGCGAGTTTTTCGAGTCTGCTCTTCAACCAGCTTCTCCTACTTTATCCAGAAGATGTTTTCTTCCTCTTCCGTCATGGGTTTATCGAGCATGTCCTCTTGAGCCCTGTGGATCCTTCTCCTTCATGGATGTACATATGCGTCTTGGTCCGAAGTCTTGGACTAACTGCTGGAATCCATATTAACGCGCTCGATTTCCCCTTCATCTTTGTCTTCTTCCAATGGTGGAAGATCTCTCGGATTTTTCCGTGCTGACGCGTGAGTGACTTTGTCCGGATCATGTTCCGACCGATTTTCCTGTGCGTTCGCGGACCGATCCAAAGGAGTCGCAAAATCGAGTCTTCTTCCTTGGAGCCTAGTGGTCCCGCGAGGAAAGACGGCTCGGGTTCTCACAGTTAGGGTTTTGACCTGTTTAGCGAGGGATCCCATGAGCTTACCCTGCTCTTCCGCTCTTTTTTCATAGGTGGAGATCAGTTTTTCATCTCCTCGACCTCTGTGGTGTTGGGCTCAGCGTTAACCGCGGGAATGTTGGTCGCAGGAGTGTTGTATACGTTATCACGACTTGAGTCGTCGTGAGGCTGTTGGTTGCTAATATCTTAGCTGACATGCTTGACTGAGCGTTATGTGGTTGCGAGAAAGATTAATCCGTAAGTCCCCCTCCTTCTAGCGACAAATTGTGGGAACCGAAATCCACACCGTCGATTTATGTAAACTTTAGGAAGTCAGGATACCCTAACTTTCCCAAGAGATCCCGAATAATCTGCTTTAAACCAAAGGCGACGCAATCAAACGATGAGAACAAACAAAATAGTAGAGAATCAAAAAATATGAAAGGAGAGTAAAAGAGATCTTATTCTGAATTTGTGTTTAAGCGTTTACAAGAAAGAAAGAGCCTTGTTCACAAGAGCTGTTGGCGAGATCCTAGTTCTAGTAACCTAAGACTGCAAATTCCTAATCGAGTAGTAGCTATGACTGCCTAAAGTTCTCTCCCCTTGTCTCCAGACTAGCCTTCTCTTATATACTCGTCTTCAAGGCGGTTTTGCGTTTCCTTTTCTGCCCCTGGTCGAGTTTATCACTTCGGGAATATTCCTTTTTCTCTCGATCTTTATGGTTATCTTCGGAAACTTTGCATTTATGTTCTAATTTCTCAATATTTGTCTTTGTGTGAATAAAGATATCCTGTCGTAACACCACTGGACTTGGTTTTGCATGAAAACATAAGCGGGCCTTTCAGTCGCGTTTTAGGCCTCTCGAGCCGTTTTGCCGACTCTAAGCGTTTTTATGTTTTCTCTGAAAGACCGTCTTTGAAATGATGTCGATTTTAATCATGAATTCAAACTTCTCATATAGCTTAGGCAACTTTGGAGTTAAGCCAACCATTGCCGTTTTATACGATCAGTTTGAACTTCATACGAAAAACGAGTCTTTTTGGTTTTAATCGTAAAGTTCCAACGGTAACACCGATCGAGACGAAACGAAAAGCATTTTATTAAGTTTTCGAGAGAGGAGCTAGAGGGAGTGATCCAGGTCGCCATATGGCGACCTGGGGGCTGTATTCGTCGAGCTAGAAGTTATTTGTCGAGTCTTATTTGGTTATACTGTAAAAGTTCAACAGAAACTCCGATTGAGACGAAACGATGAGCATTTCGAAATCGTGACTCGAATAGGAATACGAAGAAGAGGCTCAGGTCGCCATATGGTGACCCAGGCCTGGCGAGCTGAGTTCGCCATATGGCGACCCGGACCATGCGAGTCTAGGTAGCCATATGGCATCCTGGACTGTGCGGCTCTAGGTCGCCATATGGCGACCCGGACTGTGTGGATCTGGGTCATCATATGGCGACCCGGGTTGATTGAATCAGGTCGCCATATGGCGACCTGTGTTTTACGTGTACGGGTCGACATATGGCGACACGTGCTTCGCGTGTACAAGTTGTCGTATGGCGACCTGCTCCCTGCGTGTGCGGGTTGCCATTTGGTGACCCGTAATTCACATGTACAGGTTGCCATATGGCAACCTGCACCTTGCGTGTGCGGATAGCCGTACGGCAACCCTTACTTTGCGTGTACATGTTGCCATATGGCGACCCGCCCTCTGCATATGCGGGTCGCCATATGATGACCTGTGGCTTGCGAGTGTGGGTCGCCATATGGCGACCAACGCTTGTAGGGTGTGGGTCGCCATATGGTGACCCATGCTTCTCAAGTCTAGGTCGCCATATGGCGACCTGTTCTTGCAGGGTGCGGGTCGCCATAGGGCGACCCGTGTTTGTATGGTGGTACTCGCCGTATGGTGACTTACTTCTTGTGGCTTGATCGTTTTTTGAAAACTTTTGTGAGCCGAAGCTTTGGAAGAAGCATTTTCTAAGGACTTGAGCCGTTGATTTCGTCGTGACCGATTTTGACCCCAACATAATCATCTCTGATTAGGACACTACTGTCCACGGTGGCAGATACCGCGATGTAAAAGGACAGTATGTCACCGTCTTCTGGTTTAGATAACACGGGCGGTGAAGTAAGATATTGCTTAAGTTGAGTGAACGCCTCCTCGCATTTTTCGTCCCAAACAAAATTTTTGTTTTCATGTAGCATCTCATAGAATGGAAGGCATTTGTCCGTTGATCTAGATATGAATCGATTAAGCGATGTGATTCTTCTGGTTAGTCGCTGGACGTCCCTACTATTTTTCGGGCTACGTGGATTGAGTATTGTGGAGATTTGCTTCGGATTAGCCTCTATTCCTCTTTGGGTAACAATGTATCCGAGAAATTCCCCCGACTTGACGCTGAAGGTACATTTGGCTGGATTAAGTTTCATGCCATACTCGTTGACCATTTTGAAACAACCATGCAGGTGTTCAAGGTGATCGGCTGCTCGAAGTGACTTTACCAGCATGTTGTCGATGTATACCTCCATCGAGACACCCAACTTATCGGCAAACATTCGGTTCACGAGTCGCTGATAGGTCGCACCTGCGTTTTTCAAACCGAACGGCATGACTTTGTAACAGTACGTTCCACGGTCTGTGATGAAAGCTCTCTTCTATCAATCATCGGGGTTCATCATGATCTGGTTGTAGCCCAAAAAGGCATCCATGAAGGTTAGGAGCTCGTTTACGGTTGTCGACTCGACGAACCGATCGATCTGGTTGTAGCCCGAAAAGGCATCATGATCTGGTTGTAGCCTGAAAACGCATACGCGCCACTTCCCGTTCTTCTTTTTCCCCACTACCGGATTTTCCAGCCATTCGAGGTAGAGCACCTCGGTTATCAAACCAGCAACGAGTTATCGCTCAACTTCTTCGTTTATCGCCTTTGATCTTTCCAGCCTGAGTTTTCATCGCTTTTATCGGATGGGCTTAAAAGTGGGATACACATTTAATTCATGTGCGACAATGGTTGGGTCGATGCCTTTCATATCTGCCGTCTTCCAGGGAAAGGTTGATGCATTCCGCTTAAGGAAGGCGATGATCTCCTTCTGCAGTTCGTCGGAGAAGTAGGCACCAACACTGACGATTTTGCTCGGCGTTGTCAATTGGTATTTCGAGAATTTTTTCTTTTTTGGGCAGACTTTGCGGATCAGTTCGGCTATCGATTTGACGTGGGAGGTCGACTGCTGCAACTTGACTGTGGCGTTCAAGAGGTCTTGTGCGGCCTGCTGGTCTCCGTGCAACGTTCTTATTTAACTGTCTAGACCAGGAAACTTGGCACATTGGTCATAAGTCGAGGTGATTGCTTTCATCGAATGTGTCCATGGGGTGCCACAGATAGGGTTGTACAGGACCTTCGTGCTTATGGCGGAGAACTTGACTTTGCGAGTAACTCCACATGCATAGACAGAGAGGCATATTGTACCGAGCAGTAACTTGGAGGATCCGTTGAAACCAGTTAGAGACAGGGATGAAGGCTTCATGTCATGCAGATTGATCCCCATCTTTTTGAGGGTATCGCGAAAAATAAGATCGACCAAATTTCTTGTGTAGATCACCACCTTAGTTACTTCGCAATCCCCAATTCCGACTTCGACCAGGAGCGGATTGTTGTGCGGCATATGGATGCCCATGATATCTTCAGCTGAGAACGTGATCTGCGGATTGTTCTCAGGCCTAACAGGACACTTCTGTGAAGTTGTTGCCTTTGGGTGGTAATCCTTGACTGATCGTACGGAGTCTCCGCATGGGGGGGACCCGCCCATTATTATGTTGAGCTGCAAGCGTCATTTGGCTCACTTGGATTGTATTTGAGTTTGTAAGTCGCTGGATGAACCTTCGAGGTCCTTTTTCTTGGGAAACTTTGATTTCTCAAGTTTCCTGCGCAGATCAGAATCTTTTCGTCGATTGTGGCTGATTCTCAAGTCGTCCACACCAGCATTTATCTTGTCACGGAGGTCTGTCATGCAAATATTTGTGCGTTTCTTAGCCTGAGAGGTATGAGAGTCTCTCTGAGATCGGTCTTGTCGCCGGGACAGTTCTATGAAGCAGTAAGCTTGCGCTAAAGTTAATGTCACAAGTCGTCGGCGTGGTGTGATGTTTTAGTCGACTATTGCGTAAACTTGGTCTGCAAGTCGACGGGACAGGGTGACGTTTTGTCGTCTGAAGAAGTCGCAGGTTGAGCTAAGATTACTTTAATGCGCCTGCGATTTCTTGGTTATTCTTCATCGGCAGACATGTCGACTTTTTCTCGTCCTGGAGGCGCTGTCGCCTCCCCTTTTCCTTGTGGCTCGCCTTGCAGGGCCCTTTCTTGAGCTTTTTTGGGTCTTCTTATCCTTATTTTTGCTCCAGTTCTTGCTGTTCATTGGTCGTTGCTTCGGTGGCTCAACTTTCGCATCGCTGCTGCTGAAGGATGCTAGCAAGGCCTCGTGGAGTTGCTTGCATTCGTTCGTGTGGTACTCGCAGTACTTGCTGAGGTCCACTGAACTTGAAGAACTGGGATGAGTCTGTTTTTTTGCTCGGCGTCCCTCTCTCAATGCCTCCATCCCTTCTCCCAAACCATGACTGTGGAAGCAGGCAGATCGTTTTCATCGACGACGTACACAAAATCCTTCTTTCGGTCCGCTCTTTCGCCAGGAGTATGCTGGCATGGTTCTTGGTGGGTACCGACTGTTTTATTCGGAGCCTGCTTCGATGTGTTCTGTTTGTTTAGAATCGCTCGCTTATCTTCTTCCATGCGGATAAAGGTGTTGGATCGGGCGATTGCGTCTTGGAGAGACGATGTTGGATTCCGATATAAATCATCTCAGAACTTTGAGTGAACCCATAATGTGTTCATCAAAGCGCCGACGACAATTTATTATATGGGATATTAACTATAGAGGCGACTGCTTTAAATTTTTCCATAAAGTCTCGGAGACTTTGGTTGGAACCTTGAGATAGTTGCCATAAGTCGGAGACCGTTGCTCTTTGTGGAGTAAAAATGTTATGTTTTAGGAATGATGCTGACAAGTCGCAAAAACTAGCGACTGAGTTTTCCAGGCCCGGTGAGACTTTCAACAAAAACCAGACAGAAACCAGCTTCCTTCTCGTTGTCTGCCAAGTTGGCGCTCCCCATTGCTATGTTGAAGGCTGTCATTTGATTGGTAGGATCGACCCACCGGAGTAGGATGGTAGGTGGAACTTTTTTGTTGAGCAGACCTGTACGTCGCTTATGCGGTGCTTGAATGGAGTTCTGGATATCATGGCGAGGACTTGATCTATTTGTGGAATGAGCTCGTAACATGGTGGATATGTGAGTTGATATCTTGAAGAGATAGTTTGAGCACGGCGATCTCTCGGGGTGTCATCGGGTGTGCTCCGCCTTGGGTTAGGGCTGCGCTCTTGGATAGTGGTTCTGCAGCATCGAAAGTATGCTCTTCGACTTCCGTCATTGGGTCTACGTGAAACAGTTAACGACGGATTGTCAAAGGATTACTAGTCATGCCGGCGGGGATGGCGAGAGCGGTTACTAGGGTGGCGAGTTGAGTGTTGGTTATTTTTTGGATTTCTTCCTATTGCGCGAGGCGTGCCATAACGGTGTCCATGAACTCCGATGTGGTCGACGAGAATATAAAGTGTGAAAGCCCTAATTCTAGCCGCCATGTCTCCGTGCGTCCCCATGTTGTCTTTTCCTCCCCCTTTTATAGCTAATTCCTTTTTGCTTATGTTCCAAGTCGGTTGTCCTAATGGGATTTTCTTTGTTGGGCCGAGTGAACGAGTCAACGAGTTGAATCCCCGAGCCGAGCTAGTTTTAGTCGTTCCTCTGACTGAAAACAGTCTAGAGCCAAACCTCTCAATCGAGCTTCTCGCCGTTAAGCCAAGTCGTTTACTCCTAGATTGAATGAGTAGGACCGTTATTTCCATTGGCCTTGTGGAGGGTGCAATCCATCTCCTACACGACTGATGAATCTAGGCATCACACCATTTGCTGAACTGAATCTCTTCGTACAGTTCTTTAGAAGATTAACCAAGTAGATGTCAAAGATCATATTTTTACTTGGTTTGTGTTAATGTCGTTTGACCTGAATGTCATGAGTTGTTTGATTAGTGGGCTTTCTCTCTTAGTTCGTGAGTGTGACTCTGCTTTTGAGTTTTGATGAATAGTTAAGATAGACAATTGAGTGTTCTTGAATCGAGAAGTGTTGGGGCTGGATTACATCCACCCACATAGGCCCATTTAACTCGTGAACTCGGCCTGAAATCATGAGGAAGTTGGCCCATGTGGCCTGTCAAACCGACTTCCCCAGTAATGAAGGTGTATATATAGAAGGAGTTTGGAAGAGGAAGAGTACACGCATACTTGAAGGGCAAGCTAGAATTAGGGTTTTCATTACTCAATCTTTGTTCAAACCTTGTTCTTCAAACAAATCGATTCTTCATCAATAAAACTCTTCGATTTACCTTCTTAATCGTCTCTTTGAAAAATCCACAATCGAAATCGATATCCAATCTAGGGTTAACGATTTCGGATTCAACAATTGGCACCGTCTGTGGGGATTCCTCGAAGAACAACAATCAAGAAACATCAATCAGAACGATGACAGGATCGCCAACAAACCAAGTAGGTCAACAGCCCGTCGACCTGAACGCCGTCTTGGCCTCTCTCGCCGCCGTCGTTCAAAGACTCGATCAACAAGATGCCGCTAATAAAGCGACTCAAGAACGTCTCGAGACGATCGCCGCTAGCTGCTTGTCTACCTTCTGCACAAGCAGACGATCAAGATCCGGATACTGCCCGGCGACGTTTGTTCCAAACAACGATGCGAAATCAAGCAGCCGATCAAGCAACCAACGAAGAACTTCTACGTCTTCAAGAAACGATTAAAGACATGTCGTCAAAAATCCATCAAGCCACGAGTTTCGCACCAGAAATCAATCGAGTCCTGGAAGCAACTCAAAAAACACCCTTCACCAAGAAGATCACCGACGTCCGAGTACGGCATCAGGACAAACTCCGAGTACCTTCTTTCCGCGGAGATTCTGACCCCAGCGACCATATGACCAGTTTTAATATTTCTATGGGACGAGCTTATTTCTCCACGGAAGAGCGAGATGCCGGCTATTGCCAACTCTTTGTTGAAAGTTTAGCAGGACCCGCCCTTACCTGGTTTTCTCGGTTAACTGCGGATTCAATCAGCACCTTTAAGGAACTTTGTACCGAGTTCCTCAAACATTATTCCATGTATATTCGCCAAGGGGCCTCAGCAACCGACTTGTGGAAGATCTCTCAGGGACAGAAGGAATCCCTCCACGACTTCATGGAACGGTTCAAGAACCTCGTCTCCAAAGTCAATGTCCCGGACAAGACGGCGGTGGAGGCTTTACGCAACGCGTTATGGATTAGGTCGTATTTCTGATCTGACCTCTACACGAATAGTACAATCTCCCTAGAAGACGCACTCCACAAGGCGAATTGCATCATCCGAATGGAAGAGGATAACGCCGCCTATACCGCAAAACATAATGCATTGAAGGCTCAGTTGACGCCAAAAGCAACGGCCACTTATCAGGAACCTCGTCAGCATCAACCTAACGAAAAGAAAGGAAAAGTCTTCTCGGCAACCGAGGAACCTGATGCATCCCCCTCCACATCAAAAACCGATCGACCATGGAACGTATGGGACAGAACCCTCGATGGGAAGCCCTTAACATACGATGAAACTAAATTATGCACTTACCATTGGGCCAAAGGCCACGACACTAAGGAGCGCAAGCAACTCGCAGAAGCCCTATTCTCAGCGTTCAGAAACGGTGCCGTCACGCCCAATCCACCGAAGTCGAAACAGAACCGAAAGAAAGGGAGCTGGACAAAGAACCGACAAGCTAGTGCCAAGAAACAGGAATCCAACCAAGCGGTCCACCCCGATGATCAGGATGCGGCCGCTCCACTCCGACACCGTGATGATACCGATACGGAGGACGAAAGACCACAACTAGCTCGGCGGATCAACGTTATCTTGGAAGCCCCCTTACCTTCCTGTGCTACGGAAAACAAGGACAGCTCTGATCTCCGGGATCATCTCCAGCATAGGCGCTCTACGATCGATCTGCGAGATGTCCTCCTTCGAAGAAAGAAATTGGGGCCTCCTGAGAACGGAGATAACCAGGATCTACGAGGTTATCTTCAACGCAAGCTTTCTATAACCGAGCTGCGAGATTTTCCCCTTTAGGACCAAAAATCAGAACCATCCAAGGTCAACGATAGCTACGACCTCCGAGATCACTTGCAACACGTTCGTTCCACAAATGATCTGCGAGATCCTCACTCACAAACCAAGAAACCCGTGATTCCGGGAGACGATCTCCGAAATAAACTTACTACTAAGATGGGTGTCGAAACACCTGACCTACGAGCGACACTCTCTGACAAGCGTCCCAGCGTCTTTCGCTGAATTAACGTAATTCATGGCGGATCACCCCTGTGCAACAAATTCGGTAAAATCAATAAAAGAATACCAACGCAGAGCCGCAACTGCCCGACGATGGCCGACAAAGCATGAAGGAGAAACTTCTATAACATTTTCAGAAGGAGACCTCGTCGATATATATCAGCCACACAACGACCCACTGCTAGTTGAGTTGCAAATCGGTACATGCGAGGTCACGCGTGTACTCATCGACACTGGAAGTTTGGTCGATCTAATATTCCGACAGACCTTGGAAAAAATGATGGTAGATCTGAACGATATCAAGCCATCGTCGAGAGCCCTTACCGGTTTCAATGGCTCATCGACCTCCTTATTGGGAACCATCCGCCTTAACGTCTTTGCCGGGGGAGTAAATAAACTCGTTAAATTCTCCGTCATCGACACCAAAACGCAGTATAACGCGATCCTTGGCACCCCATGGCTTCACATGATGAAAGCAATCCCGTCAACATACCACCAATGCGTCAAATTTCCCACCAAGGAAGGTACGGTATTCACATTGAAAGGGAATCAACGTCTCGCATGAAGCATGTTGATTTCCAATCTCAAAAGTCAGCAGGTCACTTTTCTCGTTGAGCCAGATAAAAAGCCGTCTCCACAAAAAGAGGAGACAGTCCAAGTCGGTATCGATCCTGATCATCTTGAGAGAACCGTAGGAATTGGCTCCGAACTAAGCGACGCCCTAACCACCGAATTGACAACCTTCCTCCGGGCAAATAAATCAACGTTTGCCTGGACGACAGCCGACATGCCTGGTATTGACCCGGCTGTTACATCACATCGACTCAACGTCGACCCAACGTACAAACCCATCAAGCAGAAGCGTCGAAAGCTCGGTCCTGAAAGAGCTAAAGCCATCAACGACGAAGTCGATAGACTTTTAGGGGCGGGGTCCATTGCTGAGGTTAAATATCCGGATTGGCTCGCAAACCCGGTCGTAGTCAAAAAGAAGAATGGGAAATGGAGGGTGTGCATCGATTTTACCAATCTAAACAAGGCATGCCCTAAGGACAGCTTCCCTTTGCCCCATATCAATCAGATGGTGGAATCTACGGCCGGAAACGAGCTCCTTTCGTTTATGGATGCCTTCTCAGGCTACAATCAGATTATGATGCACCCGGACGATCGCGAGAAGACATCATTCATCACGGATCGCGGCACATATTGCTATCGAGTTATGCCATTTGGACTCAAGAACGCAGGAGCCACTTATCAACGACTCGTTAATAAAATGTTCGCCGACAAATTAGGAGTCACTATGGAAGTCTACATTGACGACATGCTGGTCAAATCACTCGTCGCCAAAGACCACGTTCGACACCTATCTGAATGTTTCGATACCTTAAACCAGTACGGGATGAAATTGAACCCGGCAAAGTGCACTTTTGGAGTTACGTCTGGAGAATTTCTTGGTTATATTGTCACGAAATGAGGAATCGAAGCAAATCCGAAACAAATCTCCGCGGTTTTGGACTTACCTGACCCCAAAACATCACGGAAAATTCAGCATTTAACTGGACGAGTTGCAGCACTTAATCGTTTCATCTCCCGGTCCACCGATAAATGCCTCCCTTTCTACGAATTGCTGCCTGGGAATAAAAAGTTCCTTTGGGATTAAGTATGCGAACAAGCCTTCTCGGCACTAAAACAATACTTAACGACTCCTCCGGTGTTGACAAAACCAGATGCAGGCGACACTCTATATCTCTACATCGCAGTCTCCTCTTCGGCAGTAAGCAGCGTTCTAATAAAGGAAGACCGAGGAGAACAGCATCCCATCTTCTATACCAGTAAACGTCTTACCGATGCAGAGACGAGATATCCCACCCTGGAAAAGATGGCCCTCTCTGTAGTAACATTGGCACGAAAACTGCAACCTTACTTCCAATCCCATTCCATTGTCGTTCTCACCGATCTGCCGCTACGAACCATACTCCAGAATGCTAACCAGTTAGGGAGACTTTCGAAGTGGGCTATCGAACTCAGCGAATACGATATCTCTTAGAAAAACAGGCCCGCAATAAATGCTCAAGTTTTGGCCGACTTCATCGTCGAAATTTCTCCCGATCAGGCGGCTGATCTCGACATCCCAGTAAAAAATTGGATTTTGCATGTCGACGGAGCGTCATCCAACAAAGGATCGGGAATAGGCGTTCATCTCCAATCACCCACCGGAGAACTCATCGAACAATCATTCCGACTCGGGTTTTGCAGCATCAAACAATGAAGCCGAATACGAAGCGTTAATCGCAGGTCTTCGTTTAGCTAAAGTAGTAGGGGCCAAACGAGTACAAGCCTTCTGCGATTCTCAGCTCGTCACCAGTCAGTTCAGCGGTGACTATGAGGCCAAAAATGAGAGGATGGATGCATATCTCGGCGTCGTCAGAAAATTGACGTCCGAGTTTGATCACTTTGAACTCGTCAAGGTCCCCAGAAAAGACAATTGCTTTGCCGACGCGTTAACCGCACTAGGAAGCAATCAGAGGGATCAGGTCAAACGGACGATCCCCATTCATATAGTTGAAAATCTGAGTATTTCATTACCAATCGGTAAGGACGTCCACGCCATTTCCTCCACTATCACCGAGATCGTAGAGTCGATTACTCAAGATAATTATTGACGAACCCCCTTTCTTGATTATCTGGTTAAAGGGATACTCCCTGAGGATAAATGGGAATCCCATCGACTTAAAGCGAAAAGCTCCAACTACGTCTCTATCGACGGTAAGTTACACCGGTGGAACGCAAATAAAGTTCTTCTTACCTGCGTCGGGAAGGAAGAAGCGGAACTCGTTATGATCGAGACTCATGAAGGAGAAGGCGGCAACCACAGTGGAGGCAGGGACCTCGCGCTGAAACTTAAAACTCAGGGGAATTATTGGCCCACCATGGTCGCAGATTGCGAAGAATACGCGTCACACTGCGAAAAGTGCCAGCGCCACGCACCTAACATCCACTCACCAACCGAGTTGCTGAAAACCTCCGTCTCTCCATATCCATTCATGCGATGGGCAATGGACATAGTCGGCCCTCTACCGAGCTCTAAACAAAGGCGTTTCTTACTCGTTTTGACCGATTATTTCACAAAGTGGGTTGAAGCCAAGGCCTACGTTCAAATCACCGAGAACGAGGTCCAAAGTTTCGTTTGGAAGTACATCATCTGCCGTCACGGACTTCCTTATGAAATAGTAACCGACAATGGATCTCAGTTCACATCGAACAAATTCAGGGAGTTTTGTGATAAATGGAGAATTCGACTGAGTTTTTTTACCCCGCGATATCCCCAAGGAAACGGCCAGGCTGAAGCAACCAACAAAACTATCATTGACGGGATCAAGAAACGATTAGATCTCAAGAAGGGACACTGGGCTGACGAGTTGGACGGAGTACTGTGGTCCCATCGAACCACACCTCGGAGCGCAACAACAAAGACGCCGTTCTCACTCGCCTATGGAGTCGAGGCAATGCTCCTGCCGAAGTCAACATTACTAGCCTCAGGAGATTAAAGATGCCCCAGAACGAAATCTTGAACCATAAAATGATGATCAATGCCCTGGATCAACTCGAAGAAAGACGAGATCAGGCTTTACTACGTATTCAGAATTATCAACATCTCGCTGAGTCCTATTACAACAAGAAAGTGAGGTCTCGACCGGAGCAAAAATCGGCGATCTCGTCCTTCGAAAAGTCTTCGAGAATACCAAGGAGTGGAGAGCAGGTAAACTTGGCACAAACTAGGAAGGTCCGTATAAGATAATACACGTGGTCAAACCGGGAGTTTACCGACTCGAAACATCCTCCGGAGAACAGATCCCACGATCTTGGAACTCGATCAACCTGAAGCGCTACCTCGGTGCTTAGATGATAAGAAGAAGGAACTACAGGTGACTTGATCTCGTCTCGGATACGTAGGCAGCTCGCAACCGAGTTCAGTCACAAAAAAAGGGAACTACGGGTGACTTGATCCCGTCTTGGGTACGTAGGCAGCTCGCAACCGAGTTCAGTCACAAACAAAAAAAAAAATATATATATATCTATATATTTATGCATAAATGAGTTTGATCGATCCGAGTTTTTAAACTAACGTGTTCGAACTCGTAAACAAAAAATCCACTTCAACTCGTATTATGAGGCTGAAAGTCGGTACTAAGCCACAGTAGGCAAACATGTCGAATGGATTTAGTTAATCATCGAATGATGTGCGCGACATCACAGTAGACTATAAAGGAAAAATTTACTCGTTAAACTTAGAAGAGTTGAACAAGTGCTTTCTTTCCTATTTGTACGATCAAACGATGTCGGCATATTTGACGAAATAAGGTCCTATTCGTTATTCTACAAATAAACGACTTAACAGTAGAAACATATATCTGTTAAGTCTAAAAAAACAGACGACAATCGAAGTCGGTTGGCGATCATGAAATAAAAGTAATATCTACATAAAGATAATTCATTAAAGCAACCATAATTCAAAAGGCCATACTCGGCCGAAGTTATTACAAAAAAGATTACAACACAAGAGAGGAACAACACAAGCTAAGAACGAAGATCTTGGATATCTTCAGGAGAAAAGACTTCCATATTAGAGCCGTGTTCATCAAGGTCGACGGGAAGAAGGTCAATCTCGGAGGCATCCACAATCTCCATGTTCTGAAGCTCCTCCAAAAAGTAGGCTTCGTCGGTCCTCGCCTTTTGAAGAACCTCTTCCATTGACAGGCCTTGTGATTGAATCTTCTCTAGACCCTCTCGGGTCCCCTTTGCCTGCGAGTAAAGGGCGAGCTTCGACTGGATCTCATTTTGTTCTCCCAGGAATTGGCCCATCCTCTCATAAGTCGGCATAACCTTCTGCCTCAGAATGGACTCAACTCGAAGCCTTTCCTTCTAGACCTCGTGCTCCCGCGACTCTCTCAGCCTCCTAGTTGTCATCTCGAAGTTCAACAGGAGTTCGGATTTTTCCTTCTCCAGGTCATAGCATCGAGAATCAAGGAGTTCCTTCTCAGCCTTCAGCGCCGCCAGTTCTGTGGATAGGAGCTCGTTGCGAGATCTTTCGAGTTCAGCTTTCTCCAGAGCTTCATTCTTCTCAGCCGTCAATCCCTCGACCTTGTACGCCAACTTGGCGATTTCTTTTCTCTTTTTCTTCAAAGACTTAGTCTTCGCCTCTAGCGAAGTCTCCTGAGCTCTGACCTTCACCTCGTAGTCTCTTACCATGAGATTAGCATTCCCGAAAAACTGACAAGCAAAAGAGAGTCAACAATGTTAGATATGGACCGAGAAAGGTCGGTTATAAAGAAAAACTTACGATGGCACCAGCTCTAGCCATCTCCCGATAGCGGCTATCTTAGTGAAGTTGGTCCAGTTCCGGCATCCCTCGTTTCTTGAGTTTAATTTGGCGAAACATGCGGGCTGGAGCTTCATGGTCTTCGATGAAAGGGACATCAATGGACCGGTAGTTGAAGTTGATAGCATGAGGATACTCGACTACCTCTCCTCCTTGGTTCGCTGAAGGAAGATTTTGGCTTCGACCCCCTTGCAGACCTTCAATAGAGGGGGCTTCCTCTACTTGATGCTCTTCTATCGGCATCACGGTAGGCACTGGGGCTTCTGTCTCGTTAACAGGAACGACCGAAGGTTCCCCTACGAAAGGAGTCTCTCTCTCTCTCTTTGTCCCGAACCGAGATGATCTTCAGGTCCTGCGGGTGAGGATCGGTTTGGACTTACGCACGGGGGAGTATCTCGCACACTCGAGTCCCAATTTTGTTTGGCGGGCCTGCTTACATCAGAAGATCCTCTTCCATGATCCGGCGTACCAATTGTATCAGCATAAGAAGGAAGAGTCGAGAGATTTAGCTTGCCCATTCTACGACCTCTGTTTTGTGATGGAATCTCGGCTTGATCGTCGGCTGCTAGTTCGAATAAAAACAGACAAGACATCAGAGTCTAGAAATTGGATTTTGCATGTCGGTAATGACATGGTTAAGTATACCTTTACTGATTCTTTTCAAGGCGGCTTGGATACGAGCTTCACTGATATCCGGCCAGTGCTGATGACTCAAGGTTCTGATAGGTTCACTTCTTCAAGAAAGGATTCGGTGCCTCCTTGGGACCACTTCGAAAGACGATCTGCAACAAAGAGGAAACAGATGAAGGAAGATCAGTAGAAGTGCAATAATATAAAAGAACGAGATCGTACCAATTTTAGCATTGAAATATCCATTTAGAACTATCAAAGGGTCTTCGAAGGAGGCTTCATTGATCTTGACGTAGAAGTACCGATGATTCCAGAAGTTGACTTTCGACGGTTTTCCGGTAATCACATTGTATTTAGGGACCATCTTCCCATAAAAGAATCCCGTCCTGCTAGTAATACTTGGCGTTGTGAGCTCTTCAAAGAGTCGAACCGACATCGTTATCCCTAACTCGGCAGCCAAAACTGTTAGGGTAACCATGATCCTGATCCTGTTTGCAGTGTATTGCCCAAGAGCGATTTTACGCCGGTGGCAGTATGTCGTCAGGAACTCGGGTAATGGCCACCAGAGCGAACAGTTTGTAAACCATGACTCGTGTACCGTTGCGTACCCCGCCGGAGGAGTCCAAGGCCGTTGATGCTCAGCCGGAATAAGGAAGGAGAACCCAGCAGGTGGGTTCGTTTGGAAGATGAGTCTGCGCACGCTCTTGAATGAAGACTTGGTCGGAAGATGATTTACCCAGTTTTGGTTCTTCTTGACGCTAAGTGTTCGCTCTTGTTCTGGATCTATTTCTTCATCGAACTCAAAGTCGGTTCCTGTCCACCGCATAGGAAGGAAGTCGGCCAGAGCAAAGTTAATCTTCTCGGCTGAACCTTTATCCTTATTTGACGAATCGATGTCCGCACTAGGGGTAGTCGGCCGATCTGAGTCTGGTTCAACGTCTTGCTCCGCGTCGTCTACAGGAGCGTGACCGGTTGTTTCTCGATCTTCTAGCTTTATGCTATACCTAACGATGTCGTGTTCGGTATCATCAAGCAAGGCTAGATCAGCGGTGGTTGGCCTCATATCGTCCATTCCTCCGAGCATTATTGTTCTTGGTCTACGTATCAACGGCGAACCAGAACTTTCCGAGTCGGAACCAGTGGCAACCATTTTTCCTTTCAGAGAACACCGGCGAAGAGGGGAGGACATTTTGACCGGAAAATCGATATGTAGAGAGAGAAAGAAGAAAGAAGGCAGAGAGAATTTACCTTTGATTACGAAATCGAGCAGCAAGAGGATGAGAAAGTGAGAAGAGAGCAGAGACTTTTATAGGAATCTCGGCGCAGAAGACGAGCGGTCATCATAATTAGATCTAGAACCCTATAGATGGTGACACGTGTCCCACTACCCCTGAATCCCGAGAGTATTAATCACTTCGAGTGACACGGAGTGGAAGGCGTGGGATCAAAATTTGATTACAAGAAAAAAAAATCGACGACCGAGATCAAGCTGACGCTTAAGCAAAAAGACGTCGCAAACGACTTGACTACTACAAATTTGCCGAGAACACGAATAACCGAGATCACGTCTTAAATCCACCCAATAAAAAAAAAATTCACCGAATAGACAATTCGATGAACTGGGGGGGGAACTTATTGTTGGGGCTGGATTACATCCACCCACATAGGCCCATTTAACTCGTGAACTCGGCCTGAAATCATGAGGAAGTCGGTCCATGAGGCCTGTCAAACCGACTTCCCCAGTAATGAAGGTGTATATATAGAAGGAGTTTGGAAGAGGAAGAGTACACGCATACTTGAAGGGCAAGCTAGAATTAGGGTTTTCATTACTCATTCTTTGTTCAAACCTTGTTCTTCAAACAAATCGATTCTTCATCAATAAAACTCTTTGATTTACCTTCTTAATCGTCTCTTTGAAAAATCCACAATCGAAATCGATATCCAATCTAGGGTTACCGATTTCGGATTCAACAAGAAGCAAGATGGTGCGGAGGTGTTCAATTAAGTGAAAGTCCTGTAATTTTTCTGTTAGTGTTCAAAGTTTACGTGATTTTGAGGTTTTGGCTTGGTGCTAGTAAAGGCGGGAGATAAGGCAGTGAGTTGTCATGTTTCTAGTGCATCTAAGTTGGCAATTACGACCACCCGCCCCGCTGTGGCCCGCCCTGCAGCGGTCTCCACCTACGGCGGATCTGTGCGGGTCAGCCCACCGTGACCCACGGTATCCAATTCCTTTATCCAAACCCGCCCCACTAATCACTTAATACTTGTCGGTCCGGCCCGTGGGTCATCACATTTTCTGACCGCTAATGATGATCGCCTCAAAGTTTAAGCTTGGGACGAAGTCGTAGCCAACTCCACTGTTTGTCATCTCGAGAGCTATGCTGTCTCCTTTGTCGAACCCGCTTTTTTGTCATGCTTCAAGAATGTAAAAGAAATAACATAAGCTGACATAATTAAACAAAAGATTTGTAAGATTAACAAAACCGATATAAGAGATATTTATCACACTATACAACACGTGGTGTTCGCCTGAGCCTGAATGCTAGACCGGAAGAACCATCAGAGCAAGAATCAAAGTCGCTGGAAGTGATGAGTCGAGAAAACCTGAATCGCTTTTCTCACACTCTGTTTTTTTTAAGGTATGAAAACGATGAAAGGAAATGTTGCCGGCTTTTTTTTGCCCGTGGGATCAAGTCAGACCCAACCCGCAATGGCTTGGACCACATAAGCCTTGGCCCGCGAGACCCGCTCTAAAATGGGCCTAGGATATCTCTACCCAAACCCGCCATGCATGAACCTTCTACGGGCCAGGCCCGCGGGTCGCGGTCCAATTGCCAAACCCGCCCCCGCATGGACCTTCAGCATTAATAAGGAATTTCATCTCAGATTTTGATTTCTTTAAAACATATATGTTGGGATTGTGATAGCCCATGTCCAACTCTTTTATTGTCCACTTTGGGCCTAAGAGGTTGGCCCACATGGATTTACTTTTGGGCTCCTTCCCAAAAGGCCTCGTACTAATTAGAGTTAGACATCTCTTTATATATTAGACTCTTCTTTGTCTACTTTCCAATGTGGGACTTTGTTTGACATCTCCACATTCCCCCTCTCAAACTAAGGATCACATTCATCTCGTGTCCCACAACTGACTTTCAGGATCTTCTGACTTGATATCTTCCACATACCTCCAATTCATCTCTCGAAGGGTCCCATTCATATCTCAAAGGGTATTTTGGTCTTCTTGCAGATCTCTCGTCAACGGCTCTGATACCAATTATAGAATCACAATATCAATAAAAAATCCTTCTCTTAATAATCACTCAAAAGCTTATAAGATCACAAATCACAAATCATATGTATGTCACATCTTGACATCTTCATATATATCAAATTATAAAGTCTTAAACACACTAAACATATGACAATTAGATAACTCCTAATTATCAAAGGACTTTATCGATAACTTGATCCTTAAGCTAACTCAAGCTTATCAACATTCTCCCCCTTAAGCTTGATCTTGCCTTCACACACATCTTGAAGTCCAATAACACTCCTCATTTCTTTGAACTTTATTCTTCCAAGTGATTTTGTGAGTATATCCGCATTTTGTTCACTACCTGGGACATGTTCAACTTCAACTAGCTTATTCTCAACACATTCACGTATGAAATGAAACCTTCTATGTATATTCTTACTCCTACCATGGAACACTGGATTTTTCGTAAGTGCAATTGCAGATTTATTGTCTACTTTGATGACCACACGTTTGCATTCTTCCCCAACAGCCTCACTCAAAAGTTTTTGAAGCCAAATAGCCTGTTTTCCTGCCTCCGTTGCTGCCATAAACTCATCTTCACATGAAGATAAAGCCACTGTTTCTTGCTTCGTTGAACACCAAGTAATAGGATTATTACCAAGGTAGAATATGTGACTTGTCGTACTCTTTCTATCATCTATGTCAATGTTATGAGAACTTTCGTAATAGCCTATCAACTTCATGTCTCCACCACGCGAGTAACACAAACCAATAGAACATGTACCACACAAATATCTAAGAACTTGTTTCAAGGCTGCCCCGTGAGACTCCTTAGGCTCTTGCATATATCTTCTGAGGACACCAATACTAAAAGATAAGTCAGGACGAGTGTGGATTAAGTACCGAATACAGCCAATGCTCCAACGATATTCCCTTTCATCAATCCTCTTTTCTCTAGGTGACTTAGAGAACTTAGCGTTTAACTCCATTGGTACATGAGTTAAGTTACAAGAACTTATTCCGGCTTCCTCGAGTATTTTCTGAGCATATCTATCTTGTTTGAATAGGATGCTGGTTTCTAGTTGCACCACTTCTATACCCAAGTAATATGTAAGTCTCCCTAAGTCACTCATTTCGAATCTAGCTTTCATCTCTTGTTTAAACTTAAGTATAGAGTTTAGACAAGATTCGGTGACTAGTAAGTCATCAACATAGACTGCTACAATAAGTAGCATCTGTTTAAGCTTTATGTTCAAGGCCCTGGGTGCTGGGCGCAAGCCATAAAAAGCTTTTTTAAGCTTGTATACTTTATGTTCTTTCCCGGCAACAATAAAGCCTTCTGGTGGAGTAATGAAAACTTCTTCCTTTAGTTCACCATGAAGGAATGCAGTTTTTACGTCTAAATGGTGAATCTCCCATCCATATGATCCTGCTAACGCTATGATCATTCTAATGAGCTACTGGAGCAAACACTTCATCATAATCCATATTGTTTCACATACCCTTTTGATACCAATTTTGCTTTGTGTTTACTGATGGTTCCATTGGCGTTGCGCTTTATCTTGAAAACGCATTTAAGGCCGATTGGTTTCACACCTGTAGGGAGCTCAACAAGTTCCCATGTTTTGTTTTTCTCTATCGAGAATAGTTCATCTTTGCAAGCTTTGATCCAAACCTTCGATTCTTTGGCTTCGTTTAAACTCCAAGGTTCCTCGTTTATGATCATCAGCAGCTGCTCGCTTTTTAATTCTGCAAGTAGGATATAATCATCGGTGCCGACATCTTCATCTTCAACTATACTATCATCCTCTCTGGTTTCGTCTTGAATTTCTTCCGGTTGAGAAATGCCATTCAATGTTCTCAAGTGAACTATAAATTCTCCCTGGTTATTCTCTCTGTTTTGTTTTGTTCTGTTCCACCTCCATTCTTTTCCTTCGTCGAAAAGACATCTCGGTTTACAACAATTCGCTTGTTACTTGGATCGAGCAGACAGTATGCTTTTGAGCCCGGTTCTTTTCCTAGGTGTACAAGAGCTCTGGATCTATCATCCAACTTCTTTCTCCCAGCTGTGTCTGTTTTTGCATAACATACGCATCTGAAAACTCTCAAGTGAGACAGGTTTGGTTTTCTCCCTCGTAGTACTTCATACAGAGTTTTCTCTTCAAGTTACCTTGTTGAGACTCGGTTTAACAGGTAGGTGGCGTGTCTGATGGCTTCACCCCAGAGAGTATTCGGCATATTCATATGTTTTAAAATACTTCTTGTCATATCTAAGAGAGTTCGATTACGTCGCTCTACTACTCCGTTCTGTTAGGGTGAATAGAGTGTTGTTATGTGTCGTTGTATGCCGTATTTGTTGCAGTAGGTTTGAAATTCTTGTGAGACAAACTCACCTCCTCTATCCGTCCGAAGCGTTTTAACTTCAGCTTGTGTTTCTTGCCCGGTAATGATCTTGAAATGCTTAAATTTTTTGAAAGCCTCGCTTTTCTCTTGCAATAGTACCGTCCACATGTACCGTGAGTGATCATATATAAGCACAAAAATAGATCTCTTATGTGCTGATGCTTATGGTGTGATAGGTCCACAGAGGTCAGCATGAACGAGTTCCAGAAGCTGAGAGGCTCGATACGGTGTTTCTTGTGGAAAAGGTTTCCTAGTTTGCTTTCCTTTTAAGCATGACACACACATCTCAGTATTCTGATCAATATTAGGTATGCCAGTAATAAGATCTTTGTTGATCATCATCTTCATTTTCTCCTTATGGATGTGACCCAAACGGGCATGCCATATAGATGAATCTCCTGAAGCTTTTGCAAGTAAACATTGAGCAATATCAACTGGTAAGGAGACCTTGTATATCTGATTTTTTGCTCGTGTTCTCTTGATCATCACATGTCCTTCTCGATCAAGTAGTATTAGTGTATCATCGTTCATACGAAATTCACATCCCACTTCCGTAGCTTGGCCCAAACTAACAATATTGCTACAAAGTGCTGGTGTGTAGTAGACATTTTTTAACACCTTCTTTTCACCTCCTTTGATTATGAATCGGACTGAGCCCTTTCCCATTATGTCAATCTTTGAATCATCACCAAAACGTACCTTCCCAATAATAGTTCCATCGAGCTCCTAGAAGAACAAGCGATTACCACTCATGTGGTTGTTGGCATCGTTATCGAGATACCATACGTCCTTTGAATCGGAATCGGCTTCGAAGGCGCCGGGATCTACCTTCCTTTCATTAAGGTAGAATACCTCATTCATCATTAATGTGTCTGCTTCTTGAGTATCCTCATCCTTCTTTTCAATAGTCTCTTGGAGTTTCAATAGCCTGTCTAGACAGTCGGTGGCGTAATGACCAAGTTTGTCTCACTGAAAGCATGTGATATGGGAAGCATCCCCACCATGTCCTTGTTTATACGCTTCCTTTTTCTGCTGAAACGATCCATATCGACTGCGACTTCTACCTCTCCAGTTTGAGCGACCACCACGTCCCCGAGGATAGTTATTCCCATAGTTTTCTTGATTCGTGTCTACATACATTAACTTTTCAGAGTCATCATGCGCTTCTTGTTCTCCTTTTTCAATGACAGCCCATGTCCAACTCTTTATTGTCTGATTAGTACGATATTGTCCACTTTAGGTCTAAGAGGCTGGCCCACATAGATTTAATTATGGGCTCCTTCCCAAAAGGCCTCATACTAATTAGAGTTAGACATCTCTTTATATATTAGACTCTTCTTTGTCTAATTTTCAATGTGGGACTTTGTTTGACGTCTCCACAATATATACATTGAGTATCGCTTTCTCTGCTTGCTGTCAGTTTTGATAAAGAATGTGTTTTTTTTTTGGTTGTTTCAGGACAGTGAAAGAGCTCAGGATAGACTCCTGAAAGGTATAGCCATGATGTAGGAGATGACATTTTGAATCAAACACTACTTAGTCTCTTTTGGAGAGTGCTTCTCTACAAGGATTTTCACGACGTATGTCTTTGAGAGACGAGTGAAGCGGACGACCATGAAGGGAGAAGGGAGCGACGGCTTAGATTTAGGTTTTGGTTAATTAGGTTATTGTTAATTCGATTTTGATTAAATGTGTTTTACTTATTTTTTTATTTATCTTTTGGTTTAATTAATTCTGGTTTACTGTTGTAAAACTAATTTAATTTGTAAATAGAATTTAATAAATAAATAAACTGTAATTTTAGTTATAAATTAATTTTTATTTAAATTCTAGTTATTAATTTATTTTGGGTTTAATTATTTAAATTTGAATTATTAATTAATTTTTGATTCAATCAATAATAGTTAATTATATATTATGAAAATAACATTATATCAATGTCATTATAAAAACATTTTATAGCACTAAAACAAATATATGAGTTTCTCTATATAATCACATGAGTTTCCCTGAGGATCCGGATTCTATATATAATCACACGAATACAAAAAAGTGCAAGATAACAAAATATTGTATAAAGTTGCGCATAGACGTTATCGAACTCAGAAGTCTAGCCACCTAAGTCTCAATTTCTCCTAAACCTAACTTAAATTTCCTAAGGTTAAATTTTTCGATCCCTCCCTTCAGAGCTTGGGATCGTGTATATATAGTTTCTTGAAGTCTCCCGTCTTCCCTTATTCTCTCGAGATTCAAGTATATCACCATCTTGTATCCTTCCTTATCCTCTCTATTTCCGTGATTATCCTCGAAAAGTTTACCTTTATCTTCTCCTTCCATTTTCTTCTATTCAAGTTGAATAAACCACCACTTCATTTGGGTATTTTCTCGTTCTAAACCGTAAGTGGGTTTTTCTCATGCTCTATGCCATTTTATACCATTTAACGGTTTACACATTTTATGATTTTTTTGGAAAACACATCGATTTGTCTTGCATATATTCTTAATGTCGTTAATCATATGAAATTATATAAATCAATCCATTTACTCGAAGATTCGAAGGTGTTAATTTAACATTATCATCCTAACGTTTGACTTGAACTTTTACGAGAAAACTAAGTTCACTTGTTTTCTTCGTAAAATTTTAATGGAAACTCTGGTTGCGACAAAATGAAAGATACTTCGATCGAGATTCAGAGGAAAACATGATGAGAGCCTTGTTGGGCAATGATGAAGCCTGTATGGCGACTTTGACCAGGGTAAGAAGCTTTGTGGTGACTTTGACCAAGGAGAGAAGCTGCATGGTGACTTGGAAGAGAGAGAGAGAGGAGATATGTGGCGACTTGAGAGTTGTGTGTGGCGAGTTGGAAGTGAGAGAGAAGCTGGGTGGTGACTTGGGAGAGAGAGAGGAGCTGTGAGGCGACTTGGGAGAGAGAAGAGATGTGGGGCGACTTGTGAGAGAGAGAGAGGAGATCTGAGCGACTTGGGAGAGAGAGAGAGAGAGGAGATGTGGGGTGACTTGGAAGAGAGAGAGGATTTGAAAGGCGACTTGGGAGAGAGAGAGAAGCGGTGAGGCCATTTGGAAGTTGTGTGAGGAGAGATGGAGTGAGAGAAAGGGTTATGAGGCGACATGGTACAAGTTAAGGTGGGTTGATGCCTTCCTTCCGTTCTCATTCACTCAGTTGATTGCTTTGTGTACTTTCAAAACTATTTCATTTGTGTTTATGAAAGTTTTTCCGTAAATATTATCTGAAAGTTGTTTTACGAATGATTATCTCATAAATTTTACTATGATGTTTATTTCCGCAGAAAGTTTTTCGAATTTTGTTTTATGGAAGATTGTTTCGTAAAACTCGTCATTTCTCGCCAAAACCTTCCGCAAGAACTTTTTCTGATCTTTTCATGTTTAGATAGAAATTCTTTTATTCATTTTCTGGGAAAAATATATGAAGTTTTTTCTTGTATCCTTATGCAAATGCGTTTGGCTTATGCCATATAGTTTCTTTGACATTTTCGGCTCATATTTGCTTAAGGCACAATTTCTAAAAGGATTTAAGCTATTGATTTGGCCATGACCGATTTTGACCTCAACAGTTAGCCTCCCAGCTCGTTAGGTTTTATGTGTACTTCTTGCAAGGTAGTGATAGGAGTGTTAGGTGAACATAGTGGCTAAATGGTCCCTTGGCAAAACCATTTTCTACGAAAGTTGAAGTTGTTGGTTCACTCTTCTTTCCTCATAAGAATGGAATGTGTTAAGATAGGGGTTGCGCCTTATGAAGGCTGCCTATGTACCCTTTTGAAGGTATAAAGCCTTTTGTAGTTTGTTCTGGAGTTAAGATTCTTATGACCTGTTTTCTAGTGGGACCTTTACGGTCTAGTTATGTATCGTGTGGAGATTGTCAAGCATGTTGCTGCCGATGGAATTTTATACCGTACATTTGTTTCGGCCAAATGTGGTCATATTTTTTATGTTTGGGACTGGCCGCATATGGCTGTAAATCCCTTCCTTTTGATGGGCTTCTAGGAGTATTGTCCAGACTTATAGAATTGTGGGTCGTCTTCTTTTAAAAACATATAGAGCAACTATACCTGGAAACAGAGAGAATGAGTGTGAGTTGTCATTTCATTTCTGACACTCGGGTGATTGTGATACTTTTCACTGTCTAAGACGAGAATATTCGAAGGTTTGTGTTTGGAAAGTCTCATAAACACGTAAATATCTACGACGAGACATGTTTTGTAATATCATAGCGGATTCGTTGTTATTATGCCTTGAGATGTTAGAGACCAATGTGATGTGTTTAGGGCAAGACTTACTCTTACTATCGATTTAGGGTTTGCGATGACTGTGTCGGCTTAAATCATGCGTCGCGGTTTCGACCAGATTCCTTTTCAATATTTAAGTCTACAAAATGTTATCGGCTTATGTGACTTGCATCGATCAGGGATCGAGCATCTCTCCAAAGACAATTTGAAAGTCTTTGGAAGTGCTGACTAAAATTTTGGATTTCTTTTATAGCTCGCTATTATCATTGTGTCGGATGTCTGAGAGCATAGCCCTCTAGAGGGAGATGGCTAAGTCTGTTTAGGACGTTAGAGTTTGTTTGTAAATGTTAATGTTACCGTTTGACTCTTCACGAAGGGTGTTTCTGTGAGAGAATGTTACTGTATATGACTGTTTGAGTTTCCAATATGAAACTTTCATCCAGGAAGCTTTTACGTCGAAATCCGGTTTTTCGAGTGTTTGGGACGTCTCGAATCACTTACATACTAGATTTTTCTTTTGAGTAATATTTTAAGTTATGAGAACGTGCTAGAGAAATTTTTCATGTTTGGTGTGAAGATCTTGTTTTACTTGGTGACCAAGGAATACTTGGTTTGACTAAATCGAAAGCGGTTTCTTATGTGACTTGCATCGATCGGGGATCGAGCATCTCTCCAAAGACAATTTCAAAGTCTCTGGAAGTGTTGACCAAAATTTTGGATTTCTTTTATAGCCTGCTATTATTATTGTGTTGGATGTCTGAGAGCATATCCCTCTAGACGGAGATGGCTAAGTCTGTTTAGGACGTTAGAGTTTGTTTGTAAATGTTAAATGTTACCGTTTGAGTCTTCACGAAGGGTGTTTGTTTGAGAGGATGTTAGTGCATATGAATGTTTGAGTTTCCAATATGAAACTTTCATCCAGGAAGATTTTACGTCGAACTCCGGTTTTTCGAGTGTTTGGGATGCCTCGCAGCACTTAAAGACTAGATTTTTCTTTTGAGTATAATTTTAAGTTATGAGAACGTGCTAGGGGAATCATTCATGTTTGGTGTGAAGGTCTTGTTTTACTTGGTGACCAAGGAATACTTGGTTTGAATAAATCGAGAGCGTTTTCTTATAGAAGTTCTTCTTTCGTATGCCGCGTTTCTAATTAACATGTTTGTGGGCTTAAATATGTTTTTGCGGTGGTGCGAAGGTTTTATATTGACCTTCAAGCACAGAAATATTTTGGTTTGTTTGTGGATGTTTCGCTACCAAAATTGTTGTTTCTGTTTGGATATTAAATTGTTTGATTTTTGATTGAGAAAATATGACCAAAGGGCGCGTAAATTTGTCCCTAGGAAGAAACATTTTCCTTCACTGTTAATTGTGAAGAGTTGGCTATCTGAGATTTTATTTTGTGTATTTTTTGGGAGGATGTATCGTATAATTCTGGGAGCTTTCTTACAAGTGTATTCTTATTTGCTGCGTTTCTAGGTAAAATGTTGCGGACTTAAAATGCTTTGTAGAGCATGTAAAGCTTGGTCGATTGACGAGAAGTTCATATTTTCTGTTAACCGTTTGGTTGTTAGGACTGAGTCTTGTTGTGAAGACTTTATCGTATAATTTCTGTTTTTCAGATTTAGCCTAAGTGATGGGCAGAAGCCAGCGAGTAGTAAGGATAAAGGAAGAGATCTGTTAGATGGTAGTGCGAAGAGATAACATTTAGGTTAGTCGTCGAAAGACGAATCATACAGCTCTGTTTTAGCTATACGAAATTGTCTAAAACACTTCTTTGTAACACCTATTATGTTTATTTTCAAAAGTTGCTTCGTATAACTAGATTTGACTATATGAAAGATGTTTTTGTAAGTTATACAAGTAGGGTTCCTTATAGAAGTAAATAGAGCGTGTTGCTCGCAGAGTACTTGTGATGTTTGCGAGCGATGATTAGTTGTTTTCACGTAAGCTGTTTCGTATAAAATGTTTTTAGTTATATGAAAGTAGGGGGTGGCCGGTTTTATGAAGACGGTGAAGCGGAGTTTTTCTGGAGATGTCAAAGTAGCAATTTTTCCGCAGATTTTACAAGAAACGTTTTCGCTGAAAGTCCCTTCTTATACTACTCTTGAACTTGCTCACCAAGCCGGAAATTTATTTTTGTTTCATTATTTGGCCTGGCCCAACCTTGCCCACAAAAGCTTGATTGAATCTACTCAATTCTTTCCTTATACGACTCCCGCAGACCCGGCCTTCCTTTCGTAGAATCCTGTCAAGGATGACCAATCGAACTTGCCTTACTTGGAACCCGCATTCCCGAATGAACAAACTTTCCTTAATTAGCTCTGTGGTTCATCGACCACTTTCCAAATGAAAGGAAATCAATGGTGCTACGAAGAACAGATGGTCCCTTCAAAGTGCTCAAAAGAATCAACAACAATGCTTACAAAATCGAACTTCCAAGTAAGTACAATGTGAGTTCAACTTTCAATGTTGCTGATCCTTTTTTTGCAGATGAACCGGATTTTAGGACAAATCCTTTTCAAGAGAGGGAGCATGATATGAACCTGATCAAGACTTTGGATGAGGATGGATTGCTTGTACCTGAAGGCCCAATGACTCGTGAAAGGGCTAAAAGACTTAAAGAGGTTTTGTCTGGATATGTCCAACACTTAAAAAATAAAAGTAATCAAAAACCTTTGGCCCAACAAGATTTTATGATTACTTTTGTTCGGGCCAGCTCAAATAGTCAAGCTGAAGACACGGGCCGAGCTGAATGGAGTGACGGACGAGCTGGACAGAGTGAAACTCATTTGGGCGAGCTGGTCGAGCTAACAAGAAGTGTCACGTACCTAAGTGAGCTGAATGAGCTGAATGAGCTGAATGCAAGTGACACTTATTCAGGAGAGCTAAAAGAACTGCATGAGAGTGATACTTGCCTAGCTCAGCTGGATGAGCTGAACACTTAGCTGATCGATAGTCCAAGCCGCATATTGAAAATTGGGAAGTCATGGTTGTTGGTCTTCAGTCTTTGTTCTTCAGTCTTTTTGCCATTTTCGATGTTGCTTTGTTTTCTACAAGTTCTTTCTAGTTTTCTACCACATTTGACTGAGTTAGTCGATTGTAAACTCTATAAAAGGCTAAGTCCTTATTTGAATTATTTTAATAAGATCATCCAATTTTTTATCAATACCTTTTCTTGTTTCTTCTGAAACTTTTGAGAGTAATTATCAATATGTTCTTTGTGAACAACCGGCCTTAGTGTGGAGCTGAAGCCACTGTAGTATCAAGTATTCTCCACCATTTCTTGTGTTGCCATTCAACATCCTTTTCTTCTATCTTCAAAGTCATAAGTCGTCCGACCTTAGGAGGAGTTCAAGCAAGTCCTAAGTTAAGTCGTCCGAGGAAGATTGAAGGCTGGATCCATCACTTTGTGTAGCGTCTGTTTGTGTAGAGCAATTGGGTCAAGGGTTTCATATACCTTTGGTTAAGGTTTCACAAGCATCTTCTTCATCAAGGATTATCCTTTTACCTCTTCCAAAGAACTGATCCTTTCAAGGAGTGTGTCAAACTGACTCGTCCACTAACACATTAACCTGCAACCTTCCCAGCATTGAAATCAACCCTCCCGTTTCCTTCTCTGCTAAGACACTCGCCTTTCGGTGACTCAGTGCATCAGCTACTAAGTTAGTGTTTCTTGGGTGATAAGATATCTCCAAATCATAGACCACCAACAATTCCATCCATTTTCTATGCCTTAGATTCAACTCTGGGTGTGTGAAAATGTACTTAAGGCTCTTATGGTCTGTAAACACTTAAACCTTTTCCCCATAAAGGTATGACCGCCAAATATTAGGTGCAAACACCACCGCTGCCATCTCCATATCATGAGTTGGATAATTCTCCTTGTGTTTCCTCAGCTGTCGAGATGCATAAGAGATCACACATTCTTCTTGCATCAAGACACAACCAAGCCCCATATTTGATGCATTTGTGAACACAACATACACCACTCCATGCTGAGGCAGTACTAGAACCGGTGTACTCATCAATCTTGCAAAGCTCTTCTCACATTCTGCCGTCCACTCGTACATCACATCCTTAACTGTCAGACGAGTCAGTGGCTTAGGTAAACTTGCAAAGCTCTTCGCAAACCGACAATAGTAACCTGATAACCCGAGGAAACTTCGTATTTCTATGGGCGTTCCCAGCCTTGGCTAATTCGCAATGGCTGCAACCTTTTCGAGATCCGCTGCACTCCTTCTTTGAAGACAACATCGCCCAAGAACCCAATCTGTTTTTGTTAAAAATTGCACTTTCTTACCTTAGTAAACAACTTATGCTTCCTTAGTTTCTCCGTGGACACTCCTAGATGTCCCTCTTGTTCCTCTGAACTTTTTGAGAATACCAAAATGTCGTCGATAAAGATTATTACAGATTGTCCAAGAACTCATGGAACACCCTGTTTATCATATTCATAAATGCCTTTGGAGTATTTGTCAACCCAAAGGGCTTGACCACAAACTCAAAATTGTCGTACCTTGTGGAAGAGAGAAATGCTGCAAGAGGGGGATTCTCGTGTAGAAAATTTGAAATTGATCAACAGGTCGCGCAGGCATCGATCGACGCAGGTCAAGGAGCATCGATCGACGGTACCCATGGAGTTAGCAGAATCGGGAAAACCCTCAACCATCAATCCACGGACCGACTGTAGAATCAATCGATGGTTTCCAGCAACGAAACGAGTTCATCTACCAAAAGTCACAGAGATGCCAACTCCAGAGCAGAGGATCATTCTGAAAAAGAAAAGTGATCATGGGAAGTTCGTGATTCCATGCTTGATCAAAGGTCATGAGTTTCCCATTGCCCTCTGCGACACTCGATCATCAGTGAGCATCATACCCAGAGCTATGGCAGAGAAGTTGAACCTGAGAGTGAAGCCTTCCAGTGATTTGTTCGTTTTTGTGGATTGCTCCAGAGTGGATTCATGGGGTACTTGTGGAGATGTCCTACTGCAGATTTAGAATGTCCTAGTCCCTATAGACTTCCATGTGATGGATATCCAAATCAATTAGAACTCTTCACTACTACTTGGGAGAGCATTCATGGCTACCGTGGGAGCTATCTGCGACATGAAGACCAAAAGGTTGTGCCTTTCCTTGATTGATCCTAATGTTAATTATGAAATTTATAAGAATAAACCTGCCCTCACAAAGTTGTCTTATGATGTAGAACTTGTGGCCACATGCTTCTGCAATTATGAGTTCAACAAGGAGCCTGAAGATGGAGCATCGATCGACACCCAACCCTCAGAATCGATCGACACGTTCGCTGTTCAGCAATCGGTCGACACCCACCCTTTGTTATCGATCTACGGCCTAACCCCATAACAGATCAACACCTGCCATGCAGATGGCAGTTACACCCCAACCTACCTCGAGTATGACGAAGATTACAGAGAAGAAGAGCTAATCGTGTACCGTGGTATTGCAATGGAAGAGGCTGGTATTTTTCAAGTTTCCCATCAACTCAGGAAATCGACATCGATCGACGGCAACCATTCACCATCGATCAGTACTAACCAAGAAGCAGAGTCCGAACTAGATTCAGCTGCAAAACGAGAGAAGACATATGGTTATCTACAACCAGATGAGTTTGGTATCATGAGAGATCCAGACGGTCACACAAGAACTATGGATGGCAGACTGCTAAATGCCATGAAGAATGATATAGCTGATAAATTTGCAATGGTCAATGGAGCTGGAAGTCTGTTCAGGTAAACAACTTGGTAATCAAGCCCCGATCGACGATCACCAATCACCATCGATCAATGGAGAAGGAGAACTGATTGAATATCACGACTTAGTATCAGAAGACGCCAGCTGGGCGAAAGTGGATAAACGCGCATCAATCGCCACACCTTAATCAGCGTCGATTGACATTGAGAAGTAGAAGAACGAGCCAATCCATAATATTCCATACACGTCTCCAATCCTAGATCGATCGACAACAGACAGCGTGCATCAAACGACAACACTCTTCCAAACTTTCACAACCTTCGTACTTCAACTGCCTATAATCTGGAGAGTTCAACATCGATCGACGGGATCTACCCAGCATCCATTGACGGCCGCATCGTGCATGGTGCGAGAGCCTATGATGCTAAGGGCAGAAGAATTTTCCATTGAGAAAAGAAAGATGAGTATGGCATCTACAAAGATGAGAATGGTAATGCACGAGCTATAGACAGAAGATTAGTGAATGTGCAAGCTGAAGACATTAGAGTATTTCTAGAGAGAGCTACTATGTTTGAGCAGAGCTACATATGTTTACCAGAATATGCAGCAAGGATCAGTGTCTATGGAAAATCAAAGGACATACAGCAGAGCAGAGATTGGTGATATTGTGCATGAGTTCTATAAAGCTCAAGAGATGTCATTGGATGATTTCTACATGAGGCTGGATGATGTCTACTATCCTATAGACAAGTGCCTCACCTGTTTGACTACACCCATGGATGAGATGAAGCAAGATTTGGATACTATACACAGACATCATGCGATTAGGCCAGATGAATGAGCATCGATCGACGGCACCCTACAACCATCGATCGACACTGAAGCCAACAGATAGAAGACAGCAGCAGAAACACATTTGGAAGACAAGTTTGATGAGATTGCTTTTTCTCAGAGCCTAATGAAGGAAGATATTTCTCAACAGTTGGAAGATTTATCAGAGACTACAACTGCAAGACTTAGTATGCTATAGCCCAATATTGAGCACCTACAAAGAAGAATGTATTCAATGGAATTTGCTAGACAGGTTACAAAGAATGAGAAAACCAGAAGTGATGAAGCAATGAGGAGCTTTATTGGTACATGGTTTCAGAAGAGCAAAGAAGATGTAGACACTTGTTTTCCAAGTGTTGATCCACCTCCATACTAGTCAGAAAGCTCAAACGTCGAGCTTAAGACTATAACCAAGCACTGAGTGGGAGGCAACCCACTGTTTAGTAAGTTTTAATTAGTTTTAAATTATATTAGTCTAATTTCGGATTTTATTATATTATTACAGGTTTTTAAAAGAAAAAGAAAGACAGTGTGCACAGAGCATCGATCAACACTTGATCATTGTCGATCGACGGAGTAACCTTAACATCGATTGATCGCCACCTCATTGTGTTGATCGACGGTCACCATCAGCAAGTAGGTGTACCGTTTCCCTTGATTAAATTTTGTCCTTATGGTTTATTTTTTTCACCAATCTCAGACTGTATAACACTGGTGATAGTGTTGTTTAAGTCTGGGGGAGGTTTACTAATATTGTTTTCTACTTTGAGTTTTCTACTTATAAAAAAAGAGACTAGAAACTTACAGGTGTACCATCGATCGATTTTGAAGAATCCACATCGATCGACCATGGATCATGACCATCGGTCGACATCAACATCGTGACATCGATCGACACTCTATTATAGAGTATGGTATCGAGTTTCTCTCTTAACTTCTTACATATGATTTTAAATATTTGCTAACCAATCTTGGGCGGATTACACTGGAGGTAGGGTAATTTAAGTCTGGGGGAGGTTCGCTAACGCTATTTGATTTGTTTTGAGCCTTATTTGCTATATATATATAAGTTCTTCAAAAAAAAAATATTGAGTCAAAAGGGGATTATGATCAAGATTTATTATTGACTAGCCACACTTTAAAACCATTCTTAGAAGATTGTTTTCAGAGATTACTACAGATACCAAAGTGGATCATCATTCTACTATACCACACTTGCTTAGAAACTTTGAAGGAACCAAAGCTGATTTCCAACACTAATCCTGACATTATTAGCTTGCTTTGGGGCTTGATATAAACTGGATCAGATTCCTTCTGCAAGTCTGTAGGTACAAGTCATTGCAACTTTGGTTCCCTTCTCTCTCTCTCTCTTCCGCATCTACTTAAAAGCTTAAAAGATTGAGATGACTTCCCGAGATGCAGAGGGGTAGGTACATTACCAATGATCCCATTATTCTTATTCAGAGGAATATCACATATTATTGGAAACGAGGGATAGTAAATTACCAATGACCCCATTATTCGCCTACAATTTTACCAAAAAAACAAAAGAAAAAAAAAAGAAAAAAAAAAATATATATATATATAAAAGAAGAAGAGATCTAAAAAGATTCAGAGAAGAGAGAAAGAGAGAAAGAGAAAAGAGAAAAGAGGGAAGAAAGGGAACATATAAGACTTTTTGCCTAGTTGTTCAGATACTTGCAGAGGTAAGAATCCATGTGTCCTTTGATTGATAAAACCAAGGTAAAGCATGCACTTTTATTTTATGCAAAGAAATGAGATCAGTAGAGGGGCGAGTCAAGTTAGTATTTGCTAAATTGTTGGTAGAATGAATTTGGTTGCTATACTAGGATAAGGTATATAAAGTTTCTATGTGATTGACTTTATAGGATGTGGTTGCAATAAAATAGGGTGATAGTTATACTTAGATATTATGTGAGTCTCAACTTTTCTAAACCTCTTTCACAAACTTTGTTTGTTTGAGGACAAGCAAAAGGTTAAGTCTGGGGGAGTTGATATAGCCTATTTATTACAATCTTCAGGCCATGTTACAGGCTCTATTTAGAGTCTATTATGTATGTCTAGGCTATGTTTTAGAGTATTTACAGGTCCATGAACGTTTTAGAGATATATGAGATACTTGGAGCTTTTAGAGCATCTAGAGGAAAAGAATCCGTAATTGATCATTTAGGGAGTCGATGAATCCATCAATCAATGGAATAAACCTGGCGTCGACCGATGATCAAAGCCCAAGGTGATCGATGTAGCACACTTGCCATCGATCGATGACAGCATATTTCAAAGCCCAAGTCAGAATGACGAAAATGCCTTTGACTAGTTTTGACCTAAATTTAGGGTTTTATATTTATGTCTTAAGAAGACAAGGAGAAAGAGAGAAGAAAAAACTCAGTTTTAGACAGAACATTTTATTCAATTCATTTTGTATTAGGGTTAGGAGAGAAAGGAGAGAAAGGAGAGACTTCTTCAGAGTCCTTCCTTTTGCTCGCATACGAGAGTTAGAGTTAAAAAGGTCAGAATAGTTAATATTTGAGTTCTAATATATTTATAATTTCGTGCTTCTTATCCCCTGTAATTCATTTAGTTTGAAATCCCATATAATCTCTTGAGTTGAGCCTATGTGTCCTCTGATTGATATTCCCAAGGTAAAGCCTACATCTTTTTATATGTAAGAAATAAGGTTAGCAGAGAGGTTAGTGAGACACTATTAGCTAAGTTGCTGGTTAGGTAGACTTGGTTGCTAAGCTAGGATAGGGCATATAAAGTGCCTTTTAAGTTGGAATTGATTTGATGTGGCTTGGAACATTGTAGAGGTGATGATAGTGGTTTTAAATTGTTTGAGTTCCTGCTGTTTTCAAACCTCTTTCATTAAGACTATTCTTGTTTTGCTTGTGGACAAGCAAAAAGGTAAGTCAGGGAGAGTTGATATACCATGGATTTTATCCGTTTTACCGATGGTATATGAGTATTTTAAGATATATTTATTTGTTTTGGAATCTTTTTAGTATGTTTTTATGTTCATGAGTGTCTTGGAGAAAAGTGGGATTTCGAGTCATTTTGGAGATAAAGATAGAGGAAGCTCGTAGTTGACCATCAAACCTTTCCAAGGTCGACATTCAGAATCAACCATCGATTGATGGACAGCTTGTGTCGTCGATCAACGGTGGAGCGCGCAAAGACTTGCAAGTTTCTCAGCCGAGTTAAAGCTCAAGTTCTACCAATTTACAAGATTACCACTGGCCGACTTTAACCTGATATATGTGTTTTGCCATTGTTCTGGTCAAACAAACTCTTTACGGGACTTTCTTATTTTCTACTTTTTACAGCAAACACCTTAGGATTTTTAGTAGTTTGAGAGACGATCCAAGACTTTTTCAGAGCTTTGTATTGGTACTCCACTTTTCTATATATCTTATGCTTTCTATTATTGCTATCATTAGGAATTTCTTTTCTATGTATGAGTAGTTCTTCTGTTAGATTTAGGGTTAAATAGGTTATGATGGATTAACCCAAAATATAGAATTGCTAAGGTGATAAATATCCTACAAAGAGTTGCTATTAATGCTTGTGTTCTAGAGTAGATAACTAGAACCCTGATCTTAGGATTGTAGACAACTACGACTGTAGGCTATGCACCAGAATAGAGTGCTTTGATGAGCTAGGTTGTTAGAGAAACGTGAGAATTGATCTAATTAACTCTAGTGAACAAATCGAACGAACTCGTTAATGCTTGTCTAAGTGACCATCGATCGACGCTCTTACCATGCCATTGATCGACGCTCTTACCGTGTCATTGATCGACGGTCGACCCGTGCCAAAAAGCTATAGCTGAGGTACATGAGTTAGTCAATAGGCTTGATTCAACAATAAAAGCTGGAGTACTTTCTCCTTAAAATTCGAGTTCTAGGATTGACAACCTAATTATCTTATATCATTATAATCTTGATTACCTAAACCCTAGATCTTGCTTATTTCCCAAAATTGACAAACAACCCCAATCAACTACTGAACAACTGTTGACCTTGTTTATTTACTGCTTTAATATCCTATTACCTAGCTTAATCACTGCTGATTAGGATCTATTGTGTGCCCTAGCTCCTTGTGGATTTGATCCCTAGTACTACAACTTGACCTTTTATTTGAGCGAGTAAAAGTAACTACTTAGTGTATTTTGAGTTATATCAATGATATCAGTCGAACTTCCTCTGTCGACTAATACTCTTGCGACGTAGATATTTTGGATCGTCAACTCGATGACAAGGAGATCATTGCGGGGTTTGGCCCGATCGGTTGTTTCCCTATCATTGAAATAGATGATGTCGTTGTCCGTTTGGTTAGACGTATCGCCTCTAGACTGTTTGGTAATTTCATGTTAGAGAACCTGACCCCCTCCGTCTAGCAAAAAACTGTGCAAACCAAAATTTGCATTGACGATTTTAGTTAATGGATGAGCGTTAAGATTATCGACTTTCCCCTGAGGATCGGTATTCTCTGATTAATCACAGAATACGAAAAAGAGCAAGATTACAAAGTATCATATAAAATTGCTGAGATGCGTTTTATTCATTAAGATGAAAAATAGTTTACAGAGCAGTAAAACGTTCTAAGTACAGAACTCACTAGTCTAGCCATCTAAGTCATAAGTTCTCCATAGCTAACATAAATTTCCTACATACTAATTTTTGGATCCCTCCCTTCAGAGCTTGGGATCGTGTATATATAGTCTCTCAAAGTCGGCCATCTTCCCTTATTCTCTCGAGATTCGAGTATATCTGATATAGCCTATTTATTACCAGTTTTAGGCCATGTTATAGGCTTTATTTACAATCTAATGTGTGTCTAGGCTATGTTTTAGAGTATTTACAGGTCCATGAATGTTTTGGAAATATATGAGATACTTGGAGCTTTTCGAGCATCTAGAGGAGAAGAATCCGTAGTTGATGATTTAGGGAGTTGATGAAACTATCGATCGATGGAATACACTTGGCGTCGACCGATAAGCAAAGCCCAAGCTCGATCGATGTAGCACACTTGCCATCGATCGATGACAACATATTTCAAATCCCAAGTCAGAATGATGAAAATGTCATGGACGAGTTTTGACCTAAATTTAGGGTTTTATATTTATATCTTAGGAATACAGAGAGAAAGAGAGAAGACAAAACACATTTTTAGACAGAGAATTTTATTCTATTAATTTTGTATTAGGGTTATGAGAGAAAGGAGAGACTCCTTCAGAGTCCTCTTGGAACTCCCTTGGTTTTTATTATTTTATATTTCATATATATTTCATCTATGATTTCTGTGACAAAGATCATGTTTAAGTGGTTATCAATTAGACTTAGGGTTGAATGATAGCAATCATGGATTAGCTCAAAAATAGGATTGCTAGGTTAAGTTAATATCCATCAATTGAGTTGTGCTTAATGCTTGCATTCTAGAGTAGCTAACTAGGATCTCGATGATAGGACATGGACAACTACCAGAGTAGGTTATGTGCCATAATATATTATGTTTGACTAGGCTGTTAGGCGCATGCGAGAGCTGGTCTAATAAGTCCGGTGGACCTATCAAATCTCGCCCCACACTTCCTTCTGATTTCACCGTCGATCGACATCAGGCCTTAGCCGTCGATCGATGGTCTTTCCTTTTGCTCACATACGAGAGTTGGAGTTAAAAGGGTCAGAATAGTTAATATTTGAGTTCTAGTATATTTACATTTCCGTGCTTCCTATCCCCTATAATTCATTTGGCTTGAAACCCCAGATCTAGCATATTGATATTCATATTTACATCTAGTTAATTAATAGCATATGTCTCTGTGCATGAGACTGAGGCATGCAGCAAGACATGTGGATCACGAGGTGTAGCCGCGCATGCGACCAGAAGCATGCAAGCAGATACACAATCGTTCGGGTGACCTCTCCTTACTGGCCGATGTTTTCTATAAATACCAATGCCTCCCTTCAGTTTTGAGACATCCATTCCACACCAAAGCAATTCCAAAAACGTGCCTAGAGAGAAAGAAAGAAGTCATTTTAAGAGTGTAGTCATTTCTAAAGATCGGTATTCCTTCGAGAAGATCAATTCTGTCCAATCAACGGTTCTCTATGATTGTAACGCGGAAGCTGTGTCCACATCGGTCCGTCCATGCCTGTCAGTTTCTCCATGACCAAGCTGAGGTTCTGTCCAAATCAAGATCAGTCCAGTCCAGTCCATTCAAGACGTCAAGGTTGGGTTTTGGCTAAGTCCTCTCCGATCAACTAGCTGCTTATCGGCAAAGAACACTGTGAGTTGGGTTTTTTAAATTCCACTTGGAATTTAGGATAGATTTATAGTTTGCTTGAGTTCCACCTGGAACTTAGGATATAGATCGAGTTGCATATAGAGTAGAATGATCACCTTATTGAATAATAGAGTCCTTAGGGTTATTTATTAAACCGGACTCTGTTTAGCACAGGCGAAGCTGAGATGAAATGGAATTAAGACTGAGTTAATGACCTGACTAGGACTAAGGTGCATCATGTTTTCTATTCTTGCGTGTTGATATGGTTGAGTGCAGATTCCCGTTATCTTTAAAGATAGTTTTATAGCAAGAGGCTGAACTATCTGGGTAACGGTTTGATTGAGTAGATTGTTTGTTAGATTAATTAAATGCTTGCTTGTTTAATTAATCTTATTGATTGAGGTTAGTCAGCTCTTGTTAATAGAGTGACTAACTGGTTGAGTTATTGAGGGTTGATACTGTTGTTTAGTATCTTATATAGTAGTATTAGTGGTCGTAGGCCATATAGGCCGGACTACTCATACTAGTGGTTAGTGTCGTAGATTTTTAAATCTTGTTAGGATAGTGTGTCGTATGTGTTGCCGACAGTATGTGTGTAACCCACCCATACTAGGCTTGTTTAGGGGTGATTAGTGTTTCCTCAGCCTCGTACCCGGCGGGTTCAAGGAAACTCCTTATTCGCTGGACCGGGAAGACTCAGAGGGACGAGGTCATGGCTTATGTCTGAGTATTACACCATGGTGTAATGTGGCAATAACCCGAAGGACTGTGGGCTGTCGCGCGATGACCCGATGGACTGTGGGCCGCGGTCGGTTTAAATTTCCTTCTCTTGGCCTTTGTGGTAGGGAGATAGGATATTGTTGATAGTGAGGAAGACCACGAAGTCACCAGGGCCAAGGTTAGAGTGTTGTGTTGTTTTATAGTGTCGTAAAGGGTTATGGAACCCTAGAGTAAGTAGTAACTCCGATATACGGAATTACGAGTTAGAGTTGAGTTGTAGTTAATAGTATATTATTACGATTGTGATTGTGGTTGATTGATTTGATTGCAGGTTTCTAACTTTGAGATCTAATTCCGGGTTAGGTACCAGATTAGGCTTGGTGTCTCTTTGGTTAGTGTAGACCCGATGTTGGCTGTTATGTTATTTGAAGGATTGCTTGTGAAGAGTGGTGGATATTAAAGCTATGTGGTATCATTGGTTGGCCGATCATGTTCTTGTCTGATTGTTGGTCGACCGGCTAATGATACTTTTATAGTCTAAGTGTCTAACACTACATCAGTATTGAACCTCAGGCGCATATATGGTTAACGACGGATTGGTTGTTAACTTGTTGTTATGCAGGTTACCATTACTTGAAGTTAGATTATGGCAGGAGGCCGAGTCTAACTTAGTAACGGTTTGTTTAGCCTTAGCTTTGATTGCTTGCTAGGGTTAGATTGATTGTTATTTTGGGTCGTCTTGGTTAGTTACTAGGTTGCGGGTAGAGGCCGCCAGCTCACTGAGTGACATTAGGTTACTCATCCAACTCCGTTGTCCTTTTTGCAGGTAGTTTTAGGTAAGGATGATCGGATAGCTTGGTGTTGGACGTTAGGACCACCGACGTAGATTTTCATGCCTTTTGTAAACGGTATTGTGATTTGTGTTTACTTGACTCGATTTGGCATTGGGACGGGACCGGTATTGAATATATAAATGTATGGATATTTCTTGAATTAATAAAGGAATTGTTTCTCATGCACATCATGAGTACTCTGATATTTGACTAGTCCGGTCTAACACAACGTTAGGTCTTGGTACGGGTTGAAAAGCCTTAGGCCTCGATCTAACGGAATCGTTAACTCTTGGTACGGGTTGAAAAGCCTTAGGCCTTGATTTAGAGGGACGAGTTAGTGGATGAACTGGTCTATGTTGCGGAGTAAGTTCTGCGACTCTGATCAGATTGTCCATAGCCCGTCACGTAGCGCTTCCGGACCATGGTGTTGGGTTGGATGGTTATTGATGTTCTTGTCTGATTGTTGGCTGGCTGGTTGGCTTTTTCATCTCTAACCATGGGTGTTGGTTGCTCTATCGGTCATGTTCTTGTTTGATTGTTGGCTGGTGGATTGACCATATGTCTAGGACGGTGCAGGGGTGTTACAGGTGATGATAGTGAGTTTTAAATTGTGTGAGTCCCTACTGTTTTCAAACCTCTTTCATTAAGACTACTCTTGTTTTGCTTGAGGACAAACAAAAGGATAAGTCTGCGAGAGTTGATATACCATGGATTTTACCAGTTTTTACCCATGGTTTATGAGTATTTAAGATACATTTATTCTGTTTTGGAATCATTTTAGTATGTTTTCAGGTTCAGGAGTGTTGGAGAAAAGTGGGATTTTGGGTAACTTTGGAGATAAAAATAGAGGAAACTCATAGCTGACCATCAAACCTTTCCAATGTCGACATTCAGAATCAACCATCGATCGACGGACAGCTTGTGTTGTCGATCAACGGTGGAGCGCGCAAAGACTTGTGAGTTTCTCAGCCGACTTAAAGCCCAAGTTCCACCAATTTAGAAGATTACCACTGGACGATTTTAACCTAATATATAAGTGTTTTGCCATTGTTCTGGGCAAACACACGCTTTACGACACTTTCTTATTTTCTACTTTTCATAGCAAACAACATAAGATTTTTAGTAGTTGGAGAGAAAAATCCAAGACTCTTTCAAAGCTTTGTATTGGAACTCCAATTTTTCTATCTATCTTATGCTTTCTATTATTGATATCATTATGAATTTGTTTGCTATGTCTGAGTAGTTCTTATGTTAGATTTAAGGTTAAATAGATTATGATGGATTAATCCAAAATATAGAATTGCTAAAGTCATAAATATCCTTTAAAGAGTTGCTATTGATGCTTGTGTTCTAGAGTAGCTAACTAGAGTCCTGGACTTAGGATTGTGGACAACTACGGTTGTAGGCTTTGCACCAAAATAGACTGTTTTGAGCTAGGTTGTTAGAGAAACTTGAGAACTGATCTAATTAACTTTAGTGAACAAATCGAACCAACTCGCTAACGATTGTCTAAGCGACAATAGAACGACACTCTTACCGTGCCATCGATCGACGCTCTTACAGTGCCATCGATCGACGGTCGACCCGTGCCAAATAGTGATAGCTGAGGTACATGAGTTAGTCAATAGGCTTTATTCAACAACGAAAGTTGGAATACTTTTCCATTAGAATTTCAGTTCTAGAATTGACAACCTAAGTATTTTATATCATTATAATCATGATTACCTAAACCCTAGATCTAGCTTCTTTCCAATAATTGATAAACAACCCCAATCAACTATTGAACAACTGTTCACCTTGCTTATTTACTGCTTTAAAATCTTATTACCTAGCTTTATCACTGCTGATTAAGATCTATAGTGTACCCTAGCTCCTTGTGGATTCGATCCCTAGTACTACAACTTGACCTCTTATTTGTGAGAGTAAAAGTCACTCCTTAGGGTAATTTGAGTGATATATATGATATCAGCCGAACTTCCGATGTCGACTAATACTCTTGCGACGTAGATATCTTGGATAGTCAACTCGATGACAAGGAGATCGTTGCGGGGTTTGGCCTGATCGGTTGTTTCCCAATCCTTGAAAGAGATGACGTCGATGTCCGTTTGGTTAGACGTATCGCCTTTAGACTGTTTGGTAGTTTCATGTTTGAGAATTTGACCACCTCCTTCTAGCGCAAAACTGTGGGAACCAAAATTCGCACTGTCAATTTAGTTAATGGAGGAGCGTTAAGATTATTGACTTTCCCTGAGGATCGTAATTCTCTGACTAATCACACGAATACGAAAAAGAGCAAGATTACAATGTATCGTAAAAATTGCGGAGATGCGTTTTATTCATTAAGATGAAAAATAGTTTACAGAGCAGAAAAACGTTTTAAGTATGGAACTCGCTAGTCTAGCCACATAAATTATAAATTCTCCATAGCTAACATAAATTTCCTAAGGTCTAATTTTTGGATCCCTCGCTTCAGAGCTTGGGATCGTATATATATAGTCTCTCAAAGTCGGCCATCTTCCCTTATTCTCTCGAGATTCGAGTATATCATCATCTCATACCCTTCCTTATCCTCTATATTTCCATGTTTATCCTTGGAAAGTTTACCTTTATCTTCTCCTTCCATTTTTTCCTATTCAAGTCAAATAAATCGCCGCTTCATCTGGGCTTGTTGTCGTTCTAAACCGTAAGTGGGCTTTTCTCATGTTCTAGGCCTTTCAGACTGTTTGATGGTTTACGTATTTTTACGGTTTTTCTTAAAAATCATCAATTTGTGTTACGTACGTTCTTAATGCCCTTGGTCCTATGAACTGACAACAATCAATCCATTTACTCAAAGATACAAATGTGTTAAGCTAACCAGTACCGTCTCGACATTTGGCTTAAACTTTTACGAGAAATCACAACAGAAACTCCGATTGGGGTGAGACAAAAGACATTTCAATCGAGATTCAGAGAAGAACATGATGAGAGACTTGTTGGGCGATGAGGAAGCCTGTATAGTGACTTTGGCCAAGGAAAGAAGTTGTGTGGCGACTTTGACCAAGGAGAGAAGTTGTGTGGTGACTTGGAAGGGAGAGAGAAGCTGTGTGGTGACTTGAGAGCTGTGTGGCGAATTGGAAGTGAGACAGGAGCTGTGAGGCGACTTGGGAGAGAGAGAGGAGCTGTGAGGCGACTTGGGTGAGAGAGAGGAGCTGTGGGAAGACTTGGGAGAGAGAGAGGAGCTGTGAGGCAACTTGGGAGTGAGATAGGAGCTGTGGGCAACTTGGGAGAGAGAGAGGAGCTGTGAGGCGACTTGGGAGAGAGATATGAGATGTGAGGCGACTTGGGAAAAAGAGGGGCTATGAGGCGACTTGCTAGAGAGAGAGGAGCTGTGAGGCGACTTGCTAGAGAGAGAGGAGCTGTTAGGCGACTTAAAAGTTGTGTGAGGCGAGATAGAGTGGGAGAGAGGGTTGTAAGGCGATTTGGTACAAGCTGAGGGGATGTTGATGCCTTCCTTCTGTTCTCATTCTCTCCGTTGGTTGTTTTGTGTACGGAACTATTTAGTTTGTTTTATGAAAGTTTTTCCAGTAAATATTTTTCGAAAACTATTTTACAGAAGATTATCTCATAGGATGTTTTTTCCGTGGAAACTTTCCGAATTTATTTTATGGAAGATTGTTTCATAAAACTCGTCATTTCTCGCCAAAAAAACTTCCGCAATAACTTATTATGATCTTTTCATGTTTGGATAAAAAATATTCTATTCCTTGTCTGGAATGAAATATATAAATTTTATTCTTGTATCCTTATGAAAATATGTTTGGCTTATGTCATATAGGTTTTTTGACAGTTCCGACTCATATTTGCTTAAGGCAGAATTTCTCGGAGGATTTTAGCCATTAATTTTACAATCACCAATATTGACCCCAACACCATCCAGCCCACAGCTCACCATATGTCAACTGACATACCCCTCTACTGACGTCATTTATGCAGTAAATGTGTAGGCTTTATCTTGAGAATATCGATCACTAGACACATGGACTCTCACCCATCAGGTATTTGAGTAAACATGTACTCTTCTTTGGTCCCTTACCTCCATCTTTCTCTTCTTTTTCTCTTTTTATTTTCTTTTCCTTTTATCTCTGAAAAGTATACGTGAATAATGGGGTCACTAGAAATTTTCCTACCCCTCGCTTCCAGCTTTGTGTGATCATTCTTGTGAATTAGAATAATGGGGTCACATGAAATTTTCCTATACCTCTTCATCTCAGGGCATCATCTCAATATTTTCTAAATGCTGAAGAGAGGAGAACCAAAAGCACACATACTTATACCTTCCAGACCTTCATGAGGAATCTGATCCAATGTATACAAACCCCAAAACAAGTAAATTGAGTAAATTAACGTTGGAGGTCAGCTTTGGTTCCTTCAAATAGTCTCAGCAAACATGGATGTTACTGAAAGGTAGATCCCCTTTGGTGTTCCATTAAGAACACCCTGAAGTCAGAAAATCAAGGAATGGTGCTAGATAGTGGTTAGGTAATTGGTTTCAAGAAAAAGTTTCCACATCCCTAACTGACTAGGTTTTGACTCAATAAAACGACTCACTGACACTCAAAACAAAACACAATGTCAATAACTACCTCCCCTAAACTTAAACAACATTGTCCTCAGTGATACAGTCTGAGATTGGTGAAGAAAATAAAGAAAAACTGAAAAATGTAACATGGATCGTTGAGTATACCTGCTTCATGCGTGAGCGACGAGCGGCGTAACAAAATCCTGGTCGACACCCTTTGGTGTGTCGTCGATCGACGATGGCTAGCCATCGATCGATGATGGTCTTCTGTTCGTGAACCACATTTTTTTACTTTTATTATTTATTTATTTAATGCAAAAAACGAAAAAGTACCTAATAGTGTGTTGTTGTTTGGGGTCAAAACTGGTCATGACAGAATCAACACTCGAAAACCACAATAGTGAAATTTTATGTTCTCTAAGTAAGAACTTCATAAAGAACTCAAGAAGGAAATCTTCCACAAAAGATTGTCCGATCTCTTGACGGATGATTCTCAACCTGTTGGAACCAAAAGTGTTGGTCTCAAGCCTCGACGTCCAACATTACCATCTAGCTCTTTCAAAAAATCTTTCGAGATAACTTCGGAAAATTTAGGAAGCAAGCCTTTGAACAACATCCCACGAACAAACGGGACCATTCCACGAGCCAACTCACTCCGCTCAAGGGCAGGAACGTTCTACGAGCCAATCCATTTTGCTTGGAAGAACCAGCCCGCCCTAGGGAGGGGATGACCCATGGTCAACCCCTCCCTAGGGGGGAAGGTTTGATCAAGCAAACCACCCCGCCCTAGGGCAAGGGACAACCCACGGTCAACCCTGCCTTAGAGCGGGGACGACCCACAGTCAACCCCTCCCTAAGGAGGGGATGATCCAAAGCAAAACCAACCCGCCCTAGGTCAGGGACAATATATAAACTCAAGCCTTCCAATCAACGGAAAATCCATGTATTAACTCTCAAAGTCCTGCTCAAATGGGCCCTTGTTTCATCTTGATTGGACTTGCCGTTAGATTTTTACGATAAAAACCGCAAGACTCATCTTTCGTAAAATCTGAGAATCACTCTTATACTATGTCACTAGTTAACTTAACACCATAGTCGTAATAACTATACGCCTACTGCCCATTGTCTCAACGAAACTAATGGCTAGCCTCATATGAAAGATGTTTTCTCCAAAAGAAATTGTAAAAACGTCTAAGTTAGGAAACGGCCTAAAAGGGTCCAAACATGACAAAGGCCCACTTACAAAGTCTAGACAAGAAAGGGCCCATCCGCTAAGACGGTGTTCTTAGTTTTTGAGAAGATAAATGGAAAGAGAGATAAACGTCAAGTTTCCGGATGAACATGAAAATCGAGAGAAAAAGGAAAACTTCCGCAAAATGATAAAGTTAAGTTGGTGCATAACGGGAAAGACACGGCCAACCTTGGAGCAGTATATAAAGAGGGTCATGTCTCAAGATGTAGACACATAAAAATTTCTCAGCAAACTTAGCACTTAAAGCAAATTAGGCAACTTTCCGTTTTTAGCAAGCTGCGACTCAACTAGGTTTTTAGTCTTAAGTTACTAAAACTAGGGAAACTCGCCGGCAGCTCTTCTAGCCAAGGCTTTACCTATTTTACTCACTCCCCGCAGATTCGGAAATAAGATCTTCTTTTCTCTCCTTTTTGCTTTTCAATTTATTATTGCGTTTGTATTGATTGTTTGATTGCTTGACCGTTTGGCGTAGCAGAAATCCGGGACCTCAAGAAAACCTAGGTTTCCTAACTTTCCTTCGATTAATGGAATCGATGGTGTGAATTTCGGTTCCCACAATTGCCTCCCTTTCAGTGCTTGTTTATTGTGTTTAGCTTGACGTTATGGATTTGTTGGGCAAGTTTGGAGGTAAAGGAGGACCCATTCTTTGCGTGTGTTGAAGCAGTAGTTCACAAAGCTGCTTATGGCTTCTTCTTATTTGTTGCTCTATTGTTCCTGCCTATTAAATGTATCATTGAGCTGGTCCACTTGAGTTTCTAGTTCTTCCATATGTTCTCTCAACCATTCAATATTGTTGTTCAGCGGGTAATAAGTTGCATTCAGCCTTCTACAAAAATCATCAAACATCCTTTCTTTGGATGTTACAACTTCAACTATCATATCTTCAACTTGATCCCTCGTAGATGTTGCCAATTCAGGCTGATAGCTGGGTCAGGAAAGTCTTTGACTCTGAAAACAGCCCTCATACCATGGCAGACTCAGGTAATGCCTTCCCACACTGTCAGCTCGTTCTAGAATATCTACTATATCATCCTTAGACACATTGATGATTCTCCCATCATAAGCTCAAGCGCATCCCTCTTCATCTTTGTAGATACCGTATTCCTCTGGTTTTAGTATTGTTCAAAGCTGCTGAGGGGTATTTGGGGTGTGGCGTTGTCGAGAGTCAAAGCCTCTGTCCGCTCAGATATCTAGCTAGCAACAATCTACGAAGGCTGGGTGTCGTTCGACGCTCTGGGTCGTAATCAGTGCCAATAACTGCCACGAATCCAACTGCATCACCAAACACAGTGTAGGAATTATCTTCTCTCTCTTTGAATGTAGACTGAATTGTGTCGTAGAAGACTTTATCCACAAATGTCAAACACATTTTGTTTGTATGCATAACACAAACAGAGTCCACTGTGGCCATGAATGCTCTTCCAGGCCACAAAAACGTCTTCCAATCTTTGTGTATATCCATAACATGAAAGTCAACATGGAAAATGGCATTACCAAATACAACCTATACGTTTTTGATAATCCCACTGAAAGTTATCCCGGAGCAGTCGACAAAAGTGAAGCATCCAGCGATGGTTCAATTTTTAAATCCATAAACTTAGCCAATTCCTTGGGCACTGAAGAATTAATATCGCAGACAACATTCAGGTAGTGGTGACCTGCAACCATATATTTATTTTGGTTTACCAAAGATTTCGAGATTAGGAGTACAGCCATCTCGTGTTTCTGGTCGAAGAGGTGGACGTTGATCGACGTTGGGGTGATGTTGTCGATCGCTGCCTGACTCGCTCTATCCATCGATTACTTGCTCTCTTTGTCGATCGATGATTTGCTCTCCCTGTCGATCGATGACTGACTCATGATGCCGATTGACATTTCGTGTGAGAACGTTGTAAGGGTTGGGTGGATGTGGGTGCTTAGCTGTGAACTTTCCATGGGTCATGATCCTTACTGTTTTGCATGATGCAACCGACTCCATAGAAGGTTTCGATCGATGCTTAACATGATGTGAAGGTCAATGCTTGGCAGGCTCCATCGGTCGATGTCCCTCTCTTGGTGTCGATCGAGACCAATGTGAATTGCCGATTCTCATGGAGCTCTGAATGACTCTGTAGGCTTCTGTGTGAATGTAGCAATCTTCCTCCTGAAGTCCTCAGGGCGTGCCTCATCAAAGAAATTACGCAAGAATGCGTTCTTGATGTCAGTAAAAGGATGTAAGAGATCATGGTGGTAACTGCTTAAGCCAGTGTGAAGCATCTCCAACAAGTGAGTACTTAAATAGCTAGCACAGAAGATAGTCCTCATGGACTCCATTGGCTTTAATGGCATAAACCAAATCGTCAAACCTCTCCAGATGGTCCATAGGATGCTCATGTGACAGACTACAGTAGGGTGTCTGTCCCACAAGTGTAAAGTACTGAGGCTTCAGCTCGAAATTGTTCCTCTGAATAGCTTGAGGACCTATAGCAGATCTGTTGGCGTAGTACTGATGTGGAAGGTTATAGTCAGCCAACATTCTGTATTAAGCAGCCTCATCTACAGCTTTAGCAGCAGTTGGAGTTGTGTCAGCATAAGGATCAGGGATTGCAGCCCCCTGATCATCTATCCTCTGACCTGCTGCATTACGCATATGACTATCCTGGTCATGCAAGTTTCCATTCTCTTCCTGGACATGAACAAGAGTTGCTAACATGTCTCGCTGGTGGATGTCGATCGATGTTCGTTGAGCGTTGTCGATCGCTGTATCATGACGAGTGTCGATCGACGGATGAGTAGTGTTGATCGACGTTTGCTGGAGTTGACGAACTGAGGTTGTTGTCGATCGATGTGGTGTGTTTCTCTCTGCGGACCGAGCATTCCATGTGTACATGATCTAAGAAGAGCAGTGGATTTTCCTTGTTTCTTCTGGTATTGTTGGGCATGTACCTGAAAGACAAGAAAAATTTTTATGAGAAAACTTAAACAATAAAGTAACCTAGACTAAATCAAACTAGATAAGATCAAATTGCAATCAAAGCTCCCCGGCAACAGCGCCAAATTTGATATCACTCAAATTACCCTAAGGAGTGACTTTACTCTCTCAAATAAGAGGTTAAGTTGTAGTACTTAAGGATCAAATCCACAAGGAGCTAGGGAACACACTAGATCTAAATCAGTAGTGATCAAGCTAGGAAAATAGTTTAAAAGCAGTGAATAAGCAGGTTGAACAATTGTTTAATAGTTGATTGAGGTTTTGTAAGATTATGGGACAATCCTATAACTCGAATTCAAATGAGACAGTATTCCAAATTTCGTTGTTGAATCAATTCTATTGACTAATTCATGTACCTCAGCTATCGCTTTTTGGCACGGGTCGACCGTCGGTCGATGGCACGGGTCGACCGTCGGTCGGTGGCACGGGTCGACCGTCGGTCGATGGCACGGTAAGAGCGTTGATCGATGGTCGTTTAGACAAGCGTTAGCGAGTTGATTTGATTTGTTCACTCGAGTTAATTAGATCCTTTCTCATGTTTCTCTAACAACCTAGCTCAAAGCAGTTTATTCTTGTGTAGATCCTACATATGTAGTTGTCTTCAATCCTAAGATCAGGATTCTAGGTAGCTACTCTATAACACAAGCATTAATAGCAACTCTTTGAGGATATTTATCACCTTAGCAATTCTATATTTTGGGCTAATCCCTCATAACCTATTCAACCCTAAATCTTACAAAAGAACTACTCAGACATAGCAAAGCAATTCATAATGAGAATAATAAAAGAAAGCATAAGATAGAATAGATAGAAAAACTAGAGTTCCAATACAAAGCTCTGGAGGAGTCTTGGATCTTCTCTCCAAGTACTAAAAATCCTAAGTTGTTTGCTATGAAAAGTAGAAAATAAGAAAGTGTCGTAAAGCGTGTGTTTGCCCAGAACAATTCAAAACACTTATATATTAGCTTAAGTTGGTCAGGGGTAATCTTGTAAATTGGTGGAACTGGGGCTTTAAGTCAGCTGAGAAACTCACAAGTCTTTGCGCGCTCCGCTGTCGATCGACGACACAAGCTGTCCGTCGATCGATGGTTGACTCTGAATGTCGACCTTGGACAGGTTTGATGGTCAGCTACGAGCTTCCTCTGTCTTTATCTCTAAAATACCCGGAATCACAACTTTTCTCCAAAACACTTCTGAACTTGAAAGACTCCAAAACATAATCTAAAACACTTATATACCATGGGTAATAATGGGTAAAATTCATTGTATATCACCGGTCAAGAAGAAAAGACGAAAGTTAGGACATGAACGCGCCACTGTGGTCAATGACAAAGTTGAGAAACTCCTCAAAGTAAGATCAATAACATAACTCAGGTACCTAGACTGGCTTGCCAATCCTGTCGTGGTCAAAAAGAAAAACGGAAAATGGCGAGTTTGCGTTGATTTCACTGCTCTCAATAAAGCATGTCCAAAAGACATCTACCCGCTGCCACACATCGATCGATTAGCAGAGGCAACAGCGGAAACAAACTATTATCCTTCATGGACGCTTTTTCAGAGTACAATAAGATCATGTGAATCACGACGACCGTAAAAAAAAAAAGGCGTTCATCACAGACCGTGGCACATATTGCTACAAAGTAATGCCCTTCGGTCTTAAGAACGTAGGTGCGACTTACCAACGACTCGTCAATCGTATGTTCTCCAAACAACTCGGAAACACTATGGAAGCTTACATTGACGATATGCTCATTAATTCCCTCGCTGAACATGCCCATGTCATTCATCTTGAGGAATGTTTCGCAAGGCTAAACAGGCACAACATGAAACTGAACCGGCGCAGTGCAGGTTCGCCGTGGCATTAGGAGAATTCCTTTGTTACCTTGTCACGTATCACGGAATCGAAGCCAACCCAAAACAGATCAATGCACTAATCTAGATGGCTTCCCCGAGAACCAAATGAAAAAATGCAGAGATTAACAGGAAGAGTCGCAGCACTCAATCAATTCATTTCGCTGTCAACAATCAAATGCTTACCATTCTACGACACTTTGAGAGGGAACAAAAAATTTGAGTGGTTCGAAGAATGCGAAAATGCTTTCCAATAGCTGAAACTCTACCTGGCCACTCCTCCAGTCCTCGCAAAACTCGTAGAAGGGGAACACCTATTTTTATACATTGCAGTGTCGGCAATGGCGATAAGTGGTGTCTTAATCAGAGAGGAATGCGGTGAACAAAAGCCAACATAAGTAAAACATTGCTAGACATTGAGACGCGATACCCATTAATGTAAAAGTTAACATTCGTTGTCGTGAAATCGGCAAGGAAACTGCGACCGTATTTCCAGTCTCACACCATCGTAATCCTCATTACTTTCCCCTTGCGAACAATCTTGCATAGCCCAAGCCAATCGGGGAGACTAGCCAAGTGGGCATTCAATTTGAGGGAATCCGATATTGAATATCGGCCAAGAACCTACACAAAATCCCAAGTGCTCACAGACTTCCTAGTGGAATTTCCAACGGGGAATATGACAAACAGGGAACCAAAATCGACTTGGCTCCTTCATGTCGACGGGTTTTTGTCCAAACAGGTTTCATGGATCGGAATTCATCTCACATCGCCTACCAGATAAGTCCAAGAGCAGTCGTTTTGACTAGATTTTCACGCCTCCAATAACGAAACCGAGTACAAATCACTCGTTGCAGGGTTACGACTAGCTCATGGTCTAGAAATACGCAATATCCATACCTATTTTGATTCTCAGCTACTTGTTAATCAAAACAGTGGGGAATACGAAGCGAGGGATGAGAGGATGGACGCATATCTGAAACTCATCCAAAATCTTTCCCAAGGTTTTGATCATTTCATCCTCACTCGAATCCCCCGCTTAGAAAACACCCAAACCGACGCTCTAGCAGCCCTGGAATCAAGTTCGGATCCGGGTCATAAAAGAATATTCCCAGTCGAATTCATCGAGTACCCAAGTATCGGACCACCGGTTCTCGCCAACCTGATCCGAGCACAGGAAAACAATGTAGAAAAAATCAAAATCCAACCCGAAGAAAATTTGGAACAATCCGAATACAGCTAGCCATAGTTGGAAATGATTCGGGCTTACATCATCGACAGAACATTACCTGCAGAAAAATGGGTGGCTCATAAAATCAAGAACCATGTTGCGCGATATATCACGGTCAACAGGGAAATTTAAAAATTGAAAATTTCTGTTCCACGTATGACATGTGTGGAAGAAGATAAAACGAGAAAAATTATGGAAGAGGTTCACTCAGAATCCTGCGGAAACTACTCCGGCAGAAAGTCGCTCGCGATCAAGATTAAGCACCATCGTTACTATTGGCCAACAATAATCGGAGTTTGCAAAAAATTCGCCCGAAAGTGCAAAATCTGCCAAAGGCATGCGCTGACAATCCGTCAACCTGCAGAGGTTCTCTTGTTCATCTCATCTCCATATCCCTTCATGCACTGGTCCATGGATATTGGTGGCCCCTTACACAACTCCAAACAGAAGTGGTTTCTTTTAGTTCTTACAGATTTCTTCTCGAAATGGGTAGAGGCAGGTTCCTACGCAAGCATCAAAGATATCCAAGTTGAAAGCTTCATATATAAATATATTATATGTAGACACAGAGTCCCTTACGAGACTGTAACGGACAATGGGTCCCCATTCATCTCTACTTGATTCAAAGCAATCTGCGAGAAGTGAAAAATACAATTAACAATGTCGACTCCCAGATATCCGCAGTGTAATGGCTAAGCCGAGACCATCACAAAACTGTCTTGGATGGACTTAGAAAACGTTTGGATGCTAAAAAGGGCAGATGGGTGGAGAAACTCGAAGGAGTCCTCTGATCACACCGCACGACCCCAAGATGAGCAACGGGAGAAACACCCTTCACCCTCGTATACAGAACGGAATGCATGATTTCAGCATAAGTCAAATTCCATGGAATACGGAGGAGACTCCTACCCGAGCGAGAAGACTTGAACAACTGAATGCTGCTGGACGATCTCTATCTCACCAACAAGCGCCGAGATCAAGGACTTATACGAATCCAAATTTACCAGCACGGGGACGCAAAGTACTACAACTCAAATGTGTGCCATCGCAGGTTCAAAGAAGGCAATCTGGTTCTGAGCAACGTTTTACAAAACACTGCCAAACAAAACGCAGAAAAACTGGAGGCAAACTAGGAAGGACCATACAAAATCATAAAGGTGTCCGACTGGGAGTGTACCAAATCGCCAACATGCACGATGTCAAGATTCAGAGAACCTGGAACGCAATGCACCTCAAAAAATACTATCACTAACCAATCGAATCGTGATACACATTGAACTACGAGATGGTTTGATCCTTAAAAGGGTACGTAGGCAGCTCGTTGAAAGACGAGTTTAGCTATCACCCTCTCTAAAAAAAGGGAGGAAAGTGGGTACGTATACTCGTATACTCCCACAAGTTTAAAATATCCACGCTTGTACTCAATATTTTAAAATACTTTTTCAGCAATAAGAAAACGCAATACGGCTTCCACAAGTCCTGCAAATCTCTTTGATGCAAAAATACTTGATCTCGCAACTTAATTACGGCAACGTAGCAACTCGAGATTCACTCGAAAATGCCTAAGTAAAAACAAAAAAATCATCACATCACGCAAGAACAAAAATCAATTCGTCAAACAAACCCCAAATGCTCTTTAAGAATTCCTTGGTCAAAACAAGCCTTATCGCAATCAACTCTTCAAGTACGCAAACATTTCAACCAAGAAATGCGACATAAGAAAAACTCAACCTTCGGCACTACGAGAAGTCGCTAACGCTCGAAGAACCGATTTTTGTCAAAAGTTTCCAAACAAAACCCTTGTCTCAGGAACTCAAAACAGTCAAACCCACTAACACCTCTAAACGGTAACACTTATTACTTTTCTGTTGCTGATCACAACAAATGAACTCTAACGTCCTAAAAATACTTAACCATCCCTACAAGGATAGGCTTTCGTTCATCCGACAAGGATAACATAGCGCGCTATACAAGAAATCTGAAATTTTGGCCAGCACTTCCAAACGGTCTTTGGAGAGATGCTCGCTTCCTACCAAACTAGGAACCCATCGCGGACTTTAAACTGGTACGATATGAGATCCCAAATTTTGTCTCTTCACTTATATCTGTGCGTTTAGGAGTCTTTGTAAACTAAAAAAACTTTGAGTACTCTTTATCTTGCACAACGACAGATTTGGTGATCGTCTGAGCAATACAAATGAGATGACAACTCACGTCATGTCCCTCTAACTCCGTAAAACAGCATTTCTCTCAATTTATAAAACGTTAATCATATAAATTTGAGCAAAATATATTTAAAAGCCCTAAATGTGCAGGGATTCAAAGCCACCAATGGCCAGTCCCGATACATAAACATGGCCACACACAGCCAGACCAAACACAAACGAAAACATCTTTATAACAAAGTCCCAGAGCAAGACTACTACCTCAAACATCCCCCAAAGTTGTTGCTTCACCTTCACCCATCACCTCATCTGAACACGGTGGAAGGATGCACTCAGATTTAAGGCCAGCGATGATCAAGTTGAAATCTCCCTCAATAGCTACTTGCTCTTCTTTGCGAGAAGACAGCTTGGCCTCTTCGGCCTGAAGGGACGGGGCTTCTTCGCCCATGAACAGTTGAATCTTGCTCATCCCTCCCTAGATACTCGCATGGGCCAAATCCATAAAACAAATATTCATCAAGGAGTTGAGAGAATGGGCGATCTTCGCTAAACGAGCTTGAAACTCGGCACAAAAGGCGTCCTTAGCCTCTTAAATCCCGCACCTCTTCGGTCCATCTCAGCTCTGAATCTGACGTTGAAGATAACGCACTTCCGACGCCTTGGCCTTCCTTGCTTGTTTTGCCTTGAGCAAAGAACTGGTAGTCTTCCCGAGATCCCCCTCGAGATCACTGATCTGATCCTCCAACCGGGACACTTCGAGAGAATGGGCATCCTCGATAACCTTCAGTTTAACTTCAAACTGCGAAGACGCTTCCCATGATTCTGCTATCTCCTTCGCAAGATGCTCGACCTCCAACCCACTGTCGTTAATCAACCCATCGATCATAGATACAAACTGCGCAAAACGAGATAAGCGTAAGAAAAGAGCAAGCATTTTAACAAATGAACATCTTCGAGACAAACCTTCGCACGATGCTGTGGCATCAAGCTCGAACCAGATGCTCCAAGTGATGAAGGGCCATCCTCACGCCCCCTTGGTGCACCTTCTCTTCTTAGCCGCGTCAGTATTGGTGCAATTCCTCTTTCGACCTTTCGGCGGAGCGGTCGGAGTGGCACTAGGAGCGTGCAGTGCCATGACAGTCTCTCTCTTGGCTGGAGGAGGAGGCATCAATTCAGGAGCCTGTTCCTTTTTGTCAATAGGAACCGGTGTCATAGATGAGACGGGAGGTTGGGCTGAAGTATCCGGCACAGGCGCAAGTGCGGTGGCCGCCCCTCCATGAGAAGTGACATCATGCAAATGCCATGTCTCGACATCAGAGGTCGAGATGTTGGTCGGAGCAGGAAGCTTCAACGGTTCGGTAAGAGCTGAGCCAAACTCATTCTCAGCATCACGACGATCCAACTTATCCTGAAAAGAAAGGAACCCTGCGACACAAGCCGGCATAGCACCAGGAAGGTTTGAGTTCGACGAGTTCGCATGAAGGGCAGCATCGCCCATCTCAACGTCGCATCTCTTCTTGTCACCTTGGGAAGAAGACATCTTAGCGTAAAGTTCTAAGAGAGAAGGCAAAGAGAGTTTGGAAAGTCGGGAAGGTGTGGAGAGAATGAAGAATGAGAGTCCACTACTTATAGAAATATAAGGACAAATTGGCTCTCCTAAATGAAATAATCATGGAAAAAGTTTTCAAGAGATAAAGGAAACGCATTCCTAGCCATAGATTCCAATTAAAAACATCACTCGCCCGCAAAAATCGTCTCCGGAACTTGCAGGCTAGGGGGCTAATTGGTGGGTTCAAAAATGATACTCCCAAAATCAACGTCTAAGATCGCTACTCTTAGGGAACTTTCCCGAAATAATTGCAGAAGAAGGACTGGAGTAAAAATCTTTGAAAAATCAAACAGGCTTTGACTTCATCTAACTCGTCGAATGGCGTGTGGAACGGTCCGAGCCCAGCTCGCCATATGGCAAGTGGGACGAAACTATGCCCAGCTCGCCATATGGCGAGGGGGACGAAACGTTCCCAGCTCACCATATGGCGAGCGGGACGATTCAAGCCCAGCGCGCCATATGGTGACTGAGCGAACTGAGCCAAGCTCGCCATATGGTGAGCGGGACAATCCGAGCCCAGTTCGCTATATGGCGAGTGGGCGAACCGAGTCCAACTCGCCATATGGCTAGCGGAACAATTCAAGCCAACTCGCCATATGGCGATGGGCGAACTGAGCCTAGCTCACCATATGGCGAGCAGGACGATCCAGACCCAGCTTGCCATATGGCGGGTTGGGCGACCTTTCTCCAACTTGCCATATGGCGAGTTGGACGACCCATCTCCCGCTTGCTATACGGAAAGTGGGACAGATCATAAGGCGACCAGCCCTCGTTCTTTGGGTCTCAACCGGACTGGATTGTATCTTATCTCATCCCTATTGGAGTTACCGTTGAAACTTTACGATAAAAACCGCGAAGACTTCTTTTCTCGTATAAGTTTAAATCAATCGTATAAAATGGCAACGGTTAACTTAAACACCAAATCCACCTTGACTATACGATTGATTTCGACTCTTTTATAAACCCGACGTCATACCAAAGGTGATTTCTCAAGAAATCGCAGAAATGCTTAAGTCAGAAAACAGCCTGAAAAGGTCTAAAACGCGGCTAAAGCCCACTTATGATTTTAGACGCGAATAAGCCAAAGGTCACTATGACGGTTTATCTTTTATTTGCAGGACATGATAAATGTCAATTTTCCAAGAATAATGACGAAGACCGGGAAAAATGAGATATTTCCGCAAAGAGATAGACTTGGGCCCAAAGGCAAAAGAGGAAAAGAGCCACCGACCCCTGAAGACATATATAAGGGGAGCTAAAGCAAGGAACGCCGGGATCCGAGACTTTTAGACCTAGAGAATTCCTATTAGCTGAAAAGAACTTAGAACTTAAGTGGCTAGACTAGTGGGTTATACTTAGAATTTTTTCCCACTTCTGTTCTGCGGTTTTTGTTGTTAGCAATTCTCTATTCACCCTGTTTTCAGTGAGATTTTGTGACTATGTTCCTATTAATCAATAAAACGCCTTGTTGCAATTCTCAATCAATATTTTGTTATCTTTCTCTTTTTTGATTTTGTGTGTTTTTGCAGATAATTCGGGTTTTCAAGGAAAGTCGAGCATCTTGGCTTTTCTCAATTAACTAAAATTGACAGTGTAAATTTTTATTTCCACACTCGTGAACCATCAAGCGAATCCCCTTCCACTGAAATGACAATTGGATGTGTTTAAGAGTTTTAAGAACACCCGGATGACCACCAATGAGACCACCATGACACTCTTGTAAAGTCAAAGGCACAAAGCGAGATGTATGTGGAATCAACAATTGTTTCTTATACCATAGCTTGCCATCAATGACAGACTAACCCTTGTTCACATGTTCTCCGGCCAGTACCCGTTTCTTAAGAGTCCTTATGTCTTCAAATAACTCAACCTCTGCATAGATATCTTGTAACTGAATCACCCGAGGAACAATTAAGGCCAACATGGATGAGCTAGGCCCCACGACAGAGCCCTACATCTGACGTGAAAGACCATCAACATCTTTATTTTCAATACCAAGTTTGTAAAGAATGTCAAACTGAAATCCCATAAGCCGAGTCAGCCAGCGTTGATACTCCATAGAAACTTCACGCTGTTCCAAAAGAAACTTCAGGCTCTTCTTGTCTAGTATGTACAATGAAACGACGACCCACCAAGTAATGTTTCCATTTCAGAATAGCAAGAACAATAGCCATCAACTCTCTCTCATAAATTGGCTTCAATTGTTCTCGTGGAGTTAAACTGCGACCGAAGTAAGCAATGGAATGTTTGTTTTGCATCAACACTGCCCCTAAGCCCACACCAGAAGCATCAGTCATAACAATAAATAACTAAGCAAAATCTGGTAAAGTAAGAACCGGAGCAGTAGACATCACCTTCTTGAGCTGATCAAAAGCCAACTGAGCCTCATGAGACCAACATAACTTATCCTTACGCAGCAGATCAGTCAATGGCTTGGCAAGGACACCATAATGCTTTGCAAAACATCGGTAATACCCAGTAAGTCCCAAGAAACACCTTAATTCCTTGATAGTATGCGGTGTTGGGCAATGTTGCATTGCCTTAGTCTTAGAAACATCTGTTGAAATGCCACGAGCTGAAATAATATGACCGAGGTACTTCAGTTGGGGCTGACCAAAGACACAGTTATTCTGATTGGCAAATAAAGTTTGATCAGCCAAAATCTGTAACACAACCCAAAGATGATCACATCCTCTGCCTCATTTACATACACCAATATGTCATCGGAAAAAACAAGACAAATTTACGAAGGAATGGATGAAATATCTCATTCACCAGACCTCGCAAATGTGGCTGGTGCATAAGTGAGGCCGAAAGGCATCACTAGAAACTCATTTTGATCCTCATGTGTATGAAATGATGTCTTCTCTACATCATACTCCTTCATGCGTATCTGATGATACCCTGAACGTGAATCCAGCTTTGAGAAGACTGAAGCACCATGTAACTCATCCAATAAATGATCAATCATAGGAATTGGGTACTTGTCTGGAATGGTTGCAGGTTAAGCGCTATGTAGTCCACACAAAAACGATAGGAAGAGTCTTTCTTGCAGACCAACAGAACCATGCTCGAAAAAGGACTACAAATGGGTCTGATAATACCACTGTTCAATTTGTCATCAACCATCGTTGTCATTGCCTCTTTACTTGTTTGAGGATAAGGGTAAGGTCTCACCGAAATAGAAGTCACCGCATGAGATAAATGAATCACATGTTCTAAACCATGAACCGGAGGTAACTCAGTAGGCAAAGCAAAAACACCATCAAACTGACCCAACAAAACCTCCACAACCTTAGGTACCTGATCAACATAAATTATAGCTTCGCCCAACTCTAACGCCTCCTCAAAATTTGGAACCACCACGGAATTAAAATGAAGAGAGGGATCTCCACGCAAAGTCAATGTCTGCAACCCCTGTTTAAAAGATATCTCATGAGTTTTCCAATTCATCAAACAGGTTCCTAAGGTATGCAGCCAAGTAATACCCAAAATCACATCTGCTCCACCTAATTCCAAAGCCACAAAATCCCTTGTAAATGTTGCCCCTTGTAGCTGAAATGGAACACATTTACAGATCCCCGTAGCTTCCACAATAACCCTTGTTCCAAGCAAGACTTGAAACCTTCTCTCCATATACCAGGGCAGTCTAGCCTTATTCACCACATGAAGAGCCACAAAGTTCTAGGTCCACTATCAATCATTACTACAAACTCGTGTTTATCAAACTTCCCTTTAACCTTGGTCGTAGTTGGTGTATCAATCCCCCAAAAAGCGTTCAACAACAACTCAATTGAACTCTTATCAGAATCCACTTTGGTACCTTCTGAATCAAAGACGCCTTCATCTAATATCTCCACCTCAAATCCATTGATAACTGTCAAAATCGGAATTCTCTCTTTGGACATAATGTGGTTTAACATATGGCCCATTACATTTGAAACAAACACCATCTTTTCTCATCTGATCCAGCTCTGCATCAGTGTACTTTTGGCGAGGTCTTTCATAACATGCTTCAAACCATTATAAAACATATGCTCCAGATTACATTTATCAAATCCAGTCACAATAGACCTCAGTGCTTCAAACCCATTCACATACTCCATAATAGATAATGTATGTTTGAGAGAAAACAAACGTTTACCCAGATCTTCTTCCAAGTGCTGTCTAAACCGAGATACCAGCCTCCGTTTGAACTGTAACCAGTTAGTGAATGGTTCGTGATCCATCTCCGCATTAAACAAATTGAGCACCGGCCCTTCCAAACTCATAGAGACAAACTGTAACCTTTCCATGCCATAAAAAAATTCAATACAAAAATAACGCTCCACTCGAGCCAACCAATCAAAGGGATTTGTACCAGAAAACACAGGCATCTCCACCTTCTTCAACATGCTTTCATGATTTTCAATCACAAAGGGAGGAAGTTGATAAATGATAACCTTGACTCATACAGTCTGAAGCTAAACAAGAAGATGAAGACAGATCCAAAATTGGTGAGTTTGGAGTCGCAATTCTCTTCCCATGCGCATTCTCCGTCTGTTGATCTAGCAACAGTTGAGTCAAGCGATCAAAGCGCTTATCCAAATAATCAAAACGAGCATCATATGAACAATAAAAGCAGTTGTATGTTGTCAAATCCTGAATCAACGACTGAAACCAATTTTGATCCTTTAGAGTTTGGATCCTTCAGAAAATTCAATTTACACCCATAACTGAATAATAAAAAATCTCTGAGTTGAAGAGGTTTTAATCAGAAAAAAAGTGGACAAAAATCTTGATTGATTGAACAATCTTAATCCTTTTTATCTCTATGGAAACTGAAGAAGTAATTTAGAAAACATACCCAATGAAGAAGAAGAGAAACAAGATAGTTTCGCCAGCACAGATTCGTTGTTTAAGAGTTCAAAAAGAAAATATATATCTATTACTATAAAGAAGAGTTTGACTCTCTTCTCCTGGATCAAGTTCTCTAATGACAGAAATGGGTTTCAAAATTTCTAAAATGACACCATGTTATTTTCTTTTTATTTTTAATTTAAATTTAAATAAAAAGTAAGTAAAGTAACCAAAAATCCCTAAGAACTTAAACCTATTTACTAACCTATGCCACTGTTATCCTACCTAAAATCTAACATATATTCTGACCCAAAATTCAACTCATTTAAAACCCTAAATCCCAAATCAAACACAATTTATTTCACTTCCCACAATTTAAAGTTGTTGTTCTTGTTCTAATCTCAGATTTTAATTTTTTTTTTTCTTGTTCTTATTCCAAATCGTTCAGTCCATTATCACTTTTAATCTATTTCTTCTTTTATAAAATAAAATTTTATTTTTACTATAAAAATTCGCGACAAAGAAGAACACTTGGTATTACTAGTACCACTAGTACAACTAAAACTAGTACAACTAGTACAACTAGTTTAACTCGAACTAGTACAACTAGTATAACTAGTATAACTACTATAACTAGAACGAGTACAACTCAATTGAGTATAACCAGTACAGCTAGTACAACTATAACACGTATAACTAATACAAACTTGCAATTAATAGTGATTTTTGATTTTTGTTTTCAGCGTATAAATGATATTAGAAAAAATGATATTAGAAAAAATGATGACACTAAAACCAATGAGACATGTTGGCCAAGTCTTCCCTCGCTTGCATATGTCAAATACATGAATATTTTATTTTCCATGATATTTTATTTGGATAATGATTTGTTTATAAGTTGTATTAATTATACTAGTTGTACTATTTTTAAAAATGCATGTTCCTCTTTCTGCTCTAAAAGCCGAAGAAAATATCTACATAGTTGAAAAAGTTGAAGTAGAAAAAAAATTTAGAAGAAGATACTGCAGAAGATGATGTAAAATCATCATAAGTTTGAAAAGAATGCATAAGCATTCATGTTTGGAGTTTAGACTACAACAATAAAACTCAACTGGTACAACGAGTTTATATATTGTAGTAATATTACTAGTTTAATTGTATCATCACTTGAGTTGTATTGTTTTTCAATTGTGTTGTAGTCTTCTCGTCTTAATATCCGTTTTTATATACATGAAAATAAGGTATGAGATAAACCAACTGTAAATACATATACAAGAAGAATATAGTGATACTTGTATATTTCGATATAAAGAGATAACATACCAATGTATACTTTATTTCCATCAAGAAGAAAAATCTATAATGCACAAAATTATTTAAAAACAAGTGGATCATGTATAACCAGTATAATTCTTACAGCTAGTACAACGAAGAGAAAAATATGTATGATTGATATAACTGGTATAACAATTAAATAAACCTTTAAATATAAGGTATGTCATGTAAGCTTATGGAGTTGAATAATAATTTGAATATGCATACTATATGGGTTAGAGTGAAAATTTAAAAGTTTATAGGATGATTCAAAAGTTTTTTTGTATAACCAATACAACCAGATTAACTATGATAAAATTACTTTTACGGGTACAACTGATACTACTAAACAAAAGAATGTACATATATCATGTTTAAAACGTGGTGCGCATTTAAAACGTGGTAAACAACTAAAATGTGATAAACTTATTAGCATGTAGTTGTACCAGTATTTCAGTTGTACAATCGTATACATAGTTGTACCGAGTTTTGGGTTGTACAAGTTTGTACATAGTTGTATTTTGTTCAGAATTTGAAATAGGTAGTTCAATTAGTAAATAAATTACATCAGTTGTACTATTTGTATATATTTACGTACCTAGAATCACATATTATGGAATCATTAATTTTGTTTAAATATATTCATTGTATTATTTTCAAAAATATAGTGAACAAACAAGTAAACAAACCTTTAAAGTATAAAGTAGATCATGAAAACTTATGTGATTGTGTAATAATTTTGGAAAAAATGGTTAAATTTCAAATAATTAGGAAAAACCATTCTAAAGACCTTCCAACTTGTCTAGTATGCGGTTATTTTCATATGGAAAGCCAAATAATTTTTAAAAAAAAAAATAATTGAAAAAGTTGTAACAGTTGTACTAGTATTTTATGTTTGGTATATACAAAATAGTTATACTAGTTGTACTAGTATTACAATCTAATAGAAAAATTGAAAAACTTAGTTGCACCACATAAGAATTAAATATATCTCAGTTGTACAATTTCTATATGTTTACATACTTGGTATCACATAATATGAAATCATTATTTAAAAAAATATATCATTGGTGTATGTTTTTCAAAAATATGGTGAACAAACAAATAAACAAATTGTTAAAGTATAAGGTAGATGATATATAGTATTAATGGTTTTAACATCTTTTTCTTAATCATATTAGTGCTTTGAGTTGCATTTCGGTGTCTAAATTACATAAATACGAAGCTTTGTTATCATAGACCAATAGAAATATTTGTTTGTCTATTTCATATGAAAACATGATTTACTAGCTATGCATATTGTAGTCGTTGGATATTGCACATGAATTATACTATTTATATATTAGTTATACCAGTTATATCAGTTATACAATTTGTTAATATATTTGGTTGTACGAGTTATACTAGTTGTACCAGCCGAATGAGAGAAATATAAAAAAGAAAATTGTGTGGTTGTGATTAAAGAAGTGAAATGATTATGTGGTTGAGATTAAATAGAAAATGTGTCTCAGTTGAAGGAAAGAAAATAAAAATAAAAATTGTGTGGTTGTGATTGATAAGAAAAAAATGATTCAATGGTTGAGATTAGACTTTCATTAATGGCACTATAGTAATTTTTTGGGGGTAATGTAGAATTTTTTTAGTTTTGTAGAATAGAAAGAGAGGGTTGTGTTCTATATTAGAATAATATCCTCTTCTCCTTCTGCCTTGTCAAAAAATAACGCAAGGAGGGGACGACACGTGTCCAATTCTATTTTATTTTTTTGTTGATTTTGTTTGTTTCGGTATGGGCTTTTAAGAATTATATAGGCTTGGACTAAAATTAATAAAAGTTAAACCCATTTACCTTTGCCTTAATGTCGTCAACTCACGACTAATAACTACTTTGATATCTAGGGGTTCATATTCCTTCTTCAATCTCCGACAATTGAGTTCCAGAATGGTGTGTGAGTCAAATCGTCATGAGGAATCTATGGGTCGAGCTTCATTGACGCCCTTTGTAAGTTCAAGAAATTGGAGCTTGGTAGGCTGTTGCAGTGGTGAAGTTATGGTTCGTAACATGTGTTACACAAGAAGACTAATGTGTTACACATGTTTCGGAGAATAAAAAGGAAACGTCAAGATGTGATGTTTTGGGATATTTCCATATGTTTAGTTGACGAAATTGGAAGATTTTGTGATGCTAAAATATAGGAAATAATATATTAGATAATAAGAAAAGATTATTTAATATATATCTTGGTTTTTCTAGAATTAGGGTTAGAGCTTTTCACGTTGTAATTCTCACAGAGAAACACAAAGGGGTTTTGGGATTTCATAGCTGAGTGAATTGGTAGACTTGATCAACAGGGGTTGAGTCAAGCAAGTTGAGTGTGTTAGAAATAGATCTGTGTCGAGTCGTGTAATTCAGATCAAACAAGTCTGTAAGAGATTGTGTAAAAAATTTCTAATAAAAGAGATATGTGTTCTTGGAATTACTTTGTGCCTTGTGTTTTTGCTATATCTCGATTTACACCCTTTCGTATTAGGTTCTTCTCCTCTGAAACGTAACGGGATCCATTGAAATAGCCATTAACAACCAACCATCTATACCCCTTCAACCCACAAATCAATCATTCAATGCTTCTTACATCATCCTCACAACTCCTAATAACACTAGAATGATAACTTTGTGCAGGAACCTATGCTAACTGGATCGTTTCTCTTTGCCCATCCTATTGATATAATGCATGATTGATCAAGTACAATCATTAAAACCAAAAACTATGTCTTCTGCTCTGGATGTATCACATTAGTAAGAAACCATGGAATCAATTTGCAGGGTGAAAAAGTTGATTCAAAGTCAATTGACTGTAAAGTTCATGGATTGTTGCTATCAGGCCAAGAAGCTTTATAATCAAATACGCAGCCATGGTTAAAGATTACTCGATACGTATGTTTTTCCATATCTAAATAATTATATCTTCACTTATATATAGATACTCCGGTTTCTTTCAGGCATATACTTCTTGTTTTTCTGTGATTGTATTCATATATTATCTTAAAACATTTTTTAATATGCCTGAATATAACAGGGAGATCAAGCGTCGATCATAGGTGGAGCAATAGAGTCTGTGAGAGAGCTGGAGCAACTTCTACAATGCCTAGAGTCACAAAAGCATCAGAGAATCCTTGGAGAAACTGGTAATAAGAAAATTTGGGAAATGACCACGACAATGACTTCTTCTTCACCAATAACTTCTTCTTCACCAATAACTTCAGTTGCTAACCCGCTAATTATTACTGGAAACGTAACTGAACTAGAGGGTGGAGGAGGAGAGCTCCAGGAAGAAACAGCAGAGAAGAAGTCGTGCTTGGCTGATGTGGAGGTGAAGCTTCTAGGGTTTGACGTGCCATGATCAAAATACTTTCAAGAAGAAAACCAGGATAAATGATTAAGACTATTGCTTATTTGGAGGATCTTATCTCTCTATTCTTCACACTAACATCACTACCATGAAACAAACCGTCCTCTACTCCTACAATGTCAAGGCAAGTTTCACCTTTGTACATTATAGTCGTAGGCGTTTATATATATAGTACATTCTACATATAAAGTTTTTTACCCATATGTTTGGATTACTATAATAAAAATATGCATATTTAGTAAGCTACAAGGAAAGTGGACGTTGAAGGTTTCCTCCCAGCACAAGCTTCCATAGACGCAACCAAGGACTCCATGTAAGTTTGTTTTCTCCAGAACACCAAAGTATTTCACACGTTTACTCTGTTACCTTAGTCACAACAAACTATGTAATGTTTTAATGTAAACGCAGGGATCTTTACGCAGCTTACATCAAACCTGGCTTGCAGCATTGATGAACATACCGGTCAAATACGTTCCTCCATGTTTGTTTTGATGCCTTCTCCGGTTCGCTGGAGAACAAACTCAATGTGAGTGGATCATTCTCACCGTTCGATAACATCCTGTTTTTCAATTTGAGTTTAAGCCACTTCGTTCAAATTCTAGGTTTTATGTTGAGATCCATACGGATCTTAGTCAACACGGTGAATGAATGGATTCAGCGAGATGGAAGCCTGTTGCTGTCTCCATAATAGTCTGAAACACATCCACCGAACCGTGTCTTTTTCTGCAGTTTTAATGTGTCTGACAATGAGAGGCCCAGGTCTTTGTGATTATCAGGTATGCTCTCTTTTGTACTGGAAACAACACCTCTAACAAATGACTGGTTAGTGTCTATGGGACGATTTTGGATGGGTTTTGTTAGATAGATTGAAAGATGTCTCTGCAGAACGTGAACAATATTCCAAGGCAAGAAAAATGGAAGGATAATATAGAAGCGGGGAATATCCGTAGGACTCTTTTTACATGCGTTTGGAGAAGGTGCATCACTAAAAGTGAGGGATATATACTGCATCTGCAGGAAAGTGAAGGCCAAGGTTTTAAGAAACAAATCGGGAAAGTGGATGTCAGACTGATCAAACTTCACAAATGGCCTATGGAACATCAGTGATGCAGTATAAAGTCTCGTGATACACACAAGATCATTATGTCTTGCTCTGTTTCGTATAATAGATAGAAGAACACTTCGTATAAAAGAACAACTTATCTTTAATTAAGTTTAGAAAACTTCTTCTCAAAAACTAAACTTGTCTTTGTGTTTGTCTATCTTGTTATCTTATCTCTAGCTCTAGCTTAGCTATGATCTTATATAGGAGTACTAACAATCTTATTCCTAAATGGAAAACTACTCTTTCCTATTCTTATAACACAAAGGAATATAACTTAAGCCTATCTTATTTCTTAACCAACTTGTTAAGACTATCTTGGGCTTCAAGTTATGGAAGCTTATCCAACAATCACCCCCTTAAGCTTCATCTTCTCTTTAGTCATGTCTTGCATTCCGATCAAACTCCTCATTTCAGTAAATTTGATTTTTGCCAATGCCTTAGTCAATATGTCTGCCTTTTGTTCAGCTCCTGGTACATACTCCACGTCAACAAGCTCCTTTTCAATGCACTCCCGTATGAAATGGTAACGTTTATGGATGTGTTTACTCTTGCCATGAAACACTGGGTTTTTAGCTAGTGCAATTGCAGACTTGTTGTCGATCTTGATCACGACTTGTTCTGTCTCCCATCCTGTGATTTCACTTAGGATATCTTGGAGCCAAATCGCTTGCCTTGATGCCTCCGTTTCAGCCATAAATTTGGCCTCACATGATGATAACGCTACGGTACCCTGTTTTTGAGAGCACCACGTGATTGGTGATGAACCAAAATAGAATATGTGTCCCGTAGTACTTCTTCCATCATCTTGATCGATATTATGGCTACTGTCGCTGAATCCAACTATCTTCTTGGTTCCAGCTCGATGAAACTTAATCCCAAACGCCACAGTCCCTTTGAGATATCGAAGTATATGTTTCATCATTTCTCCATGAGACGTGCGAGGGCTTTGCATATATCGGCTTGCCACTCCGACAGAGAATGCTAAGTCCAGCCGAGTGTGAAGTAAGTATCTCAAACAGCCAATGTTTCTTCTATACCCTGTTGAATCTATTTCTTCTTCATTGTCTGCTTTTGCGATTTTCAGACCGAAGTTCATAGGTATTTTGGTGAAATTGCAGTCTTCTAAACCGGCTTCTTTCAAGATCCTTTTTGCATTAGCTTCTTGTTTGATTTCAATTCCATCATCTCCTTGATAAACTTCAATACCAAGATAATAAGTGAGTTTCCCGAAATCAGACATTTCAAATTTTGATGCCATTCCCTGCTTGAAATCACTTATAGCTCTCGATGTACTTCCTGTTATGAACAGATCATCGACATAAATGGCCACAATCAGTAGATGTTCTCCTTCTTCTCTTCGGTATACACATGTTTCCTTTGGGCATTTTTTGAATTTCATAGCTTTTAGGATTTGATCCAGCTTTGTGTTCCAAGCTCTAGGAGCTTGTTTCAATCCGTATAAGGCTTTTGAAAGCTTGTACACTTTGTTTTCTTCTCCTTTTATTTCAAAACCTTCGGGTTGTTCTACATACACATCTTCTTTTAACTCTCCGTGTAAGAACGCAGTTTTGACATCCATATGATGGATCTCCCAGGCCTTGTGATGCTGCTAAAGCTATTAGAAGTCTTATGGTTTCAAGTCTAGCAACTGGTGCAAAGACTTCGTCAAAATCAACTCCTGATTCTTGTGCATATCCTTTAGCTACAAGGCGTGCTTTGTACTTGTTGATTGAGCCATCTGCATTTTTCTTGATTTTAAAAATCCATTTAAGACCTATTACCTTCACTCTGTTTGGCTTGTCAACTAGTAGCCAGGTCTTATTTTTGTTGATTGAATCAATTTCTTCTTTGCTTGCTTGTCTCCATTGAAGTAGAACCTTAGCTTCTTTGTAACTTCTTGGTTCACTTTCAATAGAGAGTAGTAAACTCTCGCATACTGTTGCAGCTTGGAGTACATAGTCGTTGAGATAGGTAGGTTGAACAACTTGGCGACTTGATCTCCTGAGAGGTTGCGTTTGTTGTTGATTTTCTTGTGGTTCATCACTGTGAGTGTCTTCGCTAGTGGTGTCATCGTTTTGATCATGATCAGAATTGCCACCGATATCCTCTGTATTGTGCTCGGTTTCATTCTGATCAGTGTCATTATTTGGATGATCACCAACAACCACGGGTCCCTCTCCAATATCTATTACTTCGCCCCATCTCATATGGAACATACCAGGATCCCTACTTGGTCCGTTTGTGGTTTTGTTCCAGTTCCAGCTTGTCGATTCATCAAACACTACATCTCTACTCACCACTACTTTTCGTGTTGATGGATTGTAGAGCCTATATGCCTTTGTTCCTGGCTCGATCCCAAGATGTACGAGTGTTTGTGATCTATCGTCCAGCTTCTTGAGATGTGTTGTCTCCAATTTTGCATATGCCAAGCCCCCGAATACTTTTAAGTGGTCTAGCTTCGGTTTCTTCTCTCACAGACTTTCATAAGGAGTCATGTTATCAAGGGATCTTGTTGATACTCTGTTTATTATGTAACATGAGTGTCGAACCGCTTCTCCCTACAAGAAATTAGGTACTCTCATTGCTTTCATTGTGCTTCTTGCCATCTCCATGAGTGTACGATTTCTTCTTTCTACTACGCCATTTTGCTGCGGAGTATATGGTGCTGTGAGGTGCCTCTTGATACCGCTTTGATCACAGAAATCATTGAATTCTTTTGAAGTGAATTCACCCCCTCTATCAGTTCTTAGGGTCATGATTTCTTTGTTGAATTATTTATCCACTAACTGTTTGAAAGCTATGAATTTCTCGTATGAATCTCCTTTTTCTTTCATTAAAATTGTCCACATGTATCTTGAGAAGTCATCAACTATAACAAATATGTATTTGTTATTTGACACAGTTGGTGGAGTTATAGGTCCGCATAGATCAGCATGTATTAGTTCCAGGGGCTTTGATGCTCGGTAAGTTGCTGATTTTGGGAATGAAAGTCGGGTTTGTTTGCCGACTAGACAGGATTCGCATATCCTAGTTTCTTCTCTCAGTTTTGGTAGTCCTTGTACCATCTCTTGCTGGGACATATTTTTCAAAGTTTTGAAACTTATATGTCCAAGCCTTGCATGCCATCTCCATGTCTCATCTTCTATCATTGAGTTGAGACACATAGGCTTTCCAATATCTAAGTGAATCTTGTAAAGCCTGTTTGGTGATCGTGTGACTTTCACTAGCAGTCTTCCTCTTGGATCATGTACTGTTAGGTAGTCTTCTCTCATTCTCACATCACACCCGACTTCAGTAGCTTGTCCCAGGCTGAGAATATTACTCTTGAGGTCAGGAATATAATAGATGTTGGTAATGAGATTTTGTTCTCCTGTTTTGCCTTGAAACACGATCAATCCTTTTCCTTGTATGTCAACATAGGAGTCATCTCCAAATTTTACTTTGCCTTTAATTTTCTTATTGAGTTCTGAGAAATAAGATTTGTTTCCAGTCATGTGATTGCTGGCTCCGTTGTCCAAGTACCAAATTCCATCTTGATTTTCTTTGGTTTCATACTTCTTTGGTCTCAGATTCTCTTCGTTTAGGAATACAACTTGATGCATATAAAGCACTGGATCAGCTTCTTCTGTCTCTGCTTTATTTGCCTCTTGTACCTTTTGTATTCTCTCAGGACACACTGATGAGAAGTGTCCTGGTTTGCACACCGAAAGCAAATTAGTTTCGATCTATCCTTCTTCTCTTTTCCTTGGTTTCGATTTGGCTGGTTTGATGTTCTGTCATATGAGTTGAATCTGCCTCTACCACGTCCTCTGAAACTTTGTCCACCTCTTCCACGACCCTTCCATTGGTTTGAGGTGTTAGTTTGTTGATTTGCGTATAGAAGCTTGCTCTGAGTTTCATTGTTATTTTCTTTATCGAGAATACATTCTTCATATGTTTTTAATCTCCCAACAATATCTACAAATCCTGTTGTGTTTAAATCCAGGATTTGTTCCAAGGAAGCTATGATTTGTATAAACTTCTTTCTTGGTAAGCTGTTGAGAAATTTCTTGACTAGTTTATTTTCCTCAATAGTTTGGCCAATAGCAGTTGCCTTAGAAGAGATTTCGGATAGTTTTCCTGCAAAGTTGTCTATAGAATCTGACTCCTTCATTTTTAATCTTTCAAACTCAGACATAAGAGTTTGAAGTCTTGCTTCTTTAACACGATCAGCACCTAGATTTCGAGATTTGATCGCGTCCCATATCCCCTTTGAAGTTTCTTGTTCGCCAACTTGCAAAATAAGAGCTTCAGGGATGGCTTGAAACAATAAGCCTATCACGACACTGTTTCTATCAGGATCGTCCATTCCAGGTTCGATTGTGTCCCATACTTTGTATATCTTCAACAAAACCTTCATTCTCATTGACCATACGGTGTAGTTTGTTGCGTTTAGTGTGGGACATTGAATCGATGGTGGTGAGAACTCCTTTGGGCGAGTTACAATCTCGTCTCCCCTGATTTGATCTTCCTTTTGTGTGTATTTTCTTTGTGATGATTAACGCCTTTGCTCTGATACCAATTAAAGTCTCGTGATACACACAAGATCAATATGTCTTGCTCTGTTTTGTATGAAACTCTGTTTCGTATAATAGATAGAAGAACACTTCGTATAAAAGAACAACTTATCTTTTATTAAGTTTAGAAAACTTCTTCTCAAAAACTAAACTTGTCTTTGTGTTTGTCTATCTTGTTATCTTATCTCTAGCTCTAGCTTAGCTATGATCTTTTATAGGAGTACTAACAATCCTATTCTTAAATAGAAAACTACTCTTTCCTATTCTTATAACACAAAGGAATATAACTTAAGCCTATCTTATTTCTTAACCAACTTGTTAAGACTATCTTGGGCTTCAAGTTTGGAAGCTTATCCAACACAATATACATATCATACTTGCTGAGACAATAAGTTAGAAGATTACAAACAAAAAACTGTTTGTAAGTGTGAGAGAGCTTTTTAGTATGAATGTTATGTGATCAACAACCTGGGCTGTATTGCAGCGATACTAATGTGGATGCTCCATTCATATGCTTAAATGAATTTTCAGATTTAATTTCTTTAAAGTATTCTGGAATTTGTTGTTGACTAAGTTTGTTAGCTTTGTTTCATTTGAAATAAATAAATATATTTTTGGTTTACATTTTAATAGAATATCTTTCACACACATAACCTTGAGATCAATACCACAACCGAACAAGTTTAACCTGAACCAATTTAACTTTGGTTCAGACTCGATTATAACTTTGGTAAGATTTGAAATGATTTTTCTTAACAAATTTCATAGTACATTCAATCAAGTTATTGCTTTATTCGATTATATGGAGATTCTATATATCAACAAAAATTAATGAAAAAATAATTTACACACACTAAAATCTCTATAAATTAATACTCGATAAATGAATAAACATAATAATTAATAATTTTTCTGATTCCAAATTAGACATGTGTAAAATATAGAAATAATTTAATAAGATAACAAAAATAATATTTAGGAAACTCTTTTTTAAATATATGATCCTAATAAAATTGTAGTTACTAACTAATATATATAATATAAATAAAGAATTTTTATTTTTCTATAAAATGAGTTTCATCTCTAATTTTATTTTTTCATTAAAATATATTGGTGTTATTTCACTGAATCCCAATATATAAAAGGGGTTGATATTGAGCTCTTAGGTTGTCCACGTCGGCCAAAAAAACAACCTATCACAAGTTGACATGTCAGCATCATTGACAAGTTACTTTTGTTTCCTTTATCTTCCTCCCACCGGCAAAACCTAAAGACACCGGTTGCAAATACTGTCTTCCATCCTCCATTAAATTAAATAACCACACCGCTACCGATTCACTTTCGTCCCTCTCTCCTTTTTCTATATAAACGATTTTGATTTTGAAAAGTTAAGTCGGTGTTAATAGAATCGATTTCATATGACGTTACCAGATATTGGATGTGATCGCCGTTGAATCATTGGAGCAACGTCCGTTTCAGCATCCCCCTGATGTTTCAGAAACGCATTTCTTCTCTTCTGAGCAGCGTATCTAACAAAGATGTGGGTGAAGCTCTCAAACAATTTACATCTATTCTGATCCAACTGCTGCAGAAACATTTGCGTCGAAGAAAGTTGTGGTTAAACGGTTTACTCTCTCCTTACATTCTAAACTAAAACCTAGGAATCTAATTTTAGTGGTTTATCTTTGTTTTATTGCAGTCATAAGCTGGGCATAAGGTTTAACAACCACTCAGTTGAGACAGTAGGATCTCTTGCGTGTTGATCATACAAGGTTTGTTGCTAGCCTGAGCTTTTTATATTTTTTTGTGAGAATAAATGGAGTATGAGAAAAAATTAACCAATCACTATCATTCATTGTTCCTAATATTGACCACTCTCTTTTGTTTTTCTTTGTTTCAGGTATGTGCAGGTTGCAGAGTTTAAACGCCTCCTCGGTGTTAAAGCTAACACCAAAGAATTAATACTTATGTGTAAGCCGTGACAGAAGATTCCAAAAGAATTTGATGCTACAACCACTTGGTGACAGTGCAACAGTATTGGAAGGATCCTAGGTCAGTCTTAGATTCCATTATCTGTGCCTCTATTCATTGTCTTGAAAATGGCTCTTCTTCTTATGTTTTGTATCTAATTCTCTCATCGATCATAACACGACCAGGTGAAATTTGTTTGCTTGGTTTTTATATTCATCAGTGCCTTCTAAGATCAGTGAACATATTTTTGGATTGTCTAGGGTCACTTTAGTTCTTGCTGGTTTGGTGCTGTAGAATCATTTGGTTAAGTTCTGCACCAATATTACATGGTAACACCAATTTCCAACAAGACAAACATTGATGATTGCTAGCATCTTTCTCTTCGAAAGATTAATATGGTGTCCAGAACATCATTTAGATCGTGTATTCACTTAAGTCTATGTGGTCGTACGCTGCAATCGGTAGTAAGAAGATACTACTGTGGTCGCTTGCTTTCAGAGTACATTAATAAAGGTTATTCTCGACATGTGCAGGTACCTTTTTATACAACTAAATAAATGTTGAATTACCTAGCCGAGGATGCTCTATACATGGACAATGTTTCTGATGAAACGGAAGATGTTGACGATGATTTAGATGAGGACTTTCATGGGGATTAGTGCCTGCATCCGACTGCAATGTCGTTGAGTTTTACTACTCTGTAAGCATATATGCCTTTTTAACAAGTCTAATATTATTTGGTTGATTTGTGCCATTCTTAAATGCCTACGTGAAAATAGGTTCATTAGTCGAGACTCAATTCTTTTTTTTTTTACTCTACTTTGTGGTTTTCTTTGGTTTTAGAGTAATAAAATAGCTGATACTTCGCTTTTAGTTGATGTCTGCTTGGTTCACAAATAATATTGCTTTCAGTTGCTACCATATCTCATTTGCATAATCACCTTAGGATTGCATAGTCACACAGAAAGGGACCATCTTTTTTTCTAATTTCTGGTGGAATCTAAGATCTATCAAAATAAGCACTAACCATCCTTCATTTTCAGGTTATGATCGATGCATATTTGTTTTGTTATTCAATTTTATTCAGAACGTATGATGTATGTTATAATGAGGATGTACAAATTGCTACTACCGTCCGCATAAGTTCTAAAGAAACGGATTCTTACTGTACTAAAAATTTTCTTCGTGGACATCTAACAAAAGTCAGTTTCTTTGTATTATAGTTGAGGAGTTTGTTTTGGGTAACTTACTAATTTCTAGGCACGATCAATGTCTACCTTATGTAACAATTTTTGGTGATCCACAATTCTACCTTGACATCTGGAAAGCATGAAGTTCTCAATATTCAAGGTCATATTTCCCCATCCGAGGTTAGTTCCTCCAGAATCATGAAACATTTTTCTATATAAATCTACATTAGCTAATGATGTTTTTATTAATAAAACTCTTGTGAGGATGCTGGAACGATTTACAAAGACACAAGTGAGTACACTTGCAGTGAGATTAATTTAAGTTGATGTCATAAATTGTATAGATCATGGTTCCGTAGAGGAGTAAGAGCGTTTTCTGGTTTTACTATGGTTTGTACATATTATGGTATGGTTTGTTGAATGATATATTATGGTTAGTTTAATGATATATTATGGTTAGTGACAGACCTTTTTCATAGATTCATCGTTTGTTAATAAATACATGTGCTTCCTTACGACAGATGGGAAGTTTGGACGTCATAGAAGCTAATAAAAACAACAGCAGTGACAAGAGCAGATTAAGAAGAAAATTCTTCAGATAAATTTCCAAGCTGTAATTTGCACCAGCCGTGTAATTTTGTTCCAGCCCTGGAAGTTTAGAAACAAGTTTAGGAACCGATGATTCTCTGAGACCAGAATCCAAGAAGCAGAAGGGATTCTAGTTTTGGTGGATATATAAAGAAAATATCAGAAGTTTTTAATATTTTTGATGCACAGTAACTTTTTCCTGTTATGTAGGAGAGAATGGTTAACATGCAAGTACATGATATGTGAAATGTTTTGACTGCATGTCAATTTGTTTTTTGAGTTTTAACATAAATAAAATGGAGTAGATCCTGTAGGAGATGGATTGTATCCCCATAAGGCCCATTGAAAAGCCGGCCCGACCCATCAAGCGATTGGGCGGTCGGCGGTCCAGTTCGCACTCAACAGTCTCTAGCCGGCGAAAGCCGCACGGCTCGGCTTTTGACTGCTTTTAGTCGCCAAAGCGACTAACGTCGGCTGAGCCAAGAAAAGTCGACTAGGGCAGTCACTTTCTCGGCCCATCGAGCGAAAGGCCCATTAGGTCAACCGACTCGAAGAGGGAGCACGCGAAGATCGACCATAAAGAGGAGAAGAATGTGACAAAGGAAGGGGGCGAGGGAACCTTGATACCAACACTTTTGTACTTTTCCAACTTGTTTGCCGACCATCGGCTCTCTTTGTAATACACATTTCTTACTCTTTAATCGAATCGTCAAACAAACGCTTTCCCGTCCAAAACCCACCGACGAGTCCCGTCTCATTTACTTGTTTAGACTAAACTCGGTTCAAACAGTTGACGCCCACCGTGGGGCTAGACGAAGTAAGCGTCACAAAATCTAGGATGACTCTCACTGGTTCCACCTCCGGGGATGAACCGGAACCAACCCCGGAAGTTGCGCCACAGACCCCCTCCAGCCTCATGGACACTGTCATGGCCGTCTCGCACAACAAGAAGAAATCCAAAAGGCGACCAACCCCCAGCTCGCCGCCTTGGTCGCCGCTCTCGCTATTCCCGCCGGTACTAGCAACCTGCAACCGTTCCGTCGTCAGCTGTTCAATACCGACCAAGCAATTGGAGACGAAGAGCATACCGCCAACACAGCGGACCCGACGACAGCGCGGGAAATCGCTGCGCTTAAACTCTCCTTCCAAGAGATCAGCTCGCAGATTCATCACGTCGCAACCTCAACTCCACAAATAGACCGAGTCCTCGCCGCAACGTTGCGAACCTTTTTTACACATCATATCAGCAAAATACGGCTCCGGTCGACCAAGAAGTTTTGTCTCCCGTCCTACTCTGGTGGCTCAGATCCCGCTGACCACATGACGGCATTCAACATAGCAATGGGGAGAGCCAACTTCGCTGATGACGAAAAAGAGGCTGGTTTCTGTCAGCTGTTCGTCGAAAGACTCACCGGACCAGCTCTCACATGGTTCTCTCGTCTCCCGGAGAATTCGGTTGCTAGTTTCCGAGACCTGTCGGCAGCCTTCTTGAAGCACTACATCATGTTCACAAGACAGGGAGCGACAACTTTCGACCTGTGGCAGCTTTCCCAAGGCGCTAACCAGAGCCTTCGTTACTTCATGGAGAAATTCAAGACAGTCGTCTCTACCGTAGATATCCCCGACAATATCACCGTCGACGCCCTGATGAACACCCTGTGGGTTCATTCAAAGTTCATAGACGATTTATATCCCGACGACATCCCTCCAAGACGCGATCGCTCGGTCCAACAACTTCATCCGCATGGAAGAAGATACTCGGGCAATTCTGAATAAGCAAAACGCCTCAAAGCGGGCCCCGCCGAAAGCAGCCGAAGCCCGTCAGGAGCCACGTCAACATACACCAAACGAAAAGGGAGACAGAAAAAAGGGCTTCTTGTACGCCGTAGACGAGAACGACCTCACCGCCTCTACAGTGGTGGTTCGAGAAAAGGGATGGAATCATTGGGAACGGGATGCCGACCAAAAAGGGCAAAACCTTTCCAACCCTTCCAGCTCGGTAGACCTCACTAAATACTGCGAGTACCACAAAGTCAAGGGTCACGACACCAAAGACTGCAAACAACTCCACGAGGCCTAACTCGCATCCTTCAGTAGCGGCGACGCGAAAGTCGAACCCCCGAGACAACGATCAAAGAATAGCCAAAGTTGGACCAAGAACAAGGACAAGAAAGCCCAGAAGATGCGAGGAAAAACTCCCTCTAACGAGCAGCGAGAAAAAGGACAGGGGACACCCCTGGATGGTGAAAACGAAGACACGAACATCGAGGAGGAGCAACCCAGAAATCGACGGCGAGTGGAAGTAATCCTCGCTCAGCCAGTAACTTCATCAGACGATGAAGCAGTGGCCCCTCAAAGCGACTCGCTAACCGAACCGTTTTCACCAAGGCTCGACCCTAATGTCTGCGATCTGCAGCGCTGACTAAAACGAAAGATAACAATCTTCGAACAACTATCAGTTGGCAAGCCCGATCTCCGAGAGACTCTCAACGCCTCTTGAACCGAGCAGCGAGTAAACCTCGGGCAAGATGACCTCTGAAATCAGCTTAACGCTAACAGCGACGATCTGCGAATCAGCCTCAATCGGCGAAAGGATTCCGATCTGAGCCGACAACTTGAAGCATCAAAGCTCCCCAGGCCGCCTTAGGTCATTGCGTCCCCTGAGGATTCGCCCGACGACTTGCGAACACAAATACGGTCCAAAAGAATCGGGAAACGCCCACAACTTAATGTAATCATGGGTGGGTCCCCTCCTTCTGGTGATTATGTGCGATCCATCAAGGATTATCGCCGAAAGGCAACAATCTCACATAAATGGCCTAGTCAGCCTGAGAATGATCCGCAGATCACGTTCTCAGCCGCCGACGCCGTGGGCGTCCATATGCGGCACAACGATCCGCTCTTAGTTGAACTCGGCATCGGGAATTACGAGGTGACTAAGGTACTGGTCAACACAGGCAGTTCCGTTGACCTGATCTTCCGCGACACGCCCGATAAGATAGGGATTGATTTGTACGATATGAAACCGTGCTCTTGATCGCTCACCGGTTTCAACGACTCTTCCGAGACAATGCTCGGCACGGTACGCCTCCCTGTTTATGCATGCGGAGTCACTCGTACCGTCAAGTTCTCGGTCATAAGCACAGGGGCCCCATATAATGTCATCCTTGGCACCCCGTTGATACACTCGATGAAGGCGATCACTTCAACTTACCATCAATGCCTAAAGTTCCCGGGTCCCAACGGCCAAATCAAAACCTTACGCGGTAACCAGCAGGCTGCCCGAGACCTCCTGGTCGCCACCATCAAGACGCAGCGATCAACCCCCCCCCCCCCATGTCANTTTGTTAGAGTCGGCGCTGGCCTCCCCGACAATCTACGAGAAGGGATCATCGCCTTCCTAAAGAAGAATATGCTAACCTTCGCTTGACCACGGCAGATATGAAAGGCATCTGGAAAGCATGAAGTTCTCAATATTCAAGGTCATATTTCCCCAATCCGAGGTTAGTTCCTCCAGAATCATGAAACATTTTTCTATATAAATCTACATTAGCTAATGATGTTTTTATTAATAAAACTCTTGTGAGGATGCTGGAACGATTTACAAAGACACAAGTGAGTACACTTGCAGTGAGATTAATTTAAGTTGCTGTCATAAATTGTATAGATCATGGTTCCGTAGAGGAGTAAGAGCGTTTTCTGGTTTTACTATGGTTTGTACATATTATGGTATGGTTTGTTGAATGATATATTATGGTTAGTTTAATGATATATTATGGTTAGTGACAGACCTTTTTCATAGATTCATCGTTTGTTAATGAATACATGTGTTTCCTTACGACAGATGGGAAGTTTGGACGTCATAGAAGCTAATAAAAACAACAGCAGTGACAAGAGAAGATTAAGAAGCAAATTCTTCAGATAAATATCCAAGCTGTAATTTGCACCAGCCGTGTAATTTTGTTCCAGCCCTGGAAGTTTAGAAACAAGTTTAGGAACCGATGATTCTCTGAGACCAGAATTCAAGAAGCAGAAGGGATTCAAGTTTTGGTGGATATATAAAGAAAATATTCAGAAGTTTTTAATATTTTTGATGCACAGTAACTTTTTCCTGTTATGTAGGAGAGAATGGTTAACATGCAAGTACATGATATGTGAAATGTTTTGACTGCATGCCAATTTGTTTTTTAAGTTTTAACATAAATAAAATGGAGTAGATCCTGTAGGAGATGGATTGTATCTCCATAAGGCCCATTGAAAAGCCGACCCGACCCATCAAGCGATTGGGCGGTAGGCGGTCCAGTTCGCTCTCAACGGTCTCTAGCCGACGAAAGCCGCTCGGCTCGGCTTTCGACTGCTTTTAGTCGCCAAAGCGACTAACATCGGCTGAGCCAAGAAAAGTCGACTAGGGCAGTCACTTTCTCGGCCCATCGAGCGAAAGGCCCATTAGGTCAACCGACTCGAAGAGGGAGCACGCGAAGATCGACCATAAAGAGGAGAAGAATGTGACAAAGGAAGGGGACGAGGGCAACTTGATACCAACACTTTTGTACTTTTCCAACTTGTTTGCCGACCATCGGCTCTCTTTGTAATACACATTTCTTACTCTTTAATCGAATCGTCAAACAAACGCTTTCCCGTCCAAAACCCACCGACGAGTCACGTCTCATTTACTTGTTTAGACTAAACTCGGTTCAAACAGTTGACGCCCACCGTGGGGCTAGACGAAGTAAGCGTCACAAAATCTAGGATGACTCTCACTGGTTCCACCTCCGGGGATGAACCGGAACCAACCCCGGAAGTTGCGCCACAGACCCCCTCCAGCCTCATGGACACTGTCATGGCGCGTCTCGCACAACAAGAAGAAATCCAAAAGGCGACCAACCCCCAGCTCGCCGCCTTGGTCGCCGCTCTCGCTATACCCGCCGGTACTAGCAACCTGCAACCGTTCCGTCGTCAGCTGTTCAATACCGACCAAGCAATTGGAGACGAAGAGCATACCGCCGACACAGCGGACCCGACGACGGCGCGGGAAATCGCTGCGCTTAAACTCTCCTTCCAAGAGATCAGCTCGCAGATTCATCACGTCGCAACCTCAACTACACAAATAGACCGAGTCCTCGCCGCAACGTTGCGAACCTTTTTTACACATCATATCAGCAAAATACGGCTCCGGTTGACAAGAAGTTTCGTCTCCCGTCCTACTCCGGTGGCTCAGATCCCGCTGACCACATGACGGCATTCAACATAGCAATGGGGAGAGCCAACTTCGCTGATGACGAAAAAGAGGCTGGTTTCTGTCAGCTGTTCGTCGAAAGACTCACCGGACCAGCTCTCACCTGGTTCTCTCGTGTCCCGGAGAATTCGGTTGCTAGATTTCCGAGACCTGTCGGCAGCCTTCTTGAAGCACTACATCATGTTCACCAGACAGGGAGCGACAGCTTTCGACCTGTGGCAGCTTTTCCAAGGCGCTAACCAGAGCCTTCGTTACTTCATGGAGAAATTCAAGGCAGTCGTCTCTACCGTAGATATCCCCGACAATATTGCCGTCGACGCCCTGATGAACACCCTGTGGGTTCATTCAAAGTTCATAGACGATTTATATCCCGACGACATCCCTCCAAGACGCGGTCGCTCGGTCCAACAACTTCATCCGCATGGAAGAAGATACTCGGGCAATTCTGAATAAGCAAAACGCCTCAAAGCCGGCCCCGCCGAAAGCAGCCGAAGCCCGTCAACAGCCACGTCAACATACACCAAACGAAAAGGGAGACAGAAAAAGGGCTTCTTGTACGCCGTAGACGAGAACGACCTCACCGCCTCTACATTGGTGGTTCGAGAAAAGGGATGGAATCATTGGGAACAGGATGCCGACCAAAAAGGGCAAAACCTTTCCAACCCTTCCAGCTTGGTAGACCTCACTAAATACTGCGAGTACCACAAAGTCAAGGGTCACGACACCAAAGACTGCAAACAACTCCACGAGGCCTTACTCGCGTCCTTCAGTAGCGGCGACGCGAAAGTCGAACCCCCGAGACAACGATCAAAGAATAGCCAAAGTTGGACCAAGAACAAGGACAAGAAGGCCCAGAAGATGCGAGGAAAAACTCCCTCTTACGAGCAGCGAGAAAAAGGACAGGGGACACCCCTGGATGGTGAAAACGAAGACACGAACATCGAGGAGGAGCAACCCAGAAATCGACGGCGATTGGAAGTAATCCTCACTCAGCCAGTAACTTCATCAGACGATGAAGCAGTGGCCCCTCAAAGCGACTCGCTAACCGAACCGTTTTCACCAAGGCTCGACCCTAATGTTTGCGATCTGCGGCGCTGACTAAAACGAAAGATAACAATCTTCGAACAACTATCAGTTGGCAAGCCCGATCTCCGAGAGACTCTCAACGCCTCTTGAACCGAGCAGCGAGTAAACCTCGGGAATCAGCTTAACGCTAACAGCGACGATCTGCGAATCAGCCTCAATCGGCGAAAGGATTCCGATCTGAGCCGACAACTTGAAGCATCAAAGCTCCCCAGGCCGCCTTAGGTCATTGCGTCCCTTGAGGATTCGCCCGGCGACTTGCGAACACAAATACGGTCCAAAAGAATTGGGAAACGCCCACAACTTAATGTAATCATGGGCGGGTCCCCTCCTTGTGGTGATTATGTGCGATCCATCAAGGATTATCGCCGGAAGACAACAATCTCACAGAAATGGCCTAGTCAGCCTGAGAATGATCCGCAGATCACGTTCTCAGCCGCCGACGCCGTGGGCGTCCATATGCGGCACAACGATCCGCTCTTAGTTGAACTCGGCATCGGGAATTGCGAGGTGCTAGGGTACTGGTCAACACAGGCAGTTCCGTTGACCTGATCTTCCGCGACACGCTCGATAAGATGGGGATTGATTTGCGCGATATGAGACCGTGCTCTTGATTCCTCACCGGTTTCAACGGCTCTTCTGAGACAATGCTCGGCACGGTATGCCTCCCTGTTTATGCATGCGGAGTCACTTGTACCGTCAAGTTCTCGGTCATAAGCACAGGGGCCCCATATAATGTCATCCTCGGCACCCCGTCGATACACTCGATGAAGGTGATCACTTCAACTTACCATCAATGCCTAAAGTTCCCGGGTCCCGACGGCCAAATCAAAACCTTACCTGGTAACCAGCAGGCTGCCCGAGACCTCCTGGTCGCCACCATCAAGATGCAGCGATCAACCCCCCATGTCAACTCGATAGCCGAGACGATCCGATAAATCGCCCCGCGAGCAGAAGAGATCCTCGAAATTTCGATCGATAACACCAACCCGACGAATATCGTTAGAGTCGGCGCCGGCCTCCCCGACAATCTACGAGAAGGGATCATCGCCTTCCTAAAGCAGAATATGCTAACCTTCACTATGATGCAGAACACCAACCAATCGGGGCGTATATCCAAATGGGCAATAGAACTCAGCCAGTACGATATCGTTTATAAGAACCAAACTTCAGCTAAGTCGCAGGTATAGCCGATTTCCTAATAGAACTGTCGCCAGAGTTGGAACAAGACCTCATCCTTCCCGCTACCAACTGGATCTTGCACATGGACGGATTGTCAATGACAAAAGGGTCAGGATCTGGAGTCCAACTCCAATCTCCGACCGGGGAATTGATCAGACAATCATTCAGTTTCTGTTTCACGGAATCTAACAACGAGGCCGACTACGAGTCTCTCATCGCGGGACTTAGGCTAGTCAAAGCAGTAAAAGCCAAGCGACTGAGCGCCTACTGTGACTCACAACTTGTTACGAGCCAATTCAGCGGCAAATACGACACCCGCAATGAACGCATGGACGCCTATCTAAAGCTGGTTCAAGACCTCACCAAGAATTTCGAGCTCTTCGAGCTCACAAAGGTTCCCCGTGGGGATAACATATGCGCGTACGCTCTCGCGGCGCTGGGAAGCAGGCTTCGCGATCAGGTTAAACAAACGATTCCCATCCATCGAATCTACAAACCAAGAATCGACCTCAACCCCGAGAGAAAACTGTTAGTAGCACCCGTCGCAGCTGCGGACAAAGAGGCACAGCATCCTCAGCATACAATCAAATCACCAAACCCAGACTGGAGGACTGAATTCATCGTTTAACTCGCGGACGGTGAGCTGCCCGCCAATAAATGGGCAGCGCGGTGACTAAAAGCTCGGGGATCGCATTACGTCGTCATCGATGGCGAACTGCATCGGTGGACCGCAAATAAAGTGCTACTCAAATGTATTGCCGGCAACGAGACAAGGCTCGTCATGGCCGAAACGCATGAAGGCGCAGCAGGTAATCACTCAAGAGGACGAGCCTTAGCAGTCAAAATCAAACATCTCGGTTTCTACTAGCCGGCGATGAACACCGACTGCGAAGCGTACGCAAAACGATGTGATATGTGCCAGCGACACGGCTCCTATATTCATCGACCGACTGAATTTCTTTGAACGACCACCGCCCCTTACCCGTTCATGCGATGGGGGATGGATATCATCGGCCTGATGCCCGCCTCACGGCAACGACGATTCGTTCTAGTCCTCACTGACTATTTAACCAAATGGATAGAAGCCGAGTCCTTCGTGCGAGTAACCGATAAAGAAGTTCAAGGGTTCGTGTGGAAGAACGTCATCTGCCGACACGGGCTACCCTATGAAATCGTCACCGACAATGGGGCGTAGTTCATGTCGGGGAACTTTAAAGGATTTTGCGAGCTATGGGGGATCCGCCTGAGCGCATCAACGTCGCGGCACCCGCAAGGCGACGGTCAGCCCGAATCTTCGAACAAATTAATAATCGACGGTATTAAGAAATGCCTCGACTTAAAAAAGGTGTATGGGTTGACGAACTTGACGGAGTCCTCTGGTCGCACCGAACTACACCCCGAGTGGCGACTAAAACCACTCCATTTTCGCTAGCCTACAGAGTCGAAGCAATGGCTCTGGCGGAGGTAAACGTAACCAGCCTGCGACGATCCAAGATGCCGCAACTAGACAGTCTCAACAAGGACATGCTACTCGACGCCTTGGATCAGCTAGAAGAACGACGCGACCAAGCCTTACTCCGAATCCAAAACTACCAGAACCAGATCGAAGGATACTAAAACAAGAACGTCAAATCGCGTCCCCTTGCCTTGGGCGATCTAGTCCTCCGAAAGGTGTTCGAAAACACAAAGAAATGGAAGGCAGGGAAACTAGGAACCAATTGGGAGGGTCCCTATAAGATTACGCACGTCGTTCAGCCGGGTATTTATCGAATCGAGACATCGCAAGGCGAAGCGGTCCCCCGGGCATGGAACTCCAAACTGCTACGAAAGTACTACCCACCCGTCTAAAAAAAAAAAGCATCGAGTGAATGCGCTAACGCCTCTTTCACGCGATCAAAAAAGCATCGAGTGAATGCGCTAACGCCACTTTCACGCGATCAAAAACCATCGAGTGAATGTATTAACGCCACTTTCACTCGAGAAAACAAACTACAAAGCGGCTTGATCCTCTTCGGAGGTACGTAGGCAACCTTAATCGGTTTAGCTGCAACCCAAAAAACAAACCATCGAGTAAATGCGCTAACGCCACTTTCACGCAATCAAAAAAACATCGAGTGAATGCGCTAACGCCACTTTCACGCAATCAAAAACCATCGAGTGAATGCGCTAACGCTACTTTCACTCGAGAAAACGAACTACGAAGCGGCTTGATCCTCTTCGGAGGTACGTAGGCAACCTTAATCGGTTCAGCTGCAACCCAAAAAAAAAAAAACTTCTCGATGTCAGCATCACGCGCGCAAGCGACGCACTAGCACCCGACTCCACCTTGTCGGTGTTAGCGTCCCGCGTGCAAATGATGCACCGACACTCGACCCTGCTCGATTACGACCTGATCAGTCGCGAAATCACATAGGGACCCAATTAGACGCGAGTCACCTGTGTTGTCCCTAAACACTGACCGACTAAAAGACAATTTTCATTCTCGAGAAAATCCCGACCGGTCTGGCCAACTGGGAATTCGCGGAACTACTCCCGAGTCAACGGAAAACCTTTGCCTTTGCATCTACTCGTTGACTGATTCGATTTTTCTTATTCACAGAATAAATTGATTCCACAACAACTCTCGATCGAGGAAATTAGCGAGTTACTCGAGACTTCGCATCCAAAAGACTAACTCTCGCGAGAGAAGGAAAGGCCAGGAACAAAGAGATAACGAAGGAACGCAAAAAGACGAATGCATAAGATATTCAAACAAAGGGACAACAGTCTTTTACATCAGCAGAGAGAGACGAGGAACTAGTAAAAACAAAGAAGGAAATGAGTAAACTCTCGATGATACAACATACAAACTAAAACTAAGCGGAAGCCCTATGGCATGCATCCTCCGCAGCATGAGCGTCGGTCCCCTGGAGAGAAGCAACGACATCCCCGACGACGTCCCCGACTGCAGCAAAGCTCCCCGTGACTGGATCTGTGGGTTCACTTGGAGCCTGCAAGTTGGCAATCGTAGCCGAGTCGACTAGATCAACGTTCGACCCGTGCGGATCCAGCTCAGCCAAAACACATTCGTCAAGAAATCTCAAGGGAAGAATGAGCGGAGACAAACAGAGATCTTCCTCGGGGATCTCTCCAACCTCAAGGGAGGCAGCCTCGCTCTCCAACCTCCTCTCCTGAACCGCGAAAAGATCCACCATTGACTGAGGTATCGCGGCGCCCTGCTCGATCAGCTTCTGAAGGCATTTCCTCATGCATGATGCCTGCCCGTACAAGTTTCGTGCTGTTTCATAGGCGTCTCGACGAGATTGATGTTCGCGAATCTTCTCGAAACGTCGGTTGCACTTGGTGATCATTGCGGTCTCCACCCTGATCCGCTCCTGCGTGACCTCAAAGGTTCTAGACTCTTTGAGTCACGTAGTCTCCTTCAAAAGTTTCAGAGCTGCGGCAGAGTTTTCCTGTTCGAGCTCAACCTTCTCCCTCTCCAACGCAGATCTCTCTCCTTCCAGGATGGCGTTCTTTTGCTCAAGCTCTGCTGCCAAAGCACGAACAGAGGCCAGCTCGGCTCTCATCGCCTCCATCGGCTCTATCCCCCAGAGCCGCATTCAGCTCTCCCTGCAGCTCCTCTTCTTTACGAGAAAACTCACCTTCCTTCTCCTTCAGAGCCTCTTCCGACTGCCCCAGCTGGACAAGGGCGTCCCTCAGTGCCCTGTCGTATTTTTCAACGACGAGGTTCATCCTCCCGTCACTCTGCGAGACAAAATAAAAACGAGGTTTAGATCAGCGAGTAGTCAAGCAGCCGAAAGAAAGATATGACTAAGACGCTTGAGCGACCTACCATTAATCTTGCATGTGCAGCGCGTGCGTAGGCCTCTCTGAACATCAAATCCTCCACAGGTGGAAGGAACTCGGACCCGCTCCTTATCTGCCGGACTAGCTCGGTGAATTGAACGGGATCGCGGATGAGCAAGCAATCCCCCGCATAGCTGAACTCCACGAAATCCTGGATTGTAGTCTTTGGTCCGGTAAAGAGAGTAGGGATCCAATCTCCCGGCCTCTGCGGAGACGAATGGCGAGTAAAATCCCCGCCACTGGGAGAGACTCGCTCCTCGTTGGGAACCTGGATTATCTGGAGCTCCTCCTTGAAACGAGTGATTGGTCCCTCAGCCGGCGTCTTCCTGCCCCTCCGAAGAAGCTGCTCACCGGAGGAAACATCTTGGTCATGCACCACCGCCCTGTTCAAATCTTCTTGCAGCTGAGTAATTGGCTCTCCCCGTGAGACTGAGCCTTCCTGCGAATTCTCAGCGGACTTCTTTTTCTTTTTCTTTCTCGGGCGATCCTCGGTGCTAACTTCTTCGGCGACAGTCTGAGCCGAGTCATCATTCCTAAGCCTCTTCCTTCCGTGCTTCTTTGGACGGGAAGTATCGGCCTTGAGAGCTTGTCGTCCTCCACCGGTTCGACGAACGTTTCCACAGGAGGATCGAGAAAAGGGACGGGACCCGACTCTCCGAAGCCATCACCTCCACCCAAATCCATGCCATCGAGGATCTACATGGGGTTAGACCCGACGATGTCCAATTCATCGTCGAGAAGAACGCTTAGATCTGGCAGCTCTTTCATCCTCTTGGACCTCTTTATGTGCGCTTGTTCTTTCTTCTTGAATAGTTGCAAACGCTTCTTCCCAGGGTCTTCCTTGCAAGGAAGGTTAGTCTCCCAGTCGTCTGCACACGAGGAAAGGATTAGTCGGAGATAATCAGCGAGAAAAGGGGTCGGTGAGAAAACCCAGGGATAAAAAAAAAAAAAAACCTTCTGAAATCCGAGCTAGCGCTCTGTGGATCCTTTCCTCGCTAATGTCCGGCCAACGTTGGTGGCTGAGCGCAGAGACTGCCCGTGCGTTGTCAAAGAAACCCTCCGGGTAGTCAAGAACCTTCGGATGGTCAACTGCAACAACAACAAAAAAAAAAGATTGATTAGAATTGGGATCGGAGTGAGCAAATCGTCGAGTTCGATCTACCGCTTTTACAATTCCAGAGAACTCGGAAGTTGTCTCGCGGTGGATGGTTGAATGCTGCCTTGTCCGACTTGACAAAAAAGTAGCGACGATTCCACCCCGGGGTCTTGTTCGGATGTCCGGTCAGTATGTTGTAATTGGGTCGCATCTTCACCGAGAAGATGCCATGAGGTTGTGCCTTCAAGGAAGTTAGTTCTTTGAAGGCCCGGACGCTCATCGAGACACCTATCTCCGCAGCCAGCACCATCAGCACGACAACTATCCGATATGAGCCATTCACGAACTGGCTGAGTGATTCACTCTGTCTGAAGACGTACGATGTGATCAGCCGAGGAATCGGGAAACATAGCTTGGTATCGGGCTGGAAGTACGAATTGTACACACATTGGTACCCCACTGGGGGCGACCACGGTCGTTCCAGGTACGTCGGGATAAGGAACGTCACTCCTCTGGCACCACACTCCCTCAGGAGCTTCTGCACGCTACCCGGAGTCGATTATGTCTCCTCGACCTTCTCCCAATCTTGTCCTTCCACATCAGGAGAGTGCAGTAACTCAGCGGGCACCGCAGGGAGCTTTTCGAAATACCCATCAGGCGAGTAGCGTGTCAGGTAGAAGTTTGGCCCTTCCGTCCTCGCGTCTGCGGAGTTCCCCTCTGACTCTCGCGATTTGCTTTCTCTCAAGTCGCGATCGTGTTCCCCCCGGACCAGCCTCTCAGCCTCAATGACTAAAAGACGCTGCTACAGATTTAGCCCTTCCGTATCTCCGAGTGCGTCACGATGCTGTCTCGCGAGATTATCGGAGGATGTTACACTAACAGTCGACGGATCAAGCCCAGTACTGACCGCCTTCCCTTTCTGCTCACGGGTCAGCCTTTCGCGCGGAGGCATGGCGATCCAACGGACAAACGCTAAGAACTAAAAGAAGAATCTAGAGAGAGAAGTTAGAGAGAAAAAGAGGAGAGACGAAATACCTGTGAGAGCAGGAGAAGAATGCCTGAGACCCCCCGCAGCGTCCAGTATTTATAAGAGAAGGAAGGGTGCGAATCCCAAACCGCAATGATTAGGGCTACTCGGGCCTAAGATGGGCCTCGGCAACCCGTGAGATCCAAATCACAACGCGACGGTTCCTCTCCCACCTCAAACTGACGGCACTTTCGCGATGATTCGGCTCCCCGCAATAAACCGCGGACCGGTTAACACCTAAACCGATCCAAATCGGGTCTAGCCGCATAGGAAAAAGCCGACACGGAAATCCCCCAAATCTGCTAGTAAGGCTGGCGTAGTTCGCGAGTAAACAACCCGGAAGACGAATTCGCTAGCATAGCAAGCGGCACCGATCGACTCGCTCACACGGACGAAAGATCAAGCAGACAAAGTTTTACTCATCACTCGCTGTCGCACCGCCCTCTCTCTGAGCCCAAACCGACAGTCCACCAGAGTCCCGCTTCACTCGCTGCTAGTGAACTGGGGGGGGGCTTATTGTAGGAGATGGATTGCATCCCCACAAGGCCCATTGAGAAGCCGGCCCGACCCATCAAGCGATTGGGTGGTCGGCGGTCCAGTTCGCTCTCAACGGTCTCTAGCCGACGAAAGCCACTCGGCTCGGTTTTCGATTGCTTTTAGTCGCCAAAGCGACTAACGTCGGCTGAGCCGAGAAAAGTCGACTAGGGCAGTCACTTTCTCGGCGCATCGAGCGAAAGGCCCATTAGGTCAACCTACTTGAAGGGGGAGCACGCGAAGATCGACTATAAAGAGGAGAAGGAGGTGACAAAGGAAGGGGACGAGGGCAACCTGATACCAACACTTTTGTACTTTTCCGACTTGTTTGCCGACCATCGGCTCTCTTTGTAATACGCATTTCTTACTCTTTAATCGAATCTTCAAACAAACGCTTTCCCGTCCAAAACCCACCGACGATTCCCGTCTCATTTACTTATTTAGACTAAACTCGGTTCAAACAGATCCATTACCATTAAAATATTAAAATGTATGGTGTTTATATAAATAGTAAAAAAAAAAAAAAAAAAAAACTGAGTTAAGTTTAAACTAAGTTAATAAAACTTTTAAAAATTAATGATGTTGGTGCCATAATATTTTATAAATTTCTAGAATTATTAAATTTTTGGAATTCTATAATTAAATTTATATTTTCAAATAATTTGTAAGATTTAAAAAAGATATTTGATTTTATGGTATCTCATTTGTATTTAATTTTTAAATTCCATAAGTTTATATTTTATTTAGGTTATTTATATCAAAAGTATATAACATAATATTTATAGCAATTCTCTTAAATAGATTTTTTTAAGTTTTTGTCACAAAACCCCCTCAAGAAGGAAAATACCAAAATATTTCATTAGAGAGTTAAAAGACTTTTATACTCTAGATATATAAATACAAACAAAAATAAAAGATAAAAAGCAAAAAAAATATTTTTTAAAAAAGTTTTGGATTATATGTTATTCAAATTCAAACTTTTATTAAACAATTCAATTTTTTTTTGAAATTAGAAAATAATTTTGAAATTATTTTAAAAAAATATTTTAAAACTTTTAATACTGATTTTTATTTTGAAAAAAAAAATAAACCTCAATCCCCAAACTCTATCCTTAGCACTAAATTATAAGTCTAGCGTATTTAACTCTATGAGTATAAATGTATATTTATCTCTTTAATATAATATTTTGATCTTTAAAGGCTATATTTGTGAGCAAAATTTTTTAGGGCTATCTTAAGGTGTTTCTCTAATATTTATGCGTTTTTACGGGCAATTCGATTAACAATATTAAAAATAAAAATCTAGACAATAAGTTAATTTTATTTAGGAAAAATAAGCAATATAATATTTTATATGTTTATTTAAATTATATATGTATCAATTATTAATTTATATTTTTAGTAAGACTATATATCTACTTATGTGTTTCTAAAGTTTTATTATCTAATTATTTTATTGAATTATGTCATACATTTTACTGATCCAATTTCCCAAAAAAAATTGGGAAAATTGCCAAAACCAACCTAAAACTTGAATTCAAATGCAAAAGTATACCCAAACATCAATCAAATGCAAAAGTAACCTAAAAGTGTAGTGAAATTACAACAGCCCCCTTATGACCAAAAAAAAAAACTATATGCGTTTTTACCTTTATAGCCTATTTAAGTCTTATGTCTTTTTAAGTCTTCTGTGATTTTGTAAGTCTTCTCGCTTAGTAAATTTTAAAAATAATTTATAAATTATATAAAAAAAAATTTTATGGAGGAAAAATCTAAATCATGTAATAATAAACATTTGTAAATGATATAAATTAAAATCTAGTAAAATTGAATTGTTCTCAACATAGATGAGTGAATGTATTATCTTTTGATATTCTTTGGTCTAGGGTTTGGAAACATATGTCATAGTATTGTATGTATCTTTAGGGTTAGATTTTGGAAGCCTAACCAATTTTTTTGAAAAAACATTTTTTACATGTATTTGTTTAGTTTTGTGTATATTAAATAGTTTTGGAGTTGATTTTAAGTTTAGTGAAGTATTTATTGATATTTAGTTTGTTATTTAGTTTAAGGTATTAGAAGACTTAAGTCTACTAAAAGATATTACACCAGAAGACTTACATGTAAGTCTTCTGGGCGAATAGTAAATTCAAGGGGTAGAAGACTTTCAAGAAAGTCTTCTGTTTTCCCAGAAAGTCTTCTGTCTTCCCAGAAAGTCTTCTGTCTTCCCAGAAAGTCTTCTGTCTTCCCAGAAAGTCTTCTGTCTTCCCAGAAAGTCTTCTGTCTTCTCAGAAAGTCTTCTGTCTTCCCAAAAAGTCTTTTGTCTTCCCAGAAAATCTTCTGTCTTCTCAGTCTTCTCAGAAGACTAACCTGAAAGTCTTCTCAGAAGACTTACCTGAAAGTCTTCTCAGAAGACTTACCTGAAAGTCTTCTCAGAAGACTTACCTGAAAGTCTTCTCAGAAGACTTACCTGAAAGTCTTCTGAATCGAAAATATTTAACCTAATTACAATTTTTGTCTCCCTCTATATAAAGAAAGTTTACACATTCTCTGTCTTCCTCTCAAATTGCTGCAAGAAAATGTAATGTTTCTCACTCTAAAACTCTCAAACCTCTCTCTAATCTCTTTTATATAGTTCTCATCTTTTACTCTTTGGATTTGCAAGTTTTCAGATCTGGAAGACTTTATGATTGTCTTCTGACGAAATCTTCTCCCATGTCTCCTCTTTCATAACGTATTTGAGTGTTTTAGTAAGTTTCCATGTCTGATTTACATCATTTGTAACTTCT